>VZSF01010247.1:440689-558496 GCA_013398295.1 Chionis minor | reverse complement strand
GAGGCCA
The DNA here is from genome assembly GCA_013398295.1 of Chionis minor. NCBI lineage: Eukaryota > Metazoa > Chordata > Aves > Charadriiformes > Chionidae > Chionis > Chionis minor. The sequence goes on along the minus strand of VZSF01010247.1, from coordinate 558,489 downwards.
AACCACGACAAATGGTTTTTCAAAGAGGGTCTTCAAACCTTTGAATCTTCCAAAAATGTTAACAAAGAATGGCTATTAAATCATAGTGGAATTCATTTGGTATATAAACATCTATAGCTATATCTACCACATTCTTCAGCAATAGATAATTACGGACTATGTCATGTCAACTGAAAATAATTTCTTGCAAATAATGAAATTATTATAGACGAAAGCTATGCTTCTCTGAGAGCCATATTATTTATTTACGAAAAAACAAAAATCCAAATCTGAAACAAACCCCCAAATCCTTGATTCCTGGAATACAGCCAATGATATTTGAATGAAAGTTACACTTTCCCCTTACACTGCAGACTGAATCAAACTTCTCCATCTAAAAGGAATGACTTTGGTTGTCTTACCTCAGCCACCACCCCTGAACACTACATAACGTGATGGTACTGACTAATAAATTGGAACAGTCTGATGCTGTGTCAAGACATAATGACTGTAGAGAGGAGAAGAAAATGAGTCGACCTGCAGCTGAGGATGCCTGGTTTCAATTCCCAGTGCCACCCTTGTTCTGTTGCCTGGCCCTGGACGAGTGACTTCAATTATTTGCACTTCAGTAATTAGGACAGTGATTCATTCTGTGAGCCCTAAGAATATAAAGCATTATATCAAAGTGAGGTACAGCTGTTACTTAGAGTTGATATACATTGTAAGTAGTTCTTTCTATTTTGTCTGTTTGTAAGAACTGATAAGTGACATTCCAACTGATTTTCAGCAAAACAGACAGCTAATATTAACGACTTTCGTCAAAGTCTTGAAATGAAATAATAATGAAAGAGTTAACAAAAGACTATTATTGTATGTTCTTCCAAGGAACAATACAAAGTTCTGATTAATTAGTGCATTTTTTAAAAAGAACATCTCTTTTGGCATCCTACACCAATGTATGACTGCCATTGGGGAGGGCAGGGAACAGCTGTTTTCCATGAGAAATTCTAGCTTGTCTCTGTGGGTGAGTATTTCTATTTGTGATGTACCCTGCTTAGTGCCAGACCACTAATTTTTAGTAATGCAGGGTCTGTCTTGGAGGCATGAGAAGAGTGAAGTGGTGTAATAATTTGGAGGTTGAAAATTCACTGCTTGATACCTCCTGTAGTAAATTTGACCCTGGAATATTAAGGGGTGTTAAATAAATTGGACAAAGAGGTGTTTGGGGAGTAAAAGTGCCAGACTCACTGCCATGAATGAGCAATTAGATGTTCACGAACCAGCTTATCACAAATTACATGCCTACAATATCTATTACTGTAATGACCTTGAGAGTTGACTCATATTCTCCCTTAACCTAATGAGCATGCTGAGTATAATCAATTACGTCTGCAATTAAAATTATAATTTGTCTAACAAACTCTTCTTTGCTTTCAGACATTTTTTAACAAAGCCTGTTACATACTGGTAAAAGATAAATATTAATTTTCTGTTGTGTTCTCATTTTTTCACTTACTCTGTGGCTAATTTATTATATCATATTACCTCTCCCCATTATTTTTTAAGTTTGCAGCAAAATGTAGTTAAGTTTCAGTCCTGAATGTCATGGGATAATTATAACATTTAACAGCAATTTATCATTTCCCAATAGGGTTCGCAACCTGTCTTTGCCTGCCTATTGAAATTTGTTTGCGTGTTCCACTCAACGGTTACTGCAAATATTCTGCTTTTCACTTCTATATACACACACGCTGTTTTACTAGAGGGACCAGAAGATACTCGGCTGGACAGAGCTGACATCCATTGCCAGCCTGGACTTGCTGAGGTCAAGTCAAACCAATGTAAGCAAAACACAGCCCTAATCATTAAGGAACAGGATGTCATTCATTGAAATCTGCAGCTAATTATAGTCAGCCGGGCAGGCAACTACAGAACAACTTTTTTTGCTTATGTATCCTGGTGTTGAACACTTAGAGAGGTTAATATGGAAACTGAAGATGTTAATCGTAAGAAAATGGAAAGAACTGAAAGAGGGGTTTAAAAATAGGTCCACATGTTTATGTAAGGAACCCTTCCAGTTCTCAAGAAAGGACAATCTCGACTCTTCTAAAGTACGACTGGTTCCAAGTTCCCAGAGTACTGAATCCCTGCACTGAGGTCAGAGAGTTTTGCGCGGAGACGTGTATCTCTAAATGGCCGTGGCTTGCACGCTCCTCTCTGCCAGGGCCGTTCCTGCACACGCTGCCAGTGAACAGCACCCACTCATCACAGCGAGGAGAGCGAGCTCTCCGCTGGAGGTGCTCCACAAAAGCAGCAGCTTGGCTTTAGGCAAGCGAAGGCCAGCATTTGTAACTGCAAGCTAAGTCTTCAGGGCATCACGCAAAGATGTTCTATCAAGTAAAGCCAACCTAGAACAGTGCTCTGCCCAAGGCAATATGCTCTACTCAATGCTACCGCTAGCTTAGCTGCAGCGAGCGCTCGGCAGCACTGTGTTCCCAGCACAATGGCAACTAAACGCATGGCCAGGTCCGTGCAGATGTGCAGACTCCTGCACAGGTGGGCTCAGCACCTTCTACAGCAGAACAAGCAATCTCGTCTCCCCGCTTCAATCCTCTGCCAGGCAAGCCCTGCACTTGGGGAAGAACAAATGCAAGCAAAGCACAGCCCTAACCGCTAATAAACGAGATGCCACTGCTCATCCTGCAATCTGCTGTTAATTATAGAGCCAACCAGGTAGGCAACACCTGAGCCACAGATGCCATCGGAGCGTTGCTGTGGCACGGCGCTGTGCTGAGGAATTACACCCAAGGAGTTTTCTCACCCACGACAGCAGTGTTTTGGCATGCAGCATTTTTCATGCAGAAGGGAATTAGCTGAAAGACTCATTTCCTGCTTCCACGATCTGCTCTTAAAAGTCCCAATTAAGTGAAAGTATGTCAAACTCAAGAGCTTTATTTGCTTACTTTCCAATGTGCCTTCTTCCCAGGACCTTCATGTTCTTAATGCTCTCCATGAAATATTGACGTCTACCTCAGAAATGAGGAATGATGAAGCTGTTATTTATACAAAATGAATTAAGTTTCCCACAGAAATGAGTTTTGTACCCTCCAGATTTTGCATCTTTATAATGTACTCCACCTGAATGGGGCCTAGAGGATGACTGACTGCTGTGGAATACCACTAAAAGCACAGGAAATGGGGAAAAAAGGCCCCTTCAGGTACAGAAATACCCATGAGTCACTTCTCTCAATATGCTACAGATAACGAATAAACTATCCTATATTTGGTATTTATTTTTGTCAACAAAATCTAATCAAAGTTCTTTTTTTTTTTTTTTAGAAACTCAATAGTTACACTAAATTAGATTACATAGAAAATTAAATCATAAATCCATGTAACTAGGCCCTGCCTCTGTCTCTCTTACTCCAAAACACGACTTTGCTCTCTTGAGCACCTCATTTAATTCTAAAAGCCTGAGCTTCCAAACTAGTTATGGATTTGATCATTTAATAACGTGAAACAAGTAATTGTGGGGGGGAAATTTATTATTTAATTAGGCCTTACTGGTAATCAATAGCAATCTATTAATTCATTAATTTGCATATCCCTTGTTTTTATGTGTGTCCACAAATTCTGTTAGATTTTTAATTTATGAACTTTCTACCTTCACTATGCAACAAGGAGGTGCTCAAACTGTATATATTAAGTAGAACAAATAATTGAGCAGCAGGAATGCATGTATGCCCTATAGAACTGACTGCAGGACAAGATTTAATACTAACAAGAAAGAAAAGAAATAAAACAAAAGCGTCTATTCTCCCCAGGATGCATACGTAATTCTCATTAATGTTAATGAAAGATACTAAATGTATGTGCACTGAGGGGAGTTTATTAGAACCTAATAAATTCTGGGATTTTGTCCTTACTTTTCCTTTTTTTAGTTGATCGTTACTGTAACAATGAACTTCAGGAGAAGTGGAAAATATTTCTGGAAAAAAAATAAAAACACTATATCAAATTATGCTTCATAGTTTATTCTCTCAAAATGTTATTTTGCATTCAGAATTACTTGATTTAGACATATGACTAATAATTGTAGCTTTAAATGATAAACTATATGAAATCACAGAGCTGCATACACAAATAGGGTCAAAAATGTTCATATAGCAATGGCAAAAGCTCCATTGACTTAGCTGAAATATTTTCACAAATGAACCAAACTTTTTATACCAGAGAATAATCTAGCCTCAAACACCAAGGTTGTTCTACTTACATAGGACTCAAAGAATTGAAGACAGGTTGCAGATTCATATTCTGCTAGCTCATAATTCTAAATGTAACTCAGGATGGCCTCACCGAAAGGCCACAATTGAAAGAATGGCTTTTGTTGAGTTCAGAGATGACTTACTTGCAGGGGGGAAAAAAAAAAAAAAATCTATTAAATATGGTGTGAACTGACCCACTCCTCAAACTGGGCAGATCCCTAATGATAATTCCTCTCCAGCTGAGGTGTGTGCTGGAAGGTCAGGTGAGAAAATATCACAGTATTATTGTCTTTTCTATACCTTCTCAATGGAGAACTGATGAAGCTCATTCACAGAGTCATTAAAAAAAAAAAAAAAAAAAAGAAAAAAAAAAAAAAGGAAAGAAAAATAAAGTGCCACCTCTGGGCATTAACTTTACTTCAAATACTGAAAAGTAGCCTTGAAATCAGAAAGAGAAATTCAACATTCAAGAAATCAGATAGTGGAATTCAGCATTTCAGATTTCAACATCTGTAAAAGCAAGATCAAGACAATCATTCACATGAGCACTTTCCATCTGGTCTAGTTTATATTCTTCCAGCCTCTCACAGAGAGAATTTCGATCAGTGATGCCAGGCAGACAACATGAAATGAAGATTTTCATGGCAGCAATGAAGGAGGTAAGTCACAAAAAGTATAAATGAAAGAGAAAAGAAAATGGTTTGATTTTTCAGAGATAACAAGTTAGGAGATTACCAAAGGAGAAACCATTTTTCTCGTTCAAAAGACCTGAGCAATCTAGCAAAAACAGGATGTCTTTCCAATCTTCTGCCTTTACCATAGAGTATAGATTTCCCCTGCTCCTGGCTGCAGAGCTTTCATCTGAAGTGCTACTGAGTAGGATTTATTTAGAGGAGACCACGCATGGACACACCACACTTAGCACTGGTCCTTGCATACAAGTACAGGCAGAACCCAAATTTGTTCCGACTACGTATGTCATTCCCATTCCAGAAGCAGAGGCAGCCTCTTAGCCCAGACGCTAGCCCATGCGAACAAATCCAGACTGATTGCATCTGTCCACATAGACATAACCTTAATGGGTTTCATCCATGATGAAAAACAAACTAATTTCTCAGGGTTATACACTTGGGCACGCTGTTCCTTCTCCCTGGGGCTGCCACAGGGAAGGAGCCTATTTGAACTCTGCACAAAGCAAAGCCCCAGGTCATGGGAGAAGCGATGAGAAAGAGAAAAGCTCAGAGCAGAAGACATGGTACAGATGTAAAACTTGGGGAACAACAAAATATCACAGATACAGGTGAGCTTTCCTGGCATGGCCAGAGCAGGGCAGTGCCCTGTGACTTCGCTGCCTCCGAAGGACAGAGCTATCACAAACCCCAGCCTCTTCATTTGCTCAACAAAACAGAAATAATGACTTGGGTCTTCTTTAAATCATTTTTGCTGCAAGAATTTGGTTGGTAAAATTGAATTACCAGTCTGCTGCACCTACCAAGGGACTGAGAACTGCTGGGAAGAACTGAGGCGTCTCAGACTCCAGAAAAAGGCACTCTGGAAAAGAAAAAAGTGTGCGGAGACCTAATGCTAAAAAAGAAAGCTTCAGGATGAATTTTACTCAGTTGGCTAATTATTACAGGTGAATTTTCCTCTCTGAAAGCAAATAGTTTATGTCCAAAGTAGGTAACTGCATTAAAGTGGGGAATCTAAGCCTGTCTCCTCGAACCCTCTGTCTGTAATCTCCATTAAAGGAACAGTGTAATTAAGAGATCAATTTAATTTCCTCGAATTTATGCCAATTGTAGCATCATTGCCAGAAATTTGAAGTATTAATATATAAAAATAAATTTAAAAATACCCAGAAATGCTTTTACTTACAGAGTTCACTATTTGGAAGTTGCAATTTAATTTTTTTTTTTCCTTCATAATCAATGGACCGCAGAGTATTTATGTATTGAAAGAAAATCATAAGCAACAGCAGCTAATTCAGACAAAGAATAACTTATTTAAAGAATCTTAATCCTGACGGGCAACTTATCTACTAGTCAAGCAAGGAATTTCTCTCCAGAAAAGGCCTGGCATTTGTGCTGAACTGCATCCATAGATAAAGATTTATTTTATGTGATCCAAAACTCAGAAGAGGATAAACCTGGTTTTTACCAAGTAACTGCCTCCATTTGAGTAAGAACCAGGCTTTTTTTCATGATTGCTCCTTTCTCTTTTTAAAGACACGTCTCAACATTTGCTACATGTACATGTGTGCAGTTTGCCTGAAGACACTGTCATTCACATTTCTGCAAAAGGGAAGGGGTTCAGAGTGTTTCTCTGGCTCTTCAGGGAGCCCTACACCTCGCTTGCCTAAAAAAGCACCGCAGTGCAAGCAGCAGAGCATTGCTCAATAGCTGTCACCGAAACAGTAAAACAGAAGACAGCGGTGTGGAGTCATAGACCTCTGAATAACGTAACTAGCGGAGATGCCGCCTTGCGGAGTCGCTACATGAGCAGCACCACATAAGCTGCAGGTTTTTGCTCCCATCCCTGCAAGCAGGAGAAAGGCAAATGGGGGCTGGCGAGCACCACACAAGAGATGCGCTGGCATCCGTTCTCATTCAACCTCAGAAGCTGCTATTCCAGCAACGCTTCCATCACCAGCCAGCGTGGGCTTTTCCTATCGCTAACCAAATGAGGAGGGGCCATTTGATAAATCTCCCGGAGACGACCGGATTTTAAAAGCGTATTTCAAATTCTTTCAAACTACAGCTTAGCTTTACAGAATGACCCTGGTATAAGTGGTCTTGCCAGAGGGCACCCAAGCAGCTCTCAAGGAGGGATGGGGGACATGAGGCTTGAAAGAGGGATTTTCCTTTATCTTGCAGGAAGCTCTTGGCTTGTCCAGCGTGGCTTGCAATGAGCATGACAGAAAAAAAACCAAAAAAAACCAACCACCGACAAAAAAACCACTGCAGTATCCAGAATGCCTTTTTTTTTTTTTTTTTTAAACAGTAAAAATATTACATACTCTTCACCCTGTCATCCTGTCTGGAACTTGCTGAGCAAGTTTTATTCTATTATTTTAACCTTAGTTTTCTATTTCTAAATCATTTCAAGCAGAGGCTTTTCTTTCTCTGGAAGTCCTACAGGGGCTAACATGGGGCTGCCAGAACAGACTAAAATGCATGGACTAGATCAGCTGTACTTGTATTTCATATGTGCTTAGAATTTCAGTAGATTACAGGACAGTGTAACCACCGACTATTTTCATATGATAAAGGAACACAGGGCTAAAAAAGGCCTCCGTTCCTTTGCTATCACACGCAAAAACATTACATACACCCTTTCTCTATTGACATTTTTAAGCAACAAACGCATTCCAGCTGTGCAGGGTCAGGAGCTGCAGGGACAGCTTTGAGTAGACAGCTCTCATTTTCAGAAGGGGAGGTGACTTTAAGGAAAAAATAATATGGAGCCAACTTAACGTTTTCTTTATTATTGCCTCAATAAGGCACCAGGACTCTAATAAACGGATTCCCTTTGTCTGGCTGAAACTGGGTCATTAACACGAGCAAAGCACTGTGGTTCTACCCTTCCCCGGGAGACTCGGGATGTCACAGCGTCTAGGCAGACAGCTGAGGCACCAAGGTTTAACACAAATCAGTCAACTGAAAATGCCTTTGGGCAAGAACACCCAATAAACTCAACCACAAGATAGTTTAAGTGTGGGTAAATGCCTGCTTATAGAAGACACGCATTGGCACAAAAAAGAAAAAAAGAAAAAAGAAAAGAAGCCTGTTCTGCACGTGACCCTTCGACATTCCTTCTAATCTGTGGTCAGCACAGGAATCATTTGTAATTCACTGTAAGTGGATCTTTGGAGAAAGTAAAAGCGGTACCTGGTGGGTAAGAACGCAAAGAAAATGTGCAAAATCTCGTGAGTTCAGAGCACTGGCACACAATATTCTGTTATAAAGCATTATATAAATTTTTAGGAAGACAGTCAGAAACCTATTAAGCTGAAATCTAGCTTTGCGACACTTGCTTAATAAATAATTTTCACCTACTACAAAACACAGAACAGCATCAAGTTACACATCTGAATTAAACAAGAATGCTTTTGCACATTTCTTGGTGAGTTACATTCCAGCTGAAAGCAATGTTTTGTACAAAAAAAACCCCAAACAAACAAGCATTCACTGTTAAATGAAGACGTTTGTTAGATACAAGCTTGACAAAGAGAAAAAGTATTACAGATGAGATGGAACTTAGAAAGAAATTCATAACTAACCACACAAAAATTAATCAGACAGCCTTGACTGTGCTATTAATGATTTTAGACCTCATGCATTGCCTGGGATTTCTAGCGGGTTTGCATTTACAGTACAATAGGGCATTTGTAGGGCCTGTACTCAAGAGTGGCATTTGATTGATTGTACATACTCTGAGACAGAGAATTATTTAAATGCAAAACATATTGCTGTAACATGGGAACAACATGGTGAAAGATACTTTCTAATTAAAACATAGCATTTATGCTCCTAATTCTCAGTCATTGTGGGGCAAACGAAGACCAGCATGTAGAGCAATTCATGTGTTTCTCAACAGCCCTCCCCATGTTTATTTTTTTGTGTCACACAATGCCAATTCAGTAAAACAGAAAGCAGTTCATGAAGAGGTTTTGTTTTCATGTAGAAAAAGGTTTTGTTGTCAAAATACCCTGTTATAATATTTGCAGAGGAAAACTTTTCCACCTTTCAGCTAGAAATACTTTCTCATTTTGAAATGTAACTGTTTCTGGTTTTTTCTGTTTACAGAAAAAAAAATAAATTGAAGAGCTTTCAACCTCCCAAATAAACCCTTCTGAATGACTGAATAAGTCAAGATTCTTCTGCCATGTAAATTGTAAATATCTGACCACATACCAGAAGAAAAAATAAAAAGGTATCTTTAAAATGCTTTTGTCAAAGTGGGAGCAGGCGCTCCTGGAGCTGCACAGAAGGGCAAAGCATGGGGAGCTCTGGCAGCGTTTAACCTTTCCCTGCAGTAATCAGTCAGGTCACTGTGGGCAGCTCCATAGCAAGGCTCCATAGTGTGACTGCCGGCCTTGCACTTGGACTAGCTGCTGGCACAGCCACCGGCAGCCCGAGCCTCCCCCTGGCCTTGCAGGGCTCTGCTAACACATAACGTGGCTGCTGGGCACTGGGACAGGTGCATCTGTGCTCCCGTGGAAATTCCTGCAGATACCCTTCATCTTACGGACATGCAAATACCTTTGCAGGTCTGCATGCATTACTTGTAGTTTAGCTCTCACCCATTGACCTTCACGAGAACAAAAAAGCCAGCGGGCAGCACCCTGCAGGTCTGCTGCTGAAGGGCTCGTGCCCAGCAAGGGAAGAGCTAGATGCTGGATGTGGCCAACAGAGCTGCATGATTTTTAATATCTGTACACTAAGGCAATTTAAACAAGCATTTGAGCCCACTTGCTCATTATAGTTTAATTTAGACAGTGTCAATAACTCTGACTAGCTCTGGGGGTATTTTTGGAATTAAACTACCTAAAGAGAATATTCATCTAAGAAATCCATATGGCAGGAAAGAAGAGACTTGCTGGCATGGAATAGCAAAATCTTCCTTCTCATTGCCATTCTTCAACTTGTATATTTTGAAATTTGTTTTACTTTCCTCATTTATATACTAGCACATTTTTAATCCTGTGTTGTTTTGTTTGTCTTTTTTTTTTTTTTTACATTCTAGTCCATATAGTCTATTCTGTGTTTGTCCAGAGACACAGAATGGTATTTCTTTACAAGTCAGGTACAGCGTGTCATGACATTCACTACTGGAAATTCAAAATCATCCAGATTCAGAACCACCATAATTCACTGCTAAAGAGAGCGTTTCAAAAATTTCTGTTCCCATCCCTTCAGGGAACTTCACAACCCAATACTTCTAGATCAGAATTCATTATCCAGGTCATCATTTCAATTTACCACTACCTCGGAGCCTTTGGTATTCTCAGCTAGGGTTGTAGCATGTCCCTCAGTCACTAGGCTTTTTCCACATTCCCAATTTTCTTTCATCTCTTTCAGTCTTCAAAAAACATCTGTAACTTTACATGGGTGTATACTGGACACAGACACTTCTTTTGTCAATTGTTACCATGTTTTAAGTACAGGAACTGATCTGGCTGCTCATGGTGTGGATGGGCACACGCTTTGCTGGGTAAAAAACTGGCTGGAAGGCCAGGCCGAAAGAGCGGTGGTGAATGGAGTTAAATCCAGTTGGTGGCCAGTCACAAATGGTGCTCCCCAGGGCTCAGTACTGGGGCTAGTTCTCTTTAATATCTTTATCAATGACCTGGATGAGGGGATCGAGTGCACCCTCAGTAAGTTTGCAGATGACTCGTGGTTCTTAAGAGTGAAGCAAATAAGACCATTTGTTCACGTGTTTCGGAACTGGTTTTCAAAAACTTGTTTCTTTCTTCCATGTTTTTTTCTATTTGAATCTTTATATTTGTTTAGAGGTAAGAAAAATCTTTGCATTTCTCAAACATCAGCTTTTTTTGTTCCTTTAAGAGAGCAAAAGGTGGTTTGCAGTACTCCATTAAACAAGGACTCACATTTGCTAGTCTGCAGGGAAAGCAGGCTGAGGCATCAAAAGTATTGCAATTAGTGAATTTAATCCTTCTGATGCAATCAGTCTGCAATGAGATCTGATTAAATTTAAATACTCAAACCTGAAGTCCAGTACTTCAGGTTTCGAAGTAAGTAGACAAATAGTATGAAAAAGCAGTCTGCTGTGGGCTTAGACTCCACATTTCAGGTTAAGATTTCTAAAGAATGCAAGCCAGGTGGATTGATTTAACACAGCATTAAAAATATCTGGGAAAGAAAAACATGTACATCAAAAAATAATGGTAAGACATGCTTCTCAGTGTAAGATAATTAGTGAAATGTGTGAAATATAAAATAAATTTCTGCACATATACCCACACTGCCACCATCAGCCTTGCTTTCTCATTTATTTAGGTGAACCTGTAATTGGCAAACAGGCTCTTACTCATGGATAACAGTGGAGGTGCTGAGCTGCTGGAGACCGACGCTGCTGCAAAATAGAGTATGTGTTCATACGTGTTTGTGCAATGGATACTTGCTTGCAATATTATCTTGTCTCTACAGATAAATTACTTGCATCATGCTCCTGCCAGCTTGATTTGTTTAGCATTTACGGAGTACAGAGTACATGGAGCTTCTTGTGATTGAATCTCACGTAAAAGGTAAACCTGAGAGTTTATTCTACACTATGCTATACATCCACCAAGGCAGCTAAAGCATTTGATGACTTGATGTTGAAAAGCAGGCTATAAAATATACTGAGGAAATCTTGAAACGTCACTCACTTGACATAGCAATAAGAGCCCTGCATTAAGATGCAGAGCTGATTTCCCTGATCCATGAAATTGCTTTGATATTTAAGGCATTCTTAAACAGAACCAGCATGAAACTCACCCTCCATTCCTCACACAAGGACACTGTGGGTTTTGTGTTCTCCAAGAAAAACAGAGCTCAAAATTAGAGAGATAAATATTCTTTAAGAGAGGACCTAAACACAATTTCCTTCCTTTCTCAAGTAAGAAGAAATAAGTGTTCAAAATGTCTTTAATGCTGGAAGATGGTGGTGCTTGCCGACACACTGCTCAGAGATTCTCAATTTCTCTGCTGTGAGTTGGTGCAAGAACTTCTCACAATAAAACACAAAATGTGCAAGTCTGTGACCACTTTCGGAGAGGGACATTTATCCCTTTCATAAATAGGTGACAAAGCTGGAATAGGCACAATCTGTGGACAGCTATGAGAAAGATTATGAAGCAATATATTGTATTATTTTATGGTCTGAGACCTGGGACATGGTTCAGCATTCCTCAGCAAATGTATATTTCCAGCTGCTAAAGGGTAAGAAAAAACCCATCTACACTTCCAAAGTACTGGTGAGCTGAAAATAGGTATACCTTCTTCCAAAGATCCATCCAATGAAAACACACAGACCGCAATAATAGCGGAATTTGAAAGGACCATAAGGTTCCCTAGAACAATGTCCTGCAGGCTCTGCTAGCTTAGACTCAAAGGACAGTATCCACAAGAAACCACATACAGTAATAATGGAGCTACGCATTAGATTATAAATAGCTTCCCATTAGGTAACGGAAAGTTTTAGTTGAAGAGGCACCACTAAAGTATCCTGATGTTGCAGTACATGGTACATCTGACAGAAACCTGCACACACCAACAGGTTTCACACCAGCACAATTACCATGTAACATTGGCAGACAATCTTATCATTGATTTCTCCCAAAAGTCACAATGAAAGAGTAATCTTTCAAACTGGTGCATGCATTGCACGTATAATTTCCTGTATATCCATAGCAAAGACAACTGAACACTCAAACTGAGGTCCAAATTTTTTCTTGGACACAGATTACCATTCCTTGTTGACAAAAAGAGAGTTTCCTCATCTTTTTCAGATAAAATTTCTCAGTCAGTTTTGTCTTCACCTAAGCTGATAGTGCTTTCCATTTTGTAGTAAAGCTTTGCACTGACCAGTTCTGCAGCCAGTACTCTTCCCCTGCTTCCTGTAATTCTTCTCATGCATAGCATGTACAGTAGCCTATATTTATATACGTATACAAAATTATACAAAATACAAATGGAAAGGTCTCTTGAAGCCATCTGGTGTGTGACCCCATTCAAAGCAATATGAGCTACACCTAATTAGCTCCTGACATACGCTTGCCTACCCAATTGAAACAGAGACTTCACAAACTCCCTTGGATATTTATTGTGATGCTTTGCTAGTCTTATTATCAGAATGTTTTTCTAATGTTTAGTCTGTTCCAGAAATTTTAATTAGAAGTTCCCTTAGAGGAATATTGGATTATTATGCATTCTTATACATGAAGAAAAACACCTATAGAAACACATAGCACATTGAATTTAAGGTGCATGAATTATTTGTAGATCACAAATGGTGGTTTTTCAAACTTTCTGATTCAAAACAGTATAAATGGAACAAGCTATTTATGTACCCACCCTATTGTTCACTTTAAAGAAGATCTTGATCATACTAATTTCTTCCCCAATTCAAGTTCTGAAAGCTCCAAGTTCTCTGAAGAAAATAGTTGTCGGCATTTTTGGATGATAAACATCCCAAAGTGATGATGATAAATTACAGTGTTGCCCAATAATGCAGAAAAATAGAGAAATGCAAACTGCTAACCTCTGATTTATGAATACATACTCTTCATTATGGAGTCTAGGGGTTCACAGCTGTAAGAGCGGGTCATTTTCATCTCATTGCTTATTAAAAGTATGAGAAGGAAGCATGAAGGGTGGCTACCATTTTGCAATGTATTGGATAGATTAATACTTAATGGGTTTTGTCTCCAGTACGAATAGAAAATGATACAGAATTCCTTACCTTTTTAAGACCTATATAGGCATTTGTTACTGTTCACAATCACTGAAGATGGGAATTTTTACATCTAGTTTTGCTCATTCATACTAGCAAATGTTCTCACATTTAAGTGTAATCATTCCTATAAACCCTCTCTTTACCCAGGAAAAAAACATTTGTCCAAGATATTAAAAGAAATCCTGTGATCTGCTTGTTAAAACATGCCGGTGTTAACTACAAAACTTACTTAGGAAAATATTTAAACTGAGACTTTCACCTATCAACAGGCATTCCCCCAGTGAAACACACTCAACGCACTCTAAGTCACGAGCTGAGGAATCTGTTTTGGTGCAGTACTGTAGTAAATTATATTACATTCTTTCATCACTCCTCAGCTTCCCAAAGCTTGGGAGTTTTCTACCCTGTTACCTCTCTGCTAAATATTCAAAGCAGGCAACGAAAAGGAGTAGGAAAAATAAGGTCAATACAGCAAATTGGAAAGAAGTAAAATGTTTCTATATGCCATCATTTGGTTGTTACAGTTATCTTAATCAATCCAAACAGCTTCTTTGAGGCATCTAATCTGATTTTACAAAGTGCTAACCCATAGCCATATTTGACTTTCCTTTGATTCCAAATGTAAAAAATAGCCTTTATCTAATGTTCAGGCATATAATCTAACTACACATGCATTTGCATTTGCATTACGAGGCAGTGAAACATGGCTGGAGAGCCATCTTGGATGTTATCTATGTTACTACTCAAGTAGAGAGTATAATCATAAATCCTTCTCTTCCCCTCCACCCCCCGCCTTTTTTTCAGAAGTACACTTAAAATCTCTTTTTAAGCTTCACTGGCTCCATTACATTTGAACCTCAGTAACAAGAATGTGATGTGAATATGTAGAGAGAAAGCATAGACAAAAAGGTATATTTTCATAATGTGGTTCAGTTTAACTGTTCCTATAATTAGCTACAACTCATTAAGCAATAAAAAGACAAACAAAGAGATTATGAATGGAAGGGCAATATTTTCTCCATAAAACAAACAAAAAACTTAAACAGATGCCTCTTTTCTAAGGCTTTCCTTGCATAAATACACCCAGCAGCTTAGAAAAGATATTTTCATGATTGAAAATCTTTGTCTAGAAAGAAAACCTGTAAACATTATCCTCTGCAATTTCAATAAAAAGTATTTACAGCTATGGTACACTTGGGATTTTTTGATCTCAAGGATAAAATAACAATACAGCAACAGTCTGCAGATGACTAGCTTTGATCTTTTATTAGTTCTTATAATTGTCTCTTAATTTGTATTCTGCATAATAAGCACTCACCTTCACCGTTTGTCCGGCTTCGGGGCCATCCTGTAAGCAGAGAGGAATGTTAGGTTAGAGGAACAATGATCACACTGGGATTCAGAAATCATACTGAAGAATCATTTACATCCAATTTCACTGTATGTTAATTTACCATATTTTCCTCGGGACCATTCAACACAAAGTTTTTGGACTAGGCGCCTTTCCATATCAGGCCACAGCAAAGTCAGAAACTATATCTTAGACTACAAGAGTGAGAGTTGTTATTTTTCATTCCTTCAGATCATATTTTTTAATAGTTAGCAAGAGATTTCTGATTCCTGTGAATATAAAATCAGACACGTAAGTGAGAATTTAATCAAAGTACGCTTCCTTTGCACAAGGAAGCACAAATAACTGAAAGGTCAGAATTGATAACGTATTTACATGGCTACATCTCTCTGCCTGCATATAAATAGCTGTGAGCAGGAATTACCTGTTTCCATCATAAGCAGCGAGTTACCTGCTGAATGGGGAGATGGGGCAGCCTTCTCTGTGTTAATCCTGCAAACACTTCTTTGAAGGAAGAGTACTTGCTGAAATACAAGCAAGCAAGCACTGCGTTTGGGAGTGGTCGCCATCTTATTCCAAAGTTTTGCAGTTATTAATTATCCACACTTTCCTGATGGTTTGCCTCTCAGGTTTTTTTTGGTTTTTTTCCCAATGGCAAATCTGGCAGACTGCAATGCAGTTATTATGCTTTTTTTATTATTATTATTTTGCATTTATCACCCCCTTGAAGTTGGAACGTCCTTTTGTCATTGGACTAGGGAAGAAGGTTGAAAGCTTGATAAAACAAACCATTAAACCTTTTTTAGTTGACCGGGTTACAAACCTGAATTGAAATGGTGAGCGAGGTGCCGCAGAAGTGTTTCTCCACCACATTGCCGACCCTTTGTGCTGTACGAAATAGATCGGCCACTTCCTCAGGACACAGGTCGCGGAAACGCTCCACTGGCCGTAGAGGACAAACAAGGACATCTGAAGGTGGTATTGTCAAGGCACAAACACAAGTCTGAGTGGTCCAGAAAGACAAGTGACTCAGTCCCTAGCCTGTCACCAGCTTCTGATCACTTCTGAATTGCCCAAATTCCTCATCTCCATGGATTACAGCAAGAGCAACTACAACATAAGGCTAAATACAGGGAATTGCATTTAATTCAATAATAATGATTTGTTCAGAAGTTTCCTCAAACCCCTCGGATATGGGTAAAATGACTAAAATAAACTTCATATGTTACTGTGGAGACATCTAAAGGAAAGTGAAGTTTTCACAAGCGAAGTTACCATTTTGATGGAGAGATGCTTGTATTTAATGCCTCTAAAAGTCAGAGGCATTTCCTTTTGTCATTAAAAATGGGGGAAAGCCAAAGGAATTTAAGATGGGTTTGGGCGTGTAGCCTGAGACGGTGGTTTTATGATGCTTTTCAACATATGTGGTATGTATTTTTTAAAATCTTGACCTTAGACCTCTAATTTTAGATATATAAATTATTTCTACATTCACTTATTTCTACATCACATTAATTGCCATTCACAAGGAATGCTCACCAGTTATAAATATTATAAGTTTTTAGAAACACATTAAAGATAATTAAGACTGTTCCCCTTTAAGCACGGTGT
The DNA here is from genome assembly GCA_013398295.1 of Chionis minor. Lineage (NCBI taxonomy): Eukaryota > Metazoa > Chordata > Aves > Charadriiformes > Chionidae > Chionis > Chionis minor. The sequence continues at coordinate 541,824 of VZSF01010247.1, read as the reverse complement.
TCACAACACTACAAATACACATTGATTTTATTCTACCTTTGTGACTGCACTTCGTGAATCAGTGAAATGAAGCTAAAAAGTAAACAACGGAAGTACACAGACACTATTCACAGTCACCTGATCTGTTGTGTTCACAGAAATTAATAATTGCTATGATTCCTCACTTCAAAGTCAATTTTTTAACATTATTAATAGGGTCCAGAATTCTTAGCAGAGCCTCAGTTGTGTAAATCCAACAAGGATGCACTTGGGACTTGATACTCATTTCAATTCCCTGTAGACAGGGTTTTTTTCCGACTTACAGTATTGTGTTTGCCGAATAAAGACCTTAAAACCACCTTTAACATCACTTGAACTTTTATGAGCTAAGGCTATGAAAATTAAGAACTTCTTATTTTTTCAGTATTAAAACAAGTGCTCAAAGGACTATTTGAAGAAAATTAAGTTCCAGTCATTTTGATTTTTACTGCATCTTGAAGCCTGCAGGTATTCGGGAATATTCTCTGTACTCCAGGAAATGTAACTAGGAGATGCTCTGCAGTTAACAGGTTCACACAAAGGTTATGTCAACCTGATTTTCAAGAACTGCATGAGACATTTGAAATAAAGAAGGATTAATATATGTGAAAGAGAATTTATTTCCATAAACACAGAGACAACATGCCTACATTCACCAAGTTTATCATAGCAACTGCATTTCTAATTCTGATTGGAGCAAAACCCAGACATACTCTGGAAGTAAAGAAGTAGGCGCTGGTTTTGATCATTTTTCAGACTCCAGATGAGGACAGACAAAATTGCAATGGATGTTTGCTAAAGTGTGACCAGATTTTTCGAGAACTCCACAGCTAGCAGCTCCCAACAGAAGACTGGCCCCAGTTGTGGTTCTTAATCTGCTTTGAAAATCTGTCCCTCATTTTCTTTCAGTACAGCATCAGCTGTATCACCATTATTCTCTTTCTCTTGTTACAACTTATGGTATCAAAATTTAAGACAGGAGAAATATGTATTTACAAAGCAGGTACTTGGAAATAAACCAATCCTGGATGGGGACAAAAAGCCTACTTCTGTGGGTTTTTAGTTTTAAAATGCTGTGCCTTTTGGCAAGCTACTGGCTATAATAAAGCTCCTGTAATTTATTTGTGCCTTCCCAGCACACTGTACAAAGCACCTCCATAAAGGATGCTATTGGCTGAACTTAGGGCCCAAAGGAAGAGCTGGAAACTTGCTTGGCAGACCCAATTTCCATACCAGGAATAAAGGAATAGAAAAACTAATTAATTTTACTCATAAAAAGGAAATCCATGACAACAGTAAAACAGGAAAAAGGACATTCGTTTAATCTGAGTTCATTTTTCAAAAGGAGAAAAGGGAAGCTTTTACCCTTAGGGCATCTGATACTTAAGTAGATAATTATCCTTCTTCTGCAGCACTGCTTTATTATCATGGGTCAACGAACCATTTATAAATGAAGAATTTCCCCTCACTTACCTCTAGCAAAACCCGCTGCTTACATTAAGACAAGTTTCCTTTTCTCCTTTAGAATTTTTTCCCCATCAGTTTCTTGCCCTCTCAGACACACACACCTCACCAGCAATTGTTTGTTCTCTTCCTAGCTCAGGGCCACAGCCACGAGTATGAATTTTTGCATTAATCATGGTTTCTACAACCTTACATTAACACTGTACTACTTGTCACTGTGATGCATTGTGAAAAACGGGCTAAACGCTGCCTGTGAGAGCTTTTGTTTCCACAGCACGTAGCAGAGGAAGAAGAGTGAGCAGTGTAAATGCTGGTTGTACCAAGGCAGGACATCTGTTTTCCCTTTTTAATTCTGTCACTAATCTGCTCTGTCATTTGGGTAAGTTGTCTCTGTACCTCTCTCTCTCCTCTTCCACATTTTATCTGTCTTATCTGCTTAGACAGCATTTGCCAGCCTGTGCGATGGATGTTTTCTTATTAAGCCACGAGGCTTTCTGCTCATACGGGGCTGCAAAGTGCTCCCACAATATCAAACGATGCACCCATAAACCATATCCTTCTGCAAAAAGGATTTTCGCTTCCTCCTTACGTTACCAAGCCTCATTTACAACTCAAACTAGATTTTAACCATATTTCTGTCTTTGAATGTGATAAATAATTCAAAAGCACAATCACACACTGGAGCATCTTTACTGAACTTTCCATCATTTCAAAATAATTCTGCAAAGAATAATGATAGAAATTCTGAATCAGAGCTCAATTAACATGAGAATGTAATTAGGACAACATTCAAGTTATATTTAACTATGAATATATAAAAAGGCAAATGTTAGAATGAATTCATGGATTTGAGGTCATTAAGAAAACAACCATCCACTGCAACTTTAAATCATAGTTTTTAACTACAGGTTTTAACACTAGGATAGTTTTTAACTTTATGTCCTGGTCAGATTTTAATGTTCTAGTCATCTCAAAGTTCTTCCTAAGTTTAAAATTAGATAAACTGCTCATGGTTTTCTGCAATTACCCACTGCAAACACTGCTATGAACTCCTGACGTGCTTCAGGTGACTGTGTATTAAAGATGCAAGTGAAAGTGAGTCTATACTTATGTCTACATGCAATTACTCCTTAGACAGAAGCATCTACTACCATCTGAGATGCCTCGGGGCATCCAGCTGCCACTCTAGAAGGGCAGGAGTCTCCCATATGCCCTGTGTCAGATCTGTCAGCCAGGTGGGAAGCCCGAGTCATCTTAGGGCATGTGAAATGGCAGTAGGTGCCTAGGTTTGGGCAACAGCCCCCACCTTTACAGAACAGCTCAGCAGGACAAGGGGCTGATACCCAGCAGACATGCTGCGTGGCTGCAGAAAACATTCTCCTTACAGAAAGCTCAAACTTTATGTTTCCTTTCTCTAACCACCATAATTAATAATTTTGTGATTTCTTCATTCATTCTAAACTGCTAGTGACTGATGAAGTTTCTATTTTTAAGCTTTGATGTGCACAGCTGTTATTTCCTTCAAATTCTCTGAGTCAGTCCACATCATTAGAGTATGTGCAATTTAATATGTCAACTTCTCCATTTGAAGGAGTGGAAAACCTTTACGCCTTATCCGTGATTGTACATTACGCTCTCTAGATACTGCAGGACTCTCTCAACAGCCTTACTTTTTTCCTAATACCTAAATACGCATACATAAATCAATATGCATATCCTCACACACACTAAAAGCTCCATTAGATTTATTAAACAATTAGGAATGTCAGTATTTTCCAAAGACTACCAGTAGACAGTAAACTAAAACTCCAGGTATATTAGTGAAGTGCATAACCATAAAGTAGCAGTAAAGCAACAGTGGATCAGACCCAGTACCCTCAAAACTGAGCTAAAACCTAAGGATGACCTATGATTTCAACAAAATCACTTGTCCCTATATATTGGGCACAGCAGCCCACTCCCTGCACAACCTTGGGCAGGTTGTTTAGTGCACCGGAGCCTGTAAGCCTTCTCCATAATTCAAATTAACATCCTGTGCCTGTTGGTCTATCAAGACTGTAGCCTGTTTGGAAAAGCTCAGACCCGTGGCCAAGCAAGCACAGCTCGGCAAGTTTCCACACACCAGCAGAGCAAGGATACTGAAACACACGTGCCAGCTCTCTACAGTCAAGGTTGCACACGTTTCTGTAAATCTCTTTCACTCTTTCATTGACTCTTTAGACCATAATAACTGGAGCCCTGAGACAGAAGCATTTACCGCGATGTGATTCTGCAATGGGCACACGGACACTGTCAAAACTATGCTCAGTTGTGCCAAGCACAAGTACAAATGCCCCATGTACATCTAAGTATTTAAGGTTATGCTCACAGAGGAGATTTATGGGTCACTACTGAGAAGTGAGCATTTCTTAACTGCCTAGTGACTTTGAGTTGATCAGATAGAGGGCCCAGATTCTACAAGAAAAGCAAAACACATGGCCAACATCTGCATGCTGACCACTTCAAATGCAATCTTCCTTCCACTAACGTACATAGAATGGAGGTTGAAATTCAAAGGCACAGTAGCGATTTTTATTTGCTTTATTCAAATTTTTACTTTGAAGCCTAAATTATTGTAATTCTATATTTAAGGTCTAAGCCAGGCTCTGTGTTCTCTTCAATGGCATTCTGATCAGCCCCACAAAGTGCCCATTATAAACCTTCACACACAACTATCAAGGTACATGGGCTCTGTAGTTCTGAAATGTTGAAAAAATGGCCTTTGGGGGGGGTCAAAAAAAAAAAGAAAGAAAACCAAAAAAAGAAAGCCCAAAGAGGTTAAAATTCCTTTTATGTGACAAGCTTTAGAAGAAAACACAGCTTTTTCCTGGTTAAGTCCATTAGTTTGCTATATAGAAAACATACTTTTCATTTTGACTTTTGTTTTATTTCTGAATTTGAACTTCAAACAGAACAATTCAAAGCTTTATAAAGGAAAAAATTAAAGGCTCTCCAGGTACTGACATTCTAACAATAGGAATAAAGTTCTGTTTTTTTTTCTTTGTCTTTTTGAGGAACCAGTTAAAAACATTAAAATTGACAGGTTTTCTTGACATGTAAGGCTTTAAAAGAACAAAATACAAGTGGGAAAAGGCAGAATATCTAAAAGTGAAAGGGTAATTGCTTCTTTATGAAGCTCCTAGGTTTGACCAATAATGTTAGTTTTCTAAACCATTTCTTACAAAAGGTTTTAACTGAGTAAAATTATTCTTTTCAATGTGTAACATGGTCAGGAATCCATCGCTCACATTGCGATGGAAATACTGTTCCTGTTCAGGACACTTTTTAAAAAGATTTTTAAAAGTCTTCCCTCTAACAATAGAATAAGAGTCAAAATCTCAAAAAAAAAAAAAATTAAAAATATATTTTAAAGATGAAAATTAGTAGTTAATAAAATTTCCAAAACCTTTAAAGCTCCTGAAATATCTATTTTAGCATTCTAACATCTTTACACAAAGGGCAGTTTAGTTAATTATAAAAATTTTCCTTAATTTAAGTTGGGGAACTCATCAAACCTGACTTTTTCATTAATATTTTGGTTTCGACTAACTGGTTTTCATTTAAAAAAATACTGTCCCAAACAATGATAGCTACAGAGACTTAATATTGTTCCATGTATTTCATAAGCTTGGGTGAGTAACTTAAAGCAGAGTAGCCTCTGCCCCTCCCTCCTGGCTGAAAACACCCCAATCATTTACAGAGCAACTCTCAGCAAGAACTCTTGCCTTGGAGATCAGGGCTTTGCTCATTTTAGGATTAATACAGACTGTAGCACTATAGATACCGCTACCATCTCTTCCTAACAGCAGGAAGCGTTTGAGAGACACGTAGAGATGGTGTCCCTTGGGCGTGAGGCTGCTCAGTGGCCAGTTCAGCTGTCACTGAGGTGGGAAGACCATACTTTGATGTGGCTGCTGGGAGCTCAGAAGGCAGAAGAACCAGCTGCAGAAGACTGCAATAAATGACTGTTTCCAACTAGCTCATGTGTCTGTATGAAAAACCCCTTCTGCACATCCATACGCTAGCTGATGGGAATGCAGAAGTCATGCTCTGTGGGGAGCTGGGTGAGGGATTACTCTTTTCTTACACTCTGTTTTACATGAATTTGCATCAAGTGCCCCAAGCAGAGAGAATCAGTCAGAGAAAACTTCAGGTATTAAAACTCACCACAATGTTGTCCCCAGATTCAACTGAGGAGTGTAGGCAGGGTTATTGAATTCATCATTGCCTCTAAGCAGAAGTTGTCTTTGTTCCAAAGCTCTAATTGCTAACAGAAAGAAGTCCCATAGCTCAGAAAAAACACAGGAGAATGCATGACTAATAAAATTAATACAACTGAAAAACAACTGCCAGTCATTTATCTTTTTTTTTCTGCCCTTGAACAATTATTCACATTTTGAAGGCTACAGGAGCAATTTCTCTATGCAAAGAAAACAATAATGGTTCCACAGACACTGCCTATAGGAGTTAAGAAGGAAGTAAAAACAACCAAAATAGTGCACACACATACTCATACCGCGCATCAAAAAGCCTTTAAAAATGAACGTGCATATTCTGCTTCATTATAACAACAATGCATCAAGGCATCCATTCAATCCCCACCAAACCCACTGAACTAGGATATACATAAAACTGTAGCAATGCAAAAATGCATTTCCCCCCAGGACAAATCTTATTCAATAAGATGGAGTGACTCACTTTCGGAAGGAAATCTGTAGAGGCTATTTGGATTAAGAGTGAGCATCTCATAATAAGAGAAGGTGGAGGGGCACTCTTTAGTGGGTTTTGCATTTAGAACTGGAATTAAATATATTTTAGAAGGTTGCTTTGGTACAACACAGGAAACAGCACATCATAGAACTCCATAGTTTGAGAGAAAACTTAGCTATGAAGTATAAAGATTATTAAGAACCAATGAAAATGTAATAAAGTTACAAAAAAACTTAAAATTTGCTTCAAACTATTAAATCCACACACAACATTTTTTTTGATCTTGCTATGCCACATCTTAGCATTAATAAAGAAAAAGTCATTAAGATAAGACAAATATCTAAATACAGTTGATCTTGATAAGGCAGCTCAGTACATGTTTACACTAATACAGAAGACAAGATTTATGCAATAAAACAGAGAATTAGCAGTTCCATTGGAACCAAGAGCTATCAGTGTATATCTTGGACATGGATCTCTCTGCACTACGGTAAGTGCACTCTTTTAAGACCACACTGCAGCTTTTATACAGTTGCTTTTTTTACTTTACCCGATCTTCCCATCCCACTGAAGCTACTTAAAATAATTCTTCACATCTATGAAAGGTGCATAGTTCCAAGAAATGAACAAGAAATATTTTACTTTTTCTGTAGAAAAAATGTCAATACATCTAATTTAAATATAAATACAGCTTATAGTCTAAATCATGCTAGACAGCACACGAAAGTACAAAGTACTGCTACTCAAAGTACAGCAACTCCACAAGACAGAGGGCCACAGCAGGGAAATGTGAGATTCAGAACTGTTCCCTTTTCATTTTAAACAAGCCTTTCATATATTTGATATTCCTGTTAAATGCCTTTAGGGTATGTCAAGTAGGTCACTAAAAGCTCAGTTCCTCATAGTGAGTGGTATTTTACTGTAGGATTCGTCCTTTTCTGCTAGCTGCTGACCTCAGGGGCAGCCTCAGGCAATAGCAGGTGCCTAAGTGGAACCACAGTGAGAACAGCCATGGGAAAGTTTGTGGCTCAGATACACACCTCTAATCCAAGTTTCATTTGGTGGAAATTTACTGCAGACTGTTCTGGTTTGAGACACAGACCTAAACTTAAATTTGTGCTAGGAATCATGATCACATTCTAGAATTACATTAAGCTTTTGATTTCAGAAGGCCCAAAAGCAATAGCCAGTGGCCAAACTGGAAATGTAGAAGTTCCAATATGAAAAGACTTCATCTACAACTGCTGCGATGCTCTGGGAAGATCCTGTAAATAAATACCATTGCACAACAACCCGTTTCAGCTAAGAACTATGTCTATATTGCTCTGGATGATATACCCTACTTCTAAATATATAGCAAAACTGTTCATAGTTACATGAAGTTACCTATGCACATATATCAATTATAAATGTTCAAGACCACTGAAATAAACAGCCATGCCTGAAGCTGACAACAGGAACTAAACACCACTTGGGGCGCAACGCTCAAAGAGGGGTTTTTTCATCTAAATATCACAGCAATGGCATTTGCCATAGAAACTAATACATTAATGCAAAGCAGCTCAGCAGCTACAAGTCTTGTCCAAATCACCTACATCACCAGAAAACTGCACTGAATACAATTTACCAAACTTAACTCCATTGGAATTGCAACATGCCATTGCAAAGTCTCATTTCAAAAACAGGAAGTAAGCTCATGATCCAGCCTCTCCACCTGAGAATAAGAAATAACTTGTGAGAAAATACTTCAGCACTAAGTCTTAATTAAAGCTGTGGCACCATCACATTAAAAAAATTATGTGATCATTATGAAGTTATAGTCTAGCTCATGATTCAGAAACTATAATGAGGGAATAATTAATTACTAAATAGTGGTTATGACAAATTGACTTTCTTGCTATTTATAGGATGCCATATTCCAGGCATTAAGTTTTATTGGAAACAAGCTTTAACTTGGTAGAAAGACACCACAGAATGTGTTACGAATTAAGGTTCTGTTCAAACGATAACCATTATTGACACTGTTGCCTATGGTACTTGAAAGTACAATCTTTTTTCGTGTTCTGGGCATCTATGGCAGGAGACAGCAAAAAAATCCATGGATGAATATTTGGTGAATCTCCCTATGATTTATCGTGCTTAATCTTGAAGGTAAATAGATTTGATCAACAGACCAAACCACCAGACTTGGAACTGTGAAAAGCCAGTGCTTTATGGAAGTGTTGAAGTATCTTGCTGCTTTGGAAGTTTCACTCCTCCCATCCTCTTCTGTTTGCTCCAGAATTAATTTATCTCAAGGAAGGTTCTGATGGACCTGCTTCTGGAGAAGCTAGTAACAGATCCACTTTCTCCAACTACCTATCGATGGCAGATGATCAAGAGCTTCACACATTCTCTTTATAATTCTGTCCTAAGTCTATGCTGAACAGCACAGAGAATTACAAGATCGTGGTAGCACGGGCCAGACCAACAGTGCCTTCATTTCTCAACCAGTGAAGCATCAGCTGGAGGAATGCAGTACAAGATCAATTATCAGAGTATCACAGGGGACAATGAATACGTCTGCGTAATCAGGGTTTCAGGTAATGAAGGTAATTTTGAATGTAATTGATAGATAATGAGGAACATGAATAACAGGGAGTTTAGGAAAACTGAGTTTGGATAATTCAGACTTGTCTTACACTAAGTATATTCCTCAAAGAATATTGTAATGTATGCTGGGATTTTCAAAGTTTTAAAATGGAATAAACCATCTGATTCCCATTAACTTCTCAGAAGTGGTTTTCTACCTAGTTCTGTTAAGGTGTTCAGAAAACCACTCCAATTAAAGTCAATGGAGAGCTGTGTTTGTTTTAAGCTGGAAGTTCTCACAGCATATTTTGCACGCTTAGTTACCAAAATTGCTTCTACAGCAACAGGATGGGCTATGCTGTTCCAGGGAGCTATTCCATGAGAGTAGAATGAGCCTAGACTACAAAGGAGAGCAAGAAACTCTCTTGCAAAAAAAGAAATGCTCTCTACACCCCTTGCAAGAATGGCTTAGTCCTCCTTAAGAACTTCAGCACCTTTAGGAACAGTTTGAAAAACAAGACAACTTTCTATCTGCCTTATAAAAGAGCTGTTCAGCACACTTGCACGGCAGAAAGGGAAATCATAGTACCTTTGCCCTGCAAGATCACATCTTCGCTGCTGCACCTAAAAATAAATCTGTATTTCCATCAGTTGCCTTGAATGCTTAAAATTGCAAAGTCTGTGATAAAGAATCTAGATGATTATCTTTACTGCATTGGCTAATACACAGTTGAAGTGTATGTAGTAGACAGATGACTTTGCAAGTAAAAGAGTTTATTACTTTTGCAAACGCTATTACTTCTTGCTGTTTAGCAGGACCTACTGAAAACAGCACTATTGTCATCCTAAGAAGTTCTACATTATTCACCGGTGAAGCACGCACATACCCCTCCATGCACTTAGGTGGTGACCTTTAGAAATATTAATAGTTGGAGGACAAGGACACTAAAATGGTAAACAAGGGAAACATAACCAGGCACTGATAGAGGTATTTCAAAACAAAGAGAAATATAGCTACAGCCTCTTCTGCAGTTTACGTATCTGCAGACTAAAACAATTAGTGCAGCAAAGCAGGGAATTGGCATTCACTCATCTGCAGTAGAGGGAAAGGTGGAATGGAAACACTGAAGACCCTGTGTAGTGTTTAAGCACAGACTCAGAGGGAGTCAAACGTGAAAAAAAATATTATTTTAAGCCATTATTCTCTAGCTCCCTAATTTTGACAAGTTTTTTCATAACTGCTTGAACACAAAAAGCTTGATATTGACAAGAATGTTCACAGAAAGTGCATGTGTCAGGGGAAAATGCTCGCAAAGATGGGAGCACTTCCCTCACCTGCCAGGGAAGTCAGTTTTGGATAAGTCATACTTAAGGGCTGAGAAAATGTAAACCAAAGGTAGAGTACATATTCAAAATTAAACTATCTGTACGAAGCCCTCCTTTTACAAAGTAAAACTCAAGCAGAGATGGTAAAACATAGCTTGAAAAGCACCTGAGACAATGAAAGCTATAAAGGACAAGGGAATCAGAAAGCAGGTCTCCCCCCTGTTTTTCACTTGCATAACGAGCCCTCTTGGATAAGGACAACAGGGCCCTGCGTCACAATTGCATCTGTAGATGCTGTTCTAATACTATTCTTGTCATTGATGCTCATTGTTCCCAGATCTGCACATCATAGCTAGGCATTTCAGCATGCACACTACATAAATTCATACTCTCATCCACAATTCCTGCAATATTCAAGAACATAAGAATGAAGAAGACAAACTAGCAGTTTAACTCTGAATAACCCTATTTTGTGTGTGTGTCATCTGAAACCATTACTTTAATGTGATTATCTGTTTTTATTATTTCCTTTCTGTGGACTTGGAATAAAGACACAACTGAGACTCTCTCAGACACGGTCATTGGCATCATTACAGTCTTTCTACTGTCATCAACAGAGATCTGATCTGTAAATCAAGTTAGACTGTAAGGGCTACTGAAGAGCAAGCGCTCTTTATCATGTTATTACATACCCAAGCTACTACTTCCTCTGGCTCACTGAGAAAAACAGCCTGTTTTAGTTCCTTTACATAACCAGAGGAGTTCTTAATGCACAGATTATTGACTTAGTGGGGTTTTATCATGTCCCAGTGTACCAGGGGATTCCTTAATCCAGGACTTCTTTACATGATCTATTTTCATGGCTCTTTTTATTGTCACGGTCTGTCATTATAATGATTTGCAAATCCAGAACCAGCGGATGCTTAGCTCCTTAACAGGTGCTCAAGGAGGAGAGGGGGGAGAAGGCATTTCCCCTCTCTCGTTTGCCCTCTCACACTCTATAAGAGGCAAACCCCATCACGAGCAGCATGACAAAATCCTTACAGGGCTGAACGCAGCAGGGAGTCACATAGCACAGCGTTGGCTTTCTGCCCACAGGAGCATTTCCACATCAGCCCATCACCTTCACAAAACCAGAAGGGTGGAGATCCTCCCTTACTGGTCTCCACAAAGGTCAGCCTTTGTTGAGAGGCCCAGAACACGCACACATTCTGGAGTAGCCAAGCCCATCACACAGTGCTCTACAGAAATAGGAGTTTCCAAGAGTAAATATGGATCTCAAAATGGTCTGCTGCACAACATCAGTTGCTAGTAAAAGCCATGGATGTTTGATTCCTTTGTTGATCCTACTGAAAGTAGCCAAACATGTTCACCTTTATTCACCTAGTACAGGGTCACTGCTGGGAAATATTCCAAAGTAAATGAGTGGTGTCACATTACTGCCAAAGGGAGACCCTGAATGTCTTGTAGTTTTGAGATTAAAAAAAAAACAAACAACCACAAACAAGTGAACAAGGGGAATTAAAAGATGTTTGCAGAGGTGAAACCCCCTGTATTCTGCACAGTAGAACCCTGAACTTGCTGTTCTCCCTTCCACATCCTCTTCCAATTTATTAAGCCCTAACAGAAACATATATATGAATCTTAATACCCCCATGAAGTTCCCTATGAATGCTGTACAGTGCAAGGGAAGGGTTCAAAGCTATCAGATGCTTCAGGCTGAAGTCCATCAAGGCAAGCATCTGATTTCATGGCCCCTCAACCCTTACATCCTACCTCACTCTCCATTAATGGATATTTCCCTTGCCACTGTTGGAACCAGTGTGGGAATCTGCAAGACCACTGTGCCCTCCAAATTAATCACAGGCCTAAAAGTGTCACTGGAGCAAGGTCTGAGTAGCTGTTAGCGCTTCACAGCACATCTACATACCCCCAAAGATTTGGGCTGTGATCCCTGGTTTGGACCTCTCAGTATTACCATAATACAAGATGATAACAACAATATGTCACTGTGTTTATTGCTAGCAGACAGTTCCCTAAAGTGAAGAAAAAAATGGTTTAAATCTGACATGTTATCAATGTTGAAAAAGAAAGTAAATTTATGCCAAAAAAAAAAAAAAACCCCAAAAAAACCCAACAAAGAAAGATGACAGTACTCCAACCACATCCTCGATGTGAGGGAGAAAACTGATGTTGAATTTGGTATCACAAACTTTGTTCCAGCAAATAAATTTCTAGATCTCTGTTTCTTCTTTAAATTACAAGCATGTGGTGTTTCTTGGGGGTTTCTGATCACAACTCAAAGCTGTCTTGCTGAGAAACATTGATGTCTTTCTCCTTCCGAAGGTCACAAAGTAGATATCGCATATCTAGGGGCTGAAAGTGCAGGAACATTTGGTACTCCTCCAAATGAAAGCATCTCCACTATCATTTGTTCAGCTTCCTCTTGTTAAGCTGCTGGATGTGAATCACCCAGCGACCTCCCAACATGTCAGTGATGGCTGTGTATACTGTTCTAAAAACTCAGTCTTGCAGAAGTGATGTGCATGCTTGCTGCTCTGGAAATTAAACACATGTTCTCTACAGAGACACCCTGAACGTGCCTGCCTGCATTTCACATGCAACCCCATGGTAATACTTACCACTGGTGCAAAAAACAGTTGCGAATCATTTTTCCTGGGCTTTGCATTACATCTTAGGCTGCTTATCAGGCCAGTCAGAAACTGGTGGCACAGGCATTCCTGGCTGAATGTCACTGATACAGAACGGAAGGCACAAGAGATGCCTAAGCGGAAGCAAGCAAACTAACTGCAGTATAACTAAAAAAGGCAGAAAGCACTGCTTTTCAGTTGTTTATAGGAACTTCAAAGTTCTCCTCCATTATAAATCATTCTGAGCTTCCAGTCTGCCTAAGGATGGTTGTGCTTTTGAAGGTGAAAGCTGGGAGATCAGACCTCAGTGATAAAAAGAATGTTGGTTGCACTACAGACAAAGTCAATTGCAGAGGAGATAAAATGGTGTCCAAGAATAGGATAGATCAGGCTGAGAAGTTTTTGCCACACAACTATTCACCAAGAGATAAAAGTGCTTCTATAGGATTAATTTTCAGTAGTACAGAATTAAGTTCTATCTGCCACTAGAAAGAGTAAGAGTAAACAAAATTTCCATTTGACTACCACTTTCTTAGGACATTTGATTGGAATGCAAAGTTACTGAATAAAAACCCCAAGCTTTTATGCCAAACTTGAAAAAAATAATCTTGAACCCATAGTGAACAATTAAAAAAAATCCTTGCAGCCATGATGGCAGATCCAATTATATTTGTACTAGCAACTTATAAGATAAGCAAAGTTATCAATGGATATGAGAAGCCAAAGAATTATAAGAGGGAAAAGGCAGATTGTTCTGTAGCAAAACGTGCTCAGGATGTCCTCAAAAGAGGAACCGCAAGGCAATTTAATGTTGCTTCAGTCTCTTCTGTTCCAGAAGCAGCTCATCAGACTGCGTATGAAAACAAAGAACTGGCTCATAAAACTTTCAGACAAACTATGTTTAGAAAGCTTTTTTTAAAAAGAATAAAATAAAAATCAGCCTTTTCCTGGAAGAAAGTGATTTGTATGCAAATATGCCCCAACATTTGTCACCAAAACTAAAGGATTTTGAAGTGAGAGAAGTTTTTTTGAATATAAAGTTTATCAGTGCTTTGATGAAATGAGATGCCAGCTGCGAGGTTGCTGCTGTCTCCTTTAATACCAATTAAAAGGATGGAAAATGGAGCTCTAGCTTGTGCTCACAGGCAGAGCTGACACCACACATGTAGCACAACTTTGACACCTAAACCTCTAGTGGCAGCAGCTAAGACATCAAGAGGCCTACATTTAAAAGTAAAACACTAGACTTACTGGCAACCTCTATGACCCGAAGTATTACAAAATGCATGAAACACTCACGTATTACTTATAATAATTTAATGTTTTCCAATGAGGGGAGGAATGCAGAGCAAATGTTCGAATAAAATACTCTCAGCACAACCTGCTGCTGAGAAAGAATGGTCACATTTGTGTCATTTCACATGTTTTAACCTTCTTTCGGTTTGTTCAGAAGAGTGTGTTTGCCCTTGGGCACCTTGGACAGTTTCACCTGACCCTTCTAGCCAGCAAGGACTGAGCAGGAAAAAGTACCACAAATTGCACCCAGTAGCCATGTGTCCCTTCCCAAGCCCCAAGGAAGGCAGAAGCCTTCCAGCACACTGCAAAGGTCAACAGGAGCAGATGCTCAAAGCCGCAGGGCCCACTTAGAAAATGCCTTGTCAGCAACTCTGTCTTACAGATCTTAGATTTGGAAACATTCAGTAACTCCTCCATTCTTTTTAATTACACATTCTGCATTTTTAGCTGTACTTACAGAAATCCTGAAATAATAAAATCCTGCAAGGAGGAGCTTCCTCCACTCCCAGTAATTTTGACCTCAACAAGTAGTAGAAAATTCAAAATGCTTGCTCAGACTTAGAAAACTATCTACGCTTCCAGATGCTATCGCCATTGCTCTGCAGTAGTCAATTGCTAATTGATTTCCTTTAAACTTGTGTAAACTATAGATATATAGATGCGTATGTGCACTGCAAGTGAAAGCGTGCTTCCTTGTTCAGGACTCTGATATCAAAACATCTAAAGTCTCCCCAGGCGTGCTTTAGGACAACCTACAGGACAAAAATAAATCAGTTTTAACAAAGCAGGAGAGATTACTGGAGTAGTGAACATCTCCTTAAAATACAATTTTAAAAAGTATTTTTTTGCCTTAACTCACGTATCCACACAATTATGTTTTAGAGAATGGCATTTCTAAGACTGCCAGTGATCTACCAAAAAACCCCCAAAACTTACCAACAACCAGACAACTGTCACTTGGAGGTTTAGCTTACAGGCCTGCACATACACACCTGCTTCCTCTGTTTGCATGCTTAGAGCATATAGGTTTTCCAGAAATAAGAGTCCCAATAGGTGAAGGCTAAAGTTATTTAACATCATTTTGAATATATCAGAGAACAAAACATTCCCACAATGGCAAGCACAATGCAAAAGAATACATCTGCACATAATGGCACATGAAACATTATGGAAGCAGATGTCAATAATAAGGTTTTACCTTGATTCAGTTTCCTCATGCAGAAGGATTTCAAAATGTTTTTCCAAAACATGGGCTAACACTGATGGACAAGAGGCTGGGCTGAGCAGGTGGGACATTTGCAGCCCCCTTCTCCCACAATGTATCTGTGTACGTGATCGCACATCTGGGTTCACTCACCCTACCTTGGGCACGTGCAAGGAAAACACCAAGCGTGGCTGGTGGTGCTGCTGACAGGTGGGAAGCCATGTCCAGGGAGCAGACGCGTGGATGGCCAGCAGCACGCACCAGCTCCACTGCAGGCAGGAGGATGCAGCAAGGCAGGGACACAGCCCTCACCCTCGTGTGTTATGCCTCACCCGTGCCTTAGTGCACCGTCCCCGTGCTCAGGTGCCATCTCACAGCGCAAATCATGCCATCGGGAAAATGCAACTGAAAAATCTTACATACTACATTAAGTATCTTTAACTACAGAAATAGATGCATGCACAGAACAAGTCCCTCTTCAGCTGTCAAACAAGATTTGAAACCCAGTTTCTTTGGCATGGGGGACACAAATCTTCCACAACAGCTAAAGGAGATCTTGACTGACAGCAGGAGTGACATACTGATGTTTTTGTTTTGCACAGAAACCTGCACAGAGCAGAAACAGTTTTGGGACTTCAGCTTTACAAAATAGTTTTACTATTCAGAAATGCTAACCCTTAAGATTAAAAAAAAAAAAAAAAAAGCAAAAAAAAATCTCCAAGTAAGATAACAACTTTTTTAGCTAAAAGAATGCTTAAAAAAAGCCAATAAAAAAAAGTACAGAAGGGCAGACACTGGGGTCTATCCATCCTGCTCTATATAATCCCCTGTAAGCAGACTGTATGCAATAAGGAATATATTATTATTTAATATTTTTGCCTTCCATAATTTAATACAGCACTGGATGTTGCAAAACCTTTTAACCCCTGCATTTTTTCACTCTCAACTTCCACAAACACTGGTGACTTTTCTCTAAGGAAGTAAGGTATACAAGTTAGTAAGTTGAGTAGCGTTTCATCCTCACATAATATACATTCATAAAGAATTCAAAACCCAAACCCACACAAACAAAAACACGAAACAAAACCAGAAGAAATCCCAAACAGAAGAAAACCATTAGTGCTCAAGTTTCAACAGAGGGCAACAGAGATGGCTTCACTTGGAGCACAGCACCTCGCTGAAAAGGAAAATCAAGGGTATCTATTGCCTCTTTTACAAATGCAGCTTGGAAGCCACAAAAAAGCAGTTGTAACACCATGTCAGGCAATGTAAATATGCAGGTAGGTGTCCAATTACTTCAGCTTTTAAGATTGGTGCAGTCTATCTCTTTATAAGCAGACAGGGTGCACAAAGGTTTTGATACGTACGCTTGATGTATTTACCTTTGAAATCTGGCACCGCTGGTGACTGTTGTTGTTCAACCAAAGCATATGTATGCAAAAGCTAGATCATTTTCATCATGCTGTGCAGTGTATAGCTGCGCCTTTCAGACTAAATATCTATACTGCTGAAGAAAATGCCCTTTTTCTTTTGAAGTAGGAAAGTACAAATCTCAAAGGTTCATTTCTTCGCAATGACTAAGGCCTTAATGAGCATAACCAACACGCTATTATAGCAGCTCCAGAGTAACATGCAAATATATCCAAGGTAGATCTTTGTCGATGCATCTCATAGCACAGATCCACATTGCAGAGAATAAAGTTGGTATAAACTATGCTTTCATATTACTTCATATTGAAAGAAGTATTGGTGACCTTATCCAGCATGACTGTTATAATAGTAATAAAACTGAATCTTGGAAGATTACACTTCTGGTCAAAGTAGTAAAATGTGACCTTATGCTATTCAACATTGACATTTATTATATTAATTCAGAGACAAAAAACTGCATTAAAATGATGTTAAGTGTCTGCCTTTCAAGCACAACAGCTAAGAAATTTGATCTGCAAGTATGACTTCTTCACCAACTCTCCATTTCACATTTCACCACTGCAACACATATGGCACAAAATCCTTATTACCTACCTAACTGGTAGTTTGGGCTCCTTAAACAAAAATCTACTTGTATTTCAGCCACAGGGATTACAGCAGAGGTCACTCAATGTATTGCATCTACAGTGTTCATACATGGTGGCCTCAACATAAACAAAATTAAAAAAAAAAAACCAAAAAACAAAAAAACAAAAAAAACCACACCAAAAAAACCCCCCAACCAGAATAAGCAGTTCGTCTTTGCTCTTCGAGTGGAAACACAAAGGGCTAAATGCAAAAAGATGACCAGCAGGCTGCAACAAGAATGACATTTTTCACAGTCATTTTTAATATTGCAGCAGCATGTCCATTTCAAACACAGGAAAAAGAAATCTAGTCTCAGGTCAGCAAGGAAGATCGAGGATTCTGCAGTCCCACACACTCTGAACTCCCACAGATTTCACTAAAAATACAGGACATGCAGAGAGAGCAGCATATCAGAGCAGAGAAGTGCACTGCAGTTCTCAGAACATAATAAGGTCTGGAGCTATTTTGGAATATAGCAAAAATTGCAAATTAGAGCTATGTGGCATTCTTTTTTATTTTTCTTCTGTAGTTAGTGTTTATTCACAGGCAAATATTTCTATGCCAAAAAAAAAAAAAGATTTTTCCAGGGTTACAAGACAATTCCTGAGTTTAAAATAAATTAAGAAATTAAAAATTTAATTAGAATAATAATTATTTTAAAAGGCTCCATGGTCTAAGTGATCTTAGATCAAGCAACAATATGGGAATTTAAGCATTCATTTGGAGTGTGGTAATTCTGCACAGAGATCTGTCTCCTGTTATGAGTACACTGACTATTTTGTGCTGTATTACATGCTCACAGTGATTTTTAATGAGAAAGTCAAGAGCCGTTTCAGTAACAACAAATAGCAGGATATCATCAATTTTTTCACAGAACAGAACTCTCATTTTCTGGCCAGCCTAAATTTGCAAATATGCCTAATTTTAACAATTCTCAGAATTAAATGAGAACACTAATGTTTCCCACTATGTTGGCAAGTTGCAAACTTCTGTTTCAAATCTCAGGCAGAAAGAGAAAAATGTTGGATTTTTACAATCCAAGTTGCATAATCTGTCAAGAACAATGACTTGCATCTGGCAAATGCTGATAGGCACTTTTAGCAGAGCTAAGCAACATCAGCTCAGTGAAGAGAGCAGAATCCTCCCCCGTCTGTGGGCCAGGCACTACAAAACAGAGCTTTAAAAAAATAATAAAAGAAATGTACGTTTATCATCAGGGTGGCAGACAACCACATCTATTTCATTTCAGTAACCTAGAATACAGACTTTGCTTTTTTAGGCTATGACTGACAGAGCTGCAGCTCTCCTGTAGTGAGGGTGACATCTCATTTCAACAGCAGCTTCACCCCAAGACATCTTTTGGGTACGCATACCAGGCATATGTTCTTCCTCAACCCTCCAGCTTTGCTGAAGCATCTCGACAGCACATTCGTGCAGGAGACCTACAGCTCTTCTGTCTCAGCAGAAGCTGTTGCCCGAGGCATGGGCTGACAGTGCAGCATTCAATATCTACGCAGATCATAGAATGGTTTGAGTTGGAAGGCACCTTAAAGATCATCTACTTCTAACCCCCCTGCCATGGGCAAGGACACCTTCTACTAGACCAGGTTACTCAGAACCCCATCCCTTCATTTAGTTCCCTTCCCCTCTCAGGGGTTCAACTGGGTCAGGCTTCTTTTTTTTTTTTTTAAAATCTCCTTTTTGACACATTCTAGCAGGTTTCTCCTAATCGTAATTCATGCCTCATCTCCATATAATGTGCTCTTTTAACAATGTATAGTGCACAGCAGGCCTCAACACCTGGATATTAAAGCCTTCTTTCTTTGCTCTTTACCTCTTCTCCTAAATTATTTGCATCCCACTATGATCCATCTTCTCTCATTTAAAAGCACAGAAATGTGACTAGTAAGGCATGTTACGAACTAGAGCATTTCACAAAAAATCTGCCAAGCCCTCCCTGGCCAAACTAATTATAACTGTACTCTCTCCGGCTTGATGAAGCTAAATGGAGACATACAAACTGTCTTTGATAATAGAAAAACATGCAAGTGAAAAACGTTCATATGGAGAAATATGCATAGAGCATCCAGGCTTCAGGAGCAGCAGTTTATAGACCCAGTTACTACTACATGCATTTTAAATTTGAATGCCTCCTCAGTATTCATGAAATGTACCACAGTTCAATAGTTGTTTTCATGAGTTGTGCCTTCATTAGGTGAACAACATTAAACACCTGGGATACTGTTCAAACTAGTCCTAAGGGGCAAATTTTCATGACAAATGAGCTGAGATAAATTTTACAACTGAAAAAAAAAAAAAGTCTCAATTTTGCAATGGTAAATTTAGTACTTGTTTCAAAGAAACAAAATAAAGCAACAACGACACAAAGTTAATATTAATATTGCTTCTACAAAAATCCCCACAGAAATGCTCAGTTGGCTGTACAAATAAGGACACTTTCAAATACCAGAAGGAGAGTAAATATTTATTGACACATNCCCCCCCCCCCCCCCCTTCAGGTTAATGGGGTTAATTCCCCACTATCTTTAGAAACTTCTGTATGTTCATTATCAGGGTGATTTCTTATGCTTTTCTGGCTAACTGTATCTTACAGATTCTGTTCAAATCTGATCTCTTTTTTCCTAAGTCTTTTAGCATGCTTATTTCGATTCTTATTTCGATAATGTTCCATTGGAGATGTTACCAAATGTACATTTTTATCTGCCATCTCCCTCACTGGGAGCCTTCCTCGTTCAGAGCTGAGCAAGAAGTGCCTCAGTGCATGCACAGCCCTTGGGCCGAGAGTCACCCACAGGTGTTTTCCCACCCAAAAGCTGTGGGAAGGCACAGAGACAGCTAATTTCAAGGAAGTCCTCTTGCCCTGCAGGCTTGCCATGACTTCCCCCAGCTCTGGCCATCCCCACCGTGCACAGGGGAAAAGGCTGATTCCCCTCCAGGTGCTGCTATCAGGACAGAGTAGCAGTCACAGCTGGCCTTGTCCAAATGGGTGTTAACCTTGACAGCTTACTGAACTGTAAAAAGACTTAAAATAATTCAGACTAGAGGTCTGACAGCTAAGGACTTGGTATCAGTCTGATATCAATGACTGTCACACAGTCTGGCTGAGTCAGGGCCAGTCATTTTCAGTTGGCTCCATACAGTCTAGGCAGCATGACAATCTCAGTCCCATGCGCTGCCGAGAAATACTGACATCATCGCCTACCCTGTGAGCTGACACTCATGCCAGAGGCAACAAGGACACAGAGGTGGACTTACACCTCCATTTTGTTCAGACACCAAGGTCATGGAGAAGACATGGTGGAGAAGAAGAAGGGTCAGGGAGGACCACCCTGCTGCTTGTAACGCTGCCAGAATCATGTGTGGGAAGATTTAAGTTTGTGGTCCTTGGCACTTGGCATCTTTTCCTGAGCACTACAACAGTTGCAAATAGCAAAAAGCGGCTGTATTTTGAGATAATTCTAATAACAATTACTATTTCCATAAGCCTTTATTCTAGTTTCTTTAGTCACAGTTGCCTCCTCCTTCAATGACACCATCACAGTAAGATAATACTGTCTAGTTGAGTAATACATGTACATGCACAAACACCCCTAGCGCAGTAGAAACTCTCAAGACATTTTCTTCTCTGCCTCTTTTTACTGTCTTTCTGGTTTATTATACCCTAAACAACTCCTCCCTCAGGAGACCTAGCTCTCTTCCAAGCAGCCACTGAGCCTTTCATACTTAATAAAACATAAAAATTAAAGCAATGATTATTAGAAATATCCATCTTACTCGATTAGCTACTCCATAGTGGACTGAAACTCTTTGAATGTGGTCGGCTAATCCCATTAGCTGGTCAAGCAATTTTCTGTACTGCTTCTAGGAGTACAGAGCTCACTAGGAAATACAGTTAGAACCATGCTCGCCCTTTGGATTAGATTAAGCTGCCTATGCAACTCCAAAGTGTTTCCCGAAGGTTTAAGGCCTATATAGTAATCCCTGCATTTTTCCCAATTCAGTGGGTATGCACTGTTCCTAAAAATTACTACAGGCTTGGTTTCACTTAAAGGTTAGACCCTCCTCCAAAGTACCAATTACTGTAGAATTACAGGCCAAAGGAACAAGGACTTTCTTTAAAGACTACTAAAATGATCTTTTTCCCCACAGTGAGAAAGAATTCCCCCAAATTTGGCAGGCTGGCTCCTCTGGATTCCATTTCAATGACTGCTGGCCTTTGCTGTGCAGGGGGTTGCAAACTCTGATGTAAGCCTTACCTGTGCTGGTCCCCATTCTTAAGGACTCTGTGGTTTATTGCTGTAAGTTCATGCTTCAAGCCCTCTCTGGGAGAAAAAGGAAAATGAGGGAGGACCGTTGGAGCCTGCCTCCTGCACCCAAGTGTCTCCCCATCCAGTTACCAGGGAGCCTCTGATAACATAACCCACCCCCCTTCCCTTCTCACCCCTTGAGACCACTTCCCTATGAAAGTTGATTAACGGGTTCAAAGCATGGGTATACTCCAGGGGATGCTTGGATCTAAATCCAGTTTTTCCCCCTTGGTTTGAAGGTGGACAAGATGGTTCATTATCAACTTCATTTATTTTTTTATCTAAACTATAAAATACTGATCCCTTCACGTGCCAAAGCAAAACTAGAGGCAAGGTACTAGGTCCTGCACAAAGTGAGAAATAGTCCCTGCTCACAAAACTGTTCAGGGCAGACAGGGAGAAAAAAACACATGCTCAAAACAGAGATACACAGCACAAGCATATAAATGTCATTTTCTAAGGAAACTGTGCTGAAAATCTGTCATAATCTAACTCAGCAAAATGGGCTGCAGGTGACTGAAAAACCCAGTAGTGTTTGCAATGTAAACCCTATGCATGTGGACTCATTTTAAGAATGCAAGAAAACAAACCAGTACCAAAGTTTGGCTATTTACATCAGATAATAATGCCAGAAACACATTACGTAACTCTGTATTATACGCCTAAACAAAGGATGCTAGAAGAGCAGAAGGAAGATAATTCAAATCAGTAACTAGAAGGGCAAATTATTTTAATTTTAAAAGTGACATCTTGAAATGTGTTTTCATGAAACGTTCATAAATTGGCTGATATTAAAGCTGAGTTTAGCTCAGGATATTCTTCATAGGTAGAATTATTCAAACAACATAAGGCTACTGAGAAAATGTTCTCTAAGCTGAACCTTAATTATAACAGTGCAAAACATACCACTTTACTAATAGAACACGTCTTTTAGTGATGGCTGTTCCGAAAAATGCTACTTTTTTTTAATATGTGTGAATTCTCTACATTTTCGAAGCAGCAGCAGAGTAGTAGTAAATATTTGGTTGGCACAGCTTCAGCACACAGATCACATACTCCGAGATTTGAGGGCTCTGAGTCAAGAAGATGCTTCAGTGAATGCTTAAGTTCGAATATTTACACATCAGCCGCCTTCTTTCCCCACAGTTGCTCCCCAACAAGGCCCCTACGTGACAGCACAACCCAGCAGATTAGGCTCTGCTCCAGCTAAATCAAAAGCAGGTAGTGCTGCAAATCCGGGAATGTCTGCAGAACAATGACTGCCCTAAACCAGGGATGTAAGTGCCTTATTTTCATAAATGAAACATTTTCATAAGTGATACACAAGTGAGGACTTAAGCAGAAAAAGGGCAGACTGCAGAAAATATGTCACATCACAGGCATGCAGAAAAATCAACTGTAACATTTGCTCAAGAAAGGAGATAAACAGGGCTTTGATGGGTAGGTTCTTAAATAATCCCCGTGGAGATCTTTAATAGGAAATGCATTTAGAAACATGTTTGTCTACTTTGAATAACAAGGCCCACATTTTTATAAAGTCAAGCACACCAAACACAAGACAGAGGAAAGCACACAGAGATGGATGGCAGGCTCTTGGCTCACACCCCGCGTGGGCTCAACACAGCAAACGGACAACAGCGCAGCTCCCTGAGCACACAGCGTCCTCCGGCACGGAGGGGAGAGGGGTGTTTACCCCAAACACCTGCCCACATTGAGCCACGCAATGTCACACTGATGTGGCTAAGTGGCCACACTGATTGGTGTCACAGCTGCAGCTCTAACCCACCCTGGGCAGTGCCACTGGAAGCTGGGAGTCACTGAGGCCATGGAGTTCTGTCTCTCCAGGCGCTGCTGCTGGTACCTGCATCACGGGGCTGTCGCTCAGCCATCCCCAAGTCCAGACTGGTTCACTGCAGCTGTGTGTAATTCAGAGGAGTCTGGGGAGCCAAAGCACCACAGCCTGGAGTTGCGTTGTTTTCAAACCTCTCAGTAACTAACCTTTTTCACCTCTGGCCCTCAAAGGGCCAAGCTGAGCTCTGGCACAACTGAGGATCTGCATCGCGATGGATTACTTGGTATCAGAAATGCTGGACACTGAAAGAATTGAGTCCATAAGCAGGAAGATAGGAGTAGATTCATCTCATTGCAGACACACCTTTTATCTACTTAGCAGCATTTGACATGTTAAGGGAGCCAACATGCGTGGAAGAGAGAATGC
Organism: Chionis minor; assembly: GCA_013398295.1. NCBI lineage: Eukaryota > Metazoa > Chordata > Aves > Charadriiformes > Chionidae > Chionis > Chionis minor. Next base: position 517,941 of record VZSF01010247.1, on the reverse strand, counting down.
ATTTTAGTCAGTGACATTTTCACTACAATACTCGGAGTTAAAAATGCATTAGCAGTAACTTTCCATCTATCAAAAGCAAGAGGCAGGAAGCAACACTTGCCTGGCAAAGTCTAAGAATGCTATTAAATGTGCCAGAGGCCAGACTCTGTCCTTTTTTTATGATCCATTTGCATAAGTAGGACATTTTCACATAAGTCTACATGGCTCTAGGGCAGCATAACTTGCCACCTCTCTACCTGACTGCTACTTGGATTGCCTGACTACCAAGCATCGAGGGCTGACTAAAAAAACGTTTATACCCTGACCCATACAATATTTGCTCATTATTTGAATTTCTATAACATACAAACAGCAAGTAATTACTCTCTCATATAGCTGAAATGACTGCTGGGGGAAAGAAGCTACCATACATCAGTTGATTCAGAGTAGTTGTACAAGCACATTCTACCCGCCCTCAGTCAGTGTAAGGGGTTTAACTTGTGCTCAAGGAAAGAAAATTACTGTTTAGCAATGAGGTCTGAAAACCCCACATGCCGATGCGAACACCCCTCCCTCCATATGTGTGGTCAACTGAGTCTCCATCTCGCCAGATTTGCAAACCCCTGGACGACCCTCTCCTCCTTGCTCTTTTCCTGTCACACAGAAGTAGAGATCCCTTGCTCGCCCACAACAGCAGTTCATGCTTGCAGCTCCCCACTGATGCAAGAAACACAGCTCACATGAGACTGGCAGAAAGCCAAGGACAAAAGGAGTTAAACACCCACTCCACAGTGCCATCTTGTAAGACTCTAAACTGCTCCAATTCAGAGAAGCTGTGAAGTCTGTAAAAAAAGGCTAGCAAGTCAAAAGTTCCCCAAAGCCTGCCATGCCAGAGGCTGTGCATCCATCTGGGACGGCCCAAAGCTGCCCGTAAGAGTGGCCAGGGCTTTCCTGGTTTGTCTTCCAATGCTCCACTTGCATTAGCTGCTACTTCCCAGGGGCATCCGTGTTTATAGAATAAACACTCACCGGAGTGCAGTCTTCTGTGTTACACAGTGCACTCAGTTAACTTCTATCTGCATATTTAGCTCTGTACAGAAGACTTGTGTAAGAGACTTTCAAAGAATCTTCTTTGAAGTGGCGTAAGGTAGGAACTAGCCACAGGCACGCTTGCTCCTGCTCTCCGTGGGAGGAGAAGAGGAGGGCAGGCAAATACCCTCGGTTTCACTACTCTTTCTGCTATTCTAATGAATGCTCCTCACAGCCACCTTTCTGACAGAAAGCCTGCAGTTTCTTTACATAATGACTTCAGAATAAATTGCATGGGGATCAGAACAGAGAGAAAATTATAACTTGCAAGTACATTTCCCCATAAAAGGCTTCTTAGTTACTTCTTTATTTTGATCACACCATGTTTCTGATGGTACAAACACATAAACGTGTGCAGTGCTTTTACCACCACTAGTTGTTACTCTGGAGTAAAGCCACGGGTATGTGGGCAGGCATTTGAAGTAGCCAGGTGCCTAACCACGATTAGAATAAAAACAGGTTTCCTTACCATTTCTTCAGCGTCCCAATAGTTAATCCTAAAACCTGTTACCTGACAGTGAATTTTAGACACTACTTGAAAGCAACCCACAACTTTCGAAGTAGGAAAACTACCTTTTATGTCTTCTTTAGACATCCCTGATGAGTAATACTCTTTAGGAATTGTTATGGGCATCTAGTGATTTGGGCAACGTAGATTCTTCTCTGATAATATTGTTCTCGCAGTCAGTGAGATTGTCTAGAGCTACTGCAAGTCTTACCTAGTAGCACTTGGAAAGGCAAACCTATTTCTATTAGCAAGGGCAGGGAAAGGAACTGAGAGCAGTTGTTTAAAAATGTAGTAACCAGCCCAGGCAGCTTCCTGCAGACAAAAGTTCTCAAGATGCTAAAAAAGGAAAATTTCTTCTGTTCTTGAATCCAAGAGATGACGTGGGGTGAGCCTAGGGAAAATTCTCCCTGGGCCTTAAATATGATAGCATGAGAGTCATAAACTCCCCCACTCATTTCTTGCTATACCTTGGGCTCACTTCACCTAACTTTTGCCATCTAAATATTAGGGTAGTTTAAATGTGTTTAAATCTAGTTTAAACCTGTCCTCAGGGGAAAAAGACAGACTTCTCCAGAATGCAATTTTCCTGTCCTATGGCAGCTGTCTCAGGTAACCAGGATAAATTGCCTCCTGGAATTATCTGCTTCTTTTCAGCCTAGATGACTGCGAGAGACCAGGGCTGACCCGTGTGAAATAAAGGGCTGGGTAACTACGAGGTGTGTGTGCGCATGGGAGTGATATAGCTGGGTTTCCAGCAAGCGCAGAATGAAGATTTCAGCCACCCCCAGGAAATGCATGGTTACAAGGGTACTCTGCCTGCTTCCTGGCCTCATCACTAGGACTGCTTTCTGATCAAAGAAGGAAAGGCTGGCTCTGGCTTTTAAAGATCTGACAGGTATCATCACCTGACAGACTCCAGGTGAATGGCAAAACCATTAATTCCTGTCTTCTGCAAACCGTAGTGGGGCAATGGAGGAAAGCAGAAAGCAAAAAAGGCGTCAGGAACTTGTGCTGAATCATAGTCTAGCATATCAGGACAGCAGCCAGGTAGGCAGTGTGAGCCAGAGAGGCAGTGCCAATTCTGGGAGTAGGTCCTAATTTCTGATACTTGTATTAGGGTTTGTGTCCAGGTCACTCAGTGTTTGCAAGCCATCCTCTCTGTTACGTACCTCACCCTGGTCTGTATCATCTACAAAGTGGAATAATAACAGACCAGTGCTTTCATCCTGACCACTGAGAAAAATACTGGAAGTGACAAGTGATACCAAGTTGAAGAATACATGGAAATCTTAGACAGTATAATCAGCTTTACCAGCACAACCTGGAATCAAATTTAAGAAGTCCACCCAGCCAGTCTCATAAGAACCATGTGCTGCAAACTTACAGTGATAAGCATTATCTTCTTTTCATTTCTTCAGCATTACTAATTAAATCTTACATCAATTGCTCTGTTATTTTTTCATAAAAGTCAAACTTACAATTTTTAAATAGCAGCACATTTGCTCTAGTCTTCTGGAAATTGCACAGCCTTCTTAGTCTTATTAATAGTCAATATTAACAGTCAACTCAAAAAGTTCAAGAATGTAAGCTACATGTTAAATGTAATAATTAAAAACAAACAAACAAAACCCATGTCTGGCTTTTGGTTAAGTACCAAGTTATTTTGCAACATTTTAACTTCTTAACTTATAATTCCTGTTCAATCATTATCATGCAGAAGTGGACTAATAACACTACCAGACTTTCTTTCTGTCCCTACCCTTCCCACATCACATTTCTACAAGCCTTAGCTTCTGATTTATGTTAAAGCATTGAGCACTTGGGGCATCATTTAAAGTTTCATGAAACTTTGAAACAGGATGTGATTTTCTTCCCAATTATTTTGTCACAGATCATAATTTTAATTTTAAAAAGTAATTAAATTTAAAACCCACAAAATGTTAAAACTACGAAGTTGCCATAGATGCCTAGCTACATTTGAATCACTAGGATAATAAAGCTTAGGAGAGAGAGAGCACAAGCAAGGAAGCAGAATGGCAGATATATTGCTAAGAACCACATGCACGCCCAGATTGATAAATATATCTGTCTGCATAGATATTTATCTAACAAAAAGAAACAGAGATAAAATGTGCAAAGAGAAACAGTAATTGTAAATAATAGTCTCTGTTGGTTTCGTTTCTTTCTAAAATTAGTCAATTCACTTTCTGAGGTCTTGATCTACATTTTCTGTTGCAGACTATTTATTCCAAACACAAGAAGTCAAAGCCTCTACATAACTTCAGTCTATTATTAACCTTGGGACTGGCAGATTATTAAAAGTCATAGGTTGAGTATTCCAATTATCAGCCAAGGAGATGGAAAGAAAAAAACTAAACACTGTGGCAAACAACAAGGGTCTTGTGGCCCACCGCATGCAGTAAAATCTTGTTTTGTCTAGTGCCTGTTATTTTGGAATGGAGTTCTCAGAGGGCTGGAGATTGGGGATATTGTGCTCTTATTCAGATATTCTTGTATATTTGTCTCTTATGTAAATCCCTGCACTCATGAGGGATGAGAGCTATTAATAGAGATCACAAGGACTCAGAAAACTGCGTATTTCTCCTCCTGTACTACTTTAGACTTTGATCCTGTAAACACTCACGCACATTAAAGAAACCCACAAACTTGCAGGACTTAAAAGTGCAAATGTCCATGCCAAAATGCATGCTGTATTTCCTACCTTACTTCTCACCTGCTCACAAAGTTACATTTTCATTTCTAACGTTAGGCTTTTGCACTACAGCATGGAAATTCTTGCTCTTGAAACCTGCCAATTACACAGGCTGTGCCATTTACAAGCTTGATACCCATGTTTAAGAATGTACCCCCTTCTGGTAGCCCGATAAATGGTAAATATTAGCTATTTAATGTCACATAGAGATCACAGTTGTTAGCTCATGTGACAAAATCTCCCAGTTCGGGACAGATATATGTGTTTGCATATGTAAGAAAGGACTTGCAGGAGCTCTGTGTTTTACAGCATCTCGACTGCCTTTTTATTACTTCCCATTTCTGTCATCTACACAAATTTGTACCCACAATCATGCATTTATGCATGATTTGCCCTGCTGGTATCCAAATAGCTTTCCAGTGGGACCATAAATGTAACTTTCTCTGCAGAAAAACTAGGTGGCATGAAGAAGCTGAAGCTACTATTTCCTCCCGTGCCAGTCTTTGCTTGAGCACACGCATTGCAGCCTGTGACCCTTCATAGTGAATTTGTTAAGCTGATGCAATGTGATCTCCTTCCCAGGGAAAGAAATCCTGTCTAAGACTAATTATTTTTCATTCACCAGCACTACTAACAGCCTTGCAGTGTGGTCTTGTTTTCCACCTAGCATTAAATAGCACTACTCCAGATGCTGGTATAGGCACTACAGAGAAACATTTGAGGTATGTTTTTTCCCATTAGGGACTGTTAACTTAATCTAAACCAGTCATCTCCATAGATTATTATCTATTTTTTACACTCACTTGCAGTGCGCTATAGCTCAGAAGTATTTATCCAAATTTCTACTCGGGTATACAGTGGGTAATCACGGTACCAGATTGAGAATAAACAAATAAGCTTAAAACGGAAAATGGAATTTTCTGCAGAAAAACTATCCTTACTAATTGGAAGCCACAATTTTCATCATTCAGCTGTACAGAGGGAATTTTTGTGCCCCACTTGGAATACAAGCCCCACAAAGAGATACCAGTTAGGAAGAGATAGTAAGACTTATTACACTGCATACAAATGAGCTGTTGAAAACATTCATATTACTCCTGAAGTGTCACAATTAAAATGCAAAAGGGTATAACAACATATGAAGAGTGCTATAAATGCATAGCACATCAGCACTTTGAAGGAAAATATATTTTTCTTTATATATCTCTTACTACTGCTTTTGTACTTCAATTTTGGTATTAATTTCTTATATCCAATCACATTTTTTAGTGACTAAGAAACAATTCATATTTTTTAAAAATAGCCAAAAATCCAAGAAATCAGAAGTTGTATTCTTTTAACACACCCTAAGAATACAAATACTGAAAAGGGATTGTTCTGCAAAGCAAATGGAGGAGAAGCCCCCTAATGCGGAACAGCTGCATATCACAACAGTAACAAAAAGAGTAATAAGATCTGAATGTCATATCATAATATGATTCTCTACAGAAACAAAATACGTTATGAATAATAGAACACTCCCATTCAGAATTACAGTCTCATTCTTTTGTATTTTTAACCTCTCTTCTTATGTGATAAGGAAGGTACCCTTGACTGCTTTGTACTTCTATCCTCTTGAAGCTGAAATGCACTGGCATATCATCTATGAGGCACAGAAGAGACTTCATTAGCAATTCCAGGTTCAGGATGCTATGAACTGACATCTCTAGCATACATCTCCTTGTCACTTTACCCTTTCTTAGGAGGAAAAAAAAAAAAAAAAATCCCATCAAACACTCTTCTAGACACATGAGTCTCTAGATGGAAAAGAGTATTTTAGAACCAGATCCTCTAACCAGAAAAGGCAATGAGAAACTTGGTTAGTAATGCACAGTGATAATATTCCACACTGATTATGAATGTTCAAGCTCAGTGTTATTACTCTGAAGGTTTCTTTTCTTCCATACAAATACTAAACCTAGCTGCTTAAGTATAAACACATCTACCTACAGAGTAAGTGGAATATTTGTGAACAAATAAAACTTTGTGAAAGTACTCAAAAGTAGAATTACACATCGGTGACGTCTGTAACACCCAGGAAATACATCATGATAACCATGGAATAGGCTTCTAGTTTGCTAATTCTTAGTGTACAAAAATAAGCAGTTATTTCTTTATTGAAATAACTTCAACTCTGGTACCAAGAAGGCTTGTGTTACCCCATCAGTTCTTTTGGCTTTAAAATATTTTACGGCCAGGGCGTAAACAAGAACCTGCTTTCAGCACCAGTTGGTTTGCTTCCAAACCAAGCAATGTTGAGAGCAGTCCACCTTGCCTCTTGGAAAGCAATCCTTATGGACCTGCTCTAACAACATGTAGAGACACAACCAGCAGTCAAAAGGAGACAGGACAGCTCTGGCATCACAATTATTTAAATGTTTTAAAGAATTGTGGAGGGTTGGAAAATGAAATTTTCCCTTTAGGGGAAAATTCTAGAAGTTCACCACTTGTTTTCATCTTGAATATAAAAAAATTGAATTCCTCACAAAAAAAAAAAAAATCAAAATTTTTTCATTGAGTGGATAGCTTTTACATTTTACAATAAAAACAAAAACTTGATGGAAAGAAAAATGTAACCAAGCCAGATGTTACATGATTGGAACCGCACTTTTAAACATAAACAATTTGCAGCATGACATGGTAAAAATATCTGTGCTTTTTAAATACAGTGGTCAGAAGACAATTCTATATGCATTCAAGTTTACTTTTTTGGAATTAAGAGGTTAAGATGAGGGTTTATACCAAATTTGTAACAGCATCTTTAGTCTTCAGGTTTATACATTACTGAGAAAACTTTTGCTGAGCTGGGATAGAGACCATGGGCTAAAGTCCTGCAAGGTAAGAAGAGTAAAAAGACCAAAGTGTAATTGTTGTTAATCACCAGCTTATCAAGCAAAAAATACTAACATGAAAATATAAGAAACTATCAGGAAAAAAAAAAAGCAAAAAAGTAAGAGGCGGCAAGTCCGTAAGACTTAGGATCAGCCTTTTCCAACAGACAACAGAGGTCAACATTTCCTTTCCCTCCTGCCCAGCCACCAGAAACTCTTTGGTGTCTCCTTGGTGGTGGTGAACACACTAAAGCTAAATACGTTATGTTGTGCTTATACATATGTACATATAAATACATATGTTGTACGTAAATACAATGTGTTGCCATGCAGCACATTTGTCCTAGCTCTTGTATATGTGCATTTTGCACTAAATAGCTGATGTGTCCTCAGATTACATCTATTCTGCCTGCTGTTCCTCTGTGCATGGTAAAAGATAGCTAGACAAAAGTGGCCCCCAAGAGCGGGGGGTTCACAAACATAAATTGGGACTTCAGTAGTAAATACTACCTTAGGATTCAAGGAGCTTAGTCACATTGAATGGCAAGTCGCAGACAGATAGAATAACAACATGGCTACAAATATCGGTCAGCAAATTGACTGAGAAAGTCAAAGGCAGCTTCAGGCAGGGGATGTGCACATCACACAGTAAGCATGGGGGATTTGTCAAATTGCCTGCTTGGTCATCTTCTGCCTAACGTTTTTAAGCTCCTGCACTATGCAGAACGGAAAACTGAAGAACTATACCCAAATGCAGCACGTGCACAGTCCTGCCAGGCAGTAAAGGAAGCTCTTTCCACTAGCTGGCTCAACCAGCAGCTCCATTTCAGCCACCAGGATGCAGTAAGAGTCGTAGTGACCCTTCATTGCTATGGAGAATGCTGAGCAGCCTAAATACTTTCTTTCGCAGCAGAAAAAAGAGTGAAGCCTACTAAATAATGTGCTGCTGCCCCAGTGAAGCAACAACTGTCAGCGATTCATTAAGAAATGCTCAATGCAGGGCACTTGTGTAGGTGCACAGGAGAGCCAAGTGGATGCCAGCATCGGCAATCAGCAGCCTTGTCTTCTGCCCAATGTTGATGCAAGCATCACTGACCAGACCCTAAGTTCCTCATTGCTTCACCACCTGTGAATCCAACCTATGAGTAGGAACAGCATTCCTCCTTCCCTGGACAGGGGTTCAGAGCTGCCACATCTCATCTCACCACCCTGCACCATTTCTTGTGAGCCAGAAGTGAGGTAGAATCTCTAAAATCCAACTTAAAGTCCACAAGCAAAAGCTGAAACTATTACATGGTCTGGGATTTTACACAGTGAAAGAATTAGTGTGATTAAGAAACCCAAAACAGCACAACGTTAGCACCTGCCAGGAACATTTGGGATTCAAACATTTTTAGAGTCTGCAATGAGTCGAGCAGAACAGACAGATATCCTCCCATAACATACACACTGACAGGCAGGTGTCCCTGAACATGCTTTGTTCCTCATTCCTCTTCAAGCCAGCACAAAATTGCCTCTGGTGACTGAGAAAATACACTCTAGGCTCAATCATCTGTAACTTCATGCAGTGTTGAAGGATGTTTGGCTTCAGGTGTGAAAGCAAAGTGAGATAATTTTAGTAATGGATTCGAGTAGGTTCAAAGAATTTACAAAAAATGCTACTTGCTGAGATGGTTAGACTGTCAGTGTATTAGAGGTCTGTACAACATCTAAAATCAGAGTGTGATCTCCATCTCTTCAAATCCAGATGTGATTTGAAAGGCAATTCATTTCATCACTGTTCTCCTTGGCATGATAGTAATTACATTTTATGCCAAGACATCAGATCCAGAACTAAAGTAAAAAGGATGCTCTTCCAGTCAAGAACACGTGACATCATGTTTTCTCTCACAGACTCACACATAGGTTTCTCAAGATAAGACACCAATTATCTAAACATTTTTCTTTATTCCTTTTTTAAAACCAATTTGGTGAAAACTCAACTGAACTCACAGAATGTGAACTGATGAACACATAACACAAATTTGAACTTTTAGCCTAAGATGCTGAATTTCTAGAACCAATCTCAATGAAATTTAATTTTACCTCACTTTTTGTGGCTCTCTTTCAGCAATAATCATCTATAGCTAACTATACTTTCCTGGTAGGAGTACTGGGTCTCAAGGCTGACTTCAAAGAGCCAGGGAATGGCTAGACAAAAATGGGAAGTAGGCCAAAAAGCAATTAATATTTCTTCTACCATTTCATTATATTTACACATATATGGAAATACATAGCCAAATATCATTCCAAGGTTTTCTTTAATCAGGCTAAACAAGCAATGTTCAGCAGATGTCTATTGGGCAACGGTCAATGAAAAGTTATGTCCTGGACTGCGGTGGCTTTCTTGACTGCACCTGAGCATTTGATTTCTCTTACCACATTTTCATTCCCAGCAGTGGAATCCCTGCACATATACATAAGTACAGGTCTCTTAGCTACTGCTGATTCCTCTTATCCCAGACTGAGCTTTCTAGTTAGCGCTTGACTATGGGTTTCATTTTTGGTTGTGGTTTTTTTTCAAATTTGGATGCTTTCCGTCATGCTTAGTATTTTCGGAGAGTTCTCCGAAGTCACTGGAAAGGCTTTCAATGAGTTGCCTGAGTTTCAGGTCAGGTCCTAGGGAGCTTTTTCAACTAAAGCACAGCACGGCTCCAGGCTCCAAGCAGCAGATAAACAACAGATACTGAAAGATTCACTCTAGGCAATTGTATCCACCGATTTTAGGGGCAGGGGAGAGAATATCTTAAATAACTACTTCAGTTCTTGAAATCTGGTGACTTTATATGATCAAGCAGATAACATGACACAAGAAGGGGGTGTAAATAATATGCATATAACAAACAACAGCTCAGCTGCTCATGCTATCTCCCCGAAGCAAGACAGTCCAATCTGAATAACAAAATTGTGGGTATCATGTAAAATATAAATGAGACAAACTATTTTTAAATAGTGCATTTCAGATTTCAAAGGTATATCTAAGCGAGCTATTTCCTCATACGTACCTAACACTTCACTAACTGTAACAGCAGCAACATGAACTAGCCTGATAAATTCTGTAAATGCAATGTTTCCAAGCAAAAATTCCAGCCATTTTGGGTGCAGGTGGCTGCCCATTTCAGTTGACTAAATAAGCAAAATAAAACTTTTGCCTGTATACTACAGAGGATGAATTTTAAATCACTTCAAATTGATAAGTTTCTGAAGTAGGAACTTTGTATCCCTTTACCAGTCAATTAGTCTTGAGACACTGCTCAAAATCCCTATCACAGATACTGCTCAAAAAGAAAAGTCTGATGATTTTAGACACGCATGGGCAGGAATCCCTATGCACTTTTATTAAAATCCACTCAAATGGTAAAACAAACTATATCCACCTGATGCCCGTGCTGGACCAGGACCAACTTGTGTACATATTATGGCTGCAACTGTCACCTCCAGCCTTACTGTTACACCCATGGATGTGTTTGCTGCCATTCTTGTTCCAGCATTGTAACTGAGTGATAGATTTGCTCTGTATAGTAAGGATGAAGAAGTGAGACTTATCTGCTCCATAAGGTACCAACTATGCCTCCGGGCATTATAAACCAATGAAATACGATTATATAATATCTTAAAGACATGCAAAGCAAAATCTTTTTTTTTTTTTATTGCCTCTTGTAAAGACCTAGAGAGAGCAGGTAATTCATTCAACTGTACTCACTGTTAACGGATGGTAACTGGCAACTCACTGTTACGAATGAAAGCTGTTGGCTTCAGCATACGACTGTAGCAGCATTGTAAGTCAAAGCTACGGCCATGAAAGCTATTTTGAGAAGCACTTGTATAACTTATAGGGCTCATTTCAATACATGTCAGAGACCTACATTTTGTAAAGTGCGGTGCACAAGTTTTCTGGAAATCAACGTCCAAACCTTTCTTCTTCGACATTGCCCAAAACTTAATTAGTTTTGATTATAATCTGAACCAGTATTTTTCCCATTGTAAAAACCAGTTTGATTATTCTACATTTTGGGATCCTATACTACATTTTTTTAAGCGGTTTCATTGTTCCTTAATTGCTTTCAGACACACTTTAGAAGGAACTCGGGATCTAACAAGCTTTCACATATGGAAAACCTCTGCTCTGTTAGAAGGCCACAAAGAAATGCAATCTTTTCATTTTGTACCCAACTGATCGATACACAGAAACTGTATTTAAGAAATTCACATTCTTATGAACATCCTTTTTGAACTTAGCTTCCCACTGGCACCCCCTGAGTGATAATTCATAGCTCAAGACATACTTCACAATACTGTCCTAAATAGTGTTAAATTGGTATTCTCTGCTCCACTGGGCAACCTATCTAGATGTGTAAAGAAAAATCAAGACAGTCACAATTATTTATGGTTGACAGACACTGGCAACAAGAAATTGCCACATAACTCTTGGAAGCTCTATACCTTGTTTGAGCCATAAAAAGATAAAGCTTCATAGCAATTTCATTATTATGATTAGAAGGAAATAATAACCACCCCAAGCCAAACAACTACCTCAGCAATCAAATGCCACTTAAATCGCTTGATTCATTTGACATATCTTTAATGCAGAATATATATTAATATAACAAATGAGGAATACAACCAAATTTCAGAGAGCACTCCAGTACAGCCTGAGAAAAATCAACTTAAAATGAATTTAGATCACAGAATCGATACGTAGAGATTTACTAAGGATCACTGAATCCTTCATTATTGATCCACCAAAATACCATCCTTTTTGCAGGCAGCACACAATTACTTGTTATTTTTACAAATTCACACAATAAGAATCCACAAACTGTGCACTGATTAAAATTCAGTGCTGAATAAGTTACATGAGGAATTAAAGTTGTCTTGATAACGAGAACATGTTGTTACAAAATTCATAGGCTTCATGCTCTTAGCTGAAGATACGAAATGCGTGCTTGCTTCCTTGTCATCTCATTTCAGTCTTTCTGGGGTTTTGATGCTAACTGGTCCTCTACACCTTCTCCTAACACAGAAGTATATTTTCAAATGAAAATTAGTCAAAGAAACTCTACGAAATGTTTTCACCATATATTTCTACTTTGTAAAGACAACTGGCTTGACTTTGTTTTCTGCTAAAACCCCCATAAAGATATTACATTGCATTTATGCATTCCAATCTCTTATTTTACTAGTGACTACCTGCATTACATAGAAAGAACACCGCTACTCAATTCATATCGTTAATAAATCACATCATGCTAGAATATCTTTTCTCTCTGTTTTGCACCTTATCTGCAAAAAAATATTAAATGGGGTAAGACTGGTAAACAAGAAGAGGCTTTTCTAATAACAACATTAAACTTAAACAAACCCTGTTCTCCATAAACAAGCTGCATCTCCACAGAGTGCATAGCTTTTCATTGCCAAAGAAAGTTCTAGTCTCACTTTCGAGTCTGAAAGGCTCTGGCTGAAAAACCCAGGTCACAGTTGAGTTAAATCCACCCAACAGCTTCCAAACAATGGGGGCTTCATTTATTAGCTACACTTTGAGAAAAATATGATGAAAACTATTAATCTAAAAATCTACCACACATACAGGAGTGACAAGTGTCTTATAAAGGATATATCCTGGTTTTGAACAGGAACATCTCAAAATGCCTAAATCGTTTGTTACCTATTTTCCCTGAAATAGCAATTATTGCTATTTTATTCTGTATCAGAATCCCATGCAAATACTGTCAATGAGTGAGCATATTTTAATCTTCCAGGTAGCATTAGCCAGAAAAGTGGAAGTCAAGACCACGCCACAGTTATGATTATTACACTAGCCTCAACCAGATACAGAGAAAATATTTTAAGTCTGTTTTATATTTGTCTTTTTTGCATGCGCACAAACCAAATTACATTGATATATAACAAATTTCAGACAAAATTGCATTGAGACCCATTAGCTATGAAGTTTGTACAAACAAAAACATTTGCACCAGAAGAACTTAATGTAAAAATCCAAAATAAAACAAATAAATATTTAGCTCATGAATATTCTTAGCATAGTCAGATACAGGTTTTAGGTTTCTAAGTAGATACAGTCCCAGAGTATGCAGTCCCACAAGAAAATGTGCACATAAAACAGAAAAAAAAATGAAAAACACAGAGCCCCAGAAGTCAGAACAATTTTTGGATAGTGTAATTTTGTAACATGCTATTTGTTAGAATAGAAAGAATTAGGAAGGTTCCAAGTGTACAAAATAATGACATCCTGCAACACAGAAATCATACAAAACATAAAATGAAGGTGCTTTATAGCTAACTTTAAAAAATGGTAAATTAAATTACACAGTTAGGAGAGGCAAATACTCCCACTATCCTGCTATATTATCCTGCCTTATATCCAGAAATCAGCCTCCAAAGCTTCTCAAATCTCACCTTGTGAGGCGCAGTTCCCAAAGGATGCCTATAAATACAGCCCTGCTTGACAAGCTTTCCACTCAAATAAAAAAAGCTGTTGCATTGCAAGTAAATTTAATTTCTAAAATTTCATTCCCTGGCACAATCCCTCTATCTTTTCAACTTTGAAAGTAAGACGAAGAAAAAATAAATCATTATGTGGAGGCAGTAAAACAATATGGTTTATAATTTTCCATTTTCTGACCTTTGAATGTGTGCAGTTCTCTCTGAACTTACTTCAGTGAGCTGTGCAGCGGTTGGCATTTTTCAATTTGAAGCAGTAACGAAGGAGTGTAACTATGACGAATGTGGCATAGTTGCATTGCTCTATTCTGTCATTTCCTTCCATCCTAAACAGTAATATCTACCATGCATTTTAAAAGTACACAGCAAAGCTTTTCAGTACACTCTCTGTACCATCGTGCCACTGATTTCAACCCTGTTGTAAACAAGCTGCAATGATATTCACCAAGGAAAATAAGTTACACCACAGTCTAAAGAAAGCAACTGCTGCTGACAGAGGAGCAAACGCAGACACATCTGAGGGATGGAAAACAAAAGCTGTTAACTTCCCCTGTTTTTATTTTTTATTACTTTTCCGTTTTTTCAATAATGCATCTTTAATGTATCATAAAAGGTATAACATTTTCCAAGTCAATTTTTGGAGAGGTGAAGGGCTGGATCCTTAGCAAAGAAGAACTGCAGAAACTGGGAAACCTGCGCCAGTGTATTCGAATAGAAGGTCCTCTTCAATATCTGAATTATCCCTGCGATCTACGTTTCTTCATCACGGAAGGCGAGTTTAGCAAATCACAGCCCATAAGCTATTTCTGCTGGGTTCCTTCTGGAGGTTTCTCCATACTGGTGCCAGCAGAATGTACTGGGAAAAAGTCATAAATGTAATCATACGTTATCATGCAAAATGGGCTCTCTTCATGAAGAGAGCTAAAGGAAGCGAAAATACAGTAATATTTGGGTTTCTCTTAGAACGAATAGCCCCTTAACTAACAACATTTTTTACACACAGTTGGGAAGCAATCCCTAATTCAGGACTTCTTTGTATATTAGCTCCATATTTTCACTGAAATCAATAGAAAGTGTGTCTTACTAAATAAGCATTTATTCGATTCAAAAGAGTATTAAATACACTGCATTTCAAGGCAGACCAAAAGCATTTCTATAATGATCTGTCCATTGAAACGTTTACTTTCCAAGTACTGACCTTAAATACTGTTAAACTGCAGAACAAAAGAATCTAAGATTCTTTTCTGTATGATTACAAAGCTGAATTCCCTTTAAATTATTTACAACATGAAGAAATATGATTATATAGTTCATGTTGTTAACGTACTGCAAATGTTTTAAGGAAGAATTGACTTCCAGTGGAAAAATCCTCACCTTCTCCTCCACCTTGGGCAGTGTGACATTTACCACTTTCAACAAACTAAACTGGGACAACTTTAACAGATGTCTAGAAATTATGCAGTGCTTACTAATAACTGAAAACTTTTCTCCTGAAAAAGTTCTGTGGAAGATCTGAACACTGCCTATTAGTATTACATACCTCACAAGAGAAACATGAATAGAAGCTTGTGTCTCATTAGAATTGCATCCTTTTTCCAAAGTATTGGCTCCATTTCTATTGCCCAATAGGAAAGAAAAAGAATAAGGTCTTTCCCTTAGACTGCAAGTCTTATCTGAGTTTTTTATGTGATGTAACTACTAAGTGCATGCTCTGGAGAAGCAGTAGTCTCCCAATCTCCTAAGGGGAGAAGGCCGGGCATTAAACTTGCTCTCTGTCCCTTGCACTAGGCACCAGCCTCATTTCCCTGCCTTTCCCATCCCCAAATGTTTTGACCTTGAGCAATGGGGTCTAATAAACCTGAGCTGGGAACAGCCTCAACATAAAAATACCCAGACATTTCACAGAAATCAGCAGGTAGGAGAGGAGACAGTTGAAGGTAACACCACACTGAGAGAAAGGCTGGGGACATTCAGCAGCTGCAGCCTCTGCGAGCCGTTGGGGCCCCTTGGCTGCGTGACTCGCAGGCACAGTTAGGATGTTAGAAGACATATATTATTCCAGACGGCTACCCTAAGAAGTATGCAATTTTGGGTTCAGACTGCAAACAGAGGTTGGAGGAGATATAAATGTGGATCAGAGAAGGACCTTCTCAAACTCCCCCCTTGAACAAGTTCTGGCTATCGGAGAAGCCAACATAAGTGCCTAGAGGGCCGCAACTAACCTGGAAAGTCTGAATATGTACCAAGAAACGTCCAACACCACCGGAGAATGGGCACATCCATCTTTTCTGAGCAAACAGAAGGTGTGTGAGCAGGCAAAATGTTGCAACTGTCCTTCGAGAAAGGGATTAATCATCCCCCAAGCACTAGAAGCTACAGTTATTCTCTAACTAGCAGTGTTAGAAAGGAAAGGACCACTCTTGTTTCCTTTATGATTTCCCTTGAAATGACACATGACCAAAAGAAATTTCTAAAACTGAAACCATTAATCATATTTGCCAGGGAGCCCGCAGTGTGCAGTGGTAACATCTGGCTGTTTGTTCACTGATACTTGCTTGGCTTGAAAGCTGCTTTATAAAGGTGACAATATTTGCATGGCTCTTGAAACATTATTTTATCACTACGGGATTGCACACAGTACTACTGTATCTTCTAGCTCCCTTCACACAGTCAAAAAAAAAGGACCCTGCATTTTCTAGGGATCTTGAGCAAATACCTCTGAGCAGACCAGACACACTCTGGCCTACAACCTGGTGCTGGTCAGAGGAGCTCTCACAGCTACATCAGCTGTTGAAGCCACATCAGCTGAGAACAGGAAAACTGTTTTATTTTAGCAGGGAGGATATTAAAGTTTCTAATACTATTACCCAAAAGAGCTTTACTAGAGGGAATCAACATCTTGTATTTGCAGAGGCTTTTCTCATCCCCTATCTCATTTCCCTCTGGGCTCCCATAAAATTAATATATTAACCCAGCACTGTGTCAGTGGTACTGAAAATAATGCAGGAGTACAACCTATGAATGTTATGGCACATTGTGGGGACTCTTGCTGAGACTGATGACCATAATAGCTGCCCTTCATTTGGGATAGTTGGGGGAGGATCACCAAGTTCTCTTCCAAACTTGGGAGGGGGGAAGAAAAAAAAAAAAAAAAAAAGTAGCAGCTTCCAGCCCTCTACCCAAATAAAAACTAGTTTTCTAAATATCACATGAGCTAAGTTTGTGATTACATATCTAAGAGAGACAGGTCAGAAGGAGACTAAAAGGCAAGCACAACCCAACCCAGCTTCAGTGATCCAGAAACGAAAGAAAAAAATTTTGGGTCATAGTGCAAAATTATTTCTGACTGATTCTTTCCATGCAGGGTTGGCTTTTTTTTTTTCCCTCTCTAAGCAATCTGCAATGAATCCACCAGATCAAGCACCAATCTTACCTTCAAACTGAAATAACCCTTGGAAATCCTAAATTTTGACAATTTTGGGGACTCAAGAGACCACAAAGTTGCTTTACTTATACACTCCATTTATATAGCAACTCTGGAGCACCTACATTTACTGTCAGAATTGTTGTATCAGCATCTAGAGATGTAATAGCTGGCAATAAAAGCTTTAGATTTTGCTTTGGGTATTCCAGATTCTGCATTTGGAAGTTCTAGAGTCTCCAAGAATATTTTTAATTGCTTGTTCCCTATAGAAAGTCCAGGTGATTCCTGGATTGGTTATTATCATCTTAATATAAAAGAAATAATGTCTTGTTAACAAGTAATAATTCAATCTTAGTAACAGAGTAGCATGGTAATGGCAGAGGGAGAAGAAGAGGTGTCTTGATTTAAGCACTAAGCAGAGACAGCGGAGATGAGCACTAAATACCGTATCACACTATCTACTTGTCCTACACACGGTCTCCCTTTGGCTCTATGTGTAGTTCCTGACTCCACAGAAATGGTGTGATGACACCTTCAGTAATAAGTAGGAAGGTAAAGATAGTACACTAGTTTAGACAACCGTTTTGCTGGCCACGTCAGCCAGGACTGTTGGCCATCCCTTAGGGTCCACACAACATCTTGCTTATCCATAATTTTAAGATACATCTCCTTTGTGTTTCTGCCTAACAGACAGAAGAACATAGTTCACCACTTTTTGAGCAGTAAAGTATGCTGTCTGTGCTCAGACTGAAATTCTTTATTATAATTTTTCCAACATTCTGAGTAGCCTGCCAGGAGGTATTTAGAAGACTAATAAATCTTTTTAGTGCCAGGGATGTGGGAGAAGAGCTCAGGACTAATGCAGAGATCTGTTTTATGAGTGTCATCTGTTCCTGTTCTGCCAAAGGAAGAATGGCATATTGAAATTACTCTGCTGTAGGCAAGAACAGCAAGGACAGCACATTATCCTCTGTTGGCACCCAGGGGAAAAAAACCCCTAGACAACAACAACAAAAAAAAAAAACCCAAACCAAAAAACATATTGATGTTAGTACTAGGAAATAGTGTGCAAATGTGGTGCAAGCTACTCAGTTGCTGAAGCAGCAAAAATTCCAGGGAGTTGCATACAGTAGGCTGCTGTTCCTGGTTTTTTGTGGTAGGAAAGCTTTCCAGTGGCATTACAGCAAATAACCATGGTAAGCAGGAGAGTGGAAGACACACACCAGTGAGAGCGAAATGGCTCTCTTAATTCACACATCTGCTAATGGAGGCAAAGGAGCCTGGCACAGCTGAAACAACCAACACATATCAACTGTCCACAAAAGGACATAACGAGCTTGGAAAGATTTTATTGCAAAATTAAAGAGATCTTGCACATCTTTAATCTCACTTGGCAAAGAAGCTGTAACGAGGGCAGCTACTTCTTTCATGCTGTACCAAAGAAGGTCTAGAAGATGTGAGCATTTAAATTTTTAATGGGGAGGATATAATAAATAAAGTTGAGAATAAAGGGATTTTTCTTCTTTTTATAAGGTATTGGTTAACATGTACAATATCTATATTGATAATGTTCATTTATGATGAGCAGTGACACATCAGGTACCAATGACCTCTTTAAAATGTCTTCTGCCTAAGGAGGGTGCTGGAGGCTTTAGATAAAAATCTTAAATGACATCACTTATAATGGGCCACAGGAACCGAAAGAAGAAAATACAGGAACGTAATTGTGAGAGATATATATATATATATGTTACAAAGAGGAGACAGTGTTCTCCCTGTGTCTGCGGGCCAGAAAACTTAATGAGCTTAAACTGTAGCATGAATGGGCCACTGGAGAAAGGAAAATCTTTCTGTTGGGGGATGCCCAGTAGGGCTCTGGGGTAGATGTGTCCAAAGAGTCTGTGGGACCTTGCACTGGTGACAAAGGCATTCTGCTTCTGTGATTCTGCCCTGGGGCAGGGAACAGAGCAGACAACATCTGAAAGTCTCTTTCAGACTTTTTTATGTAATTCTGATACAAGAACATGTTGCAGTCATCATGCTGTAGAAGCTGTAATACCTGATAAAGCCATAGTGAGTCGGTCCTATACCAAGTTGGGGAGTGTATGGGTCCTACATAACAGCAAATGCTAAGGAGAAACAGAATTCAAAGGAAAGATGTTCCATTTTCCATTGAACAACGATCATAATTTGGAGTAACTGGCTATAAAACAGACATCTGTGGCAACAAGGCCCAGTTGGGCCATCATTGGGCACACAGAGCTGCCAAGACAGCCAATATTGTTCTGCCAAGTGCAGAGGATAAACTAAAGACTGGCACTCCTGAGACTTCCCCATGATTTTATCTAAGATTTTGGTCTTCTATTCTCCCTCAACCCGAGACCCAGAAAAGCTTAAAGTAGCAGGCTGTTTTCTTCCAACAACTGCAAAATTTAATACACATATTGACATATTTTTCAAACTTCAAAAAGGTATAATTTCAGTCTGTAGAACAGGCTTGGCTGGTTCTTAGGGTAACCACGTCAAGTGACCCATCAACAGCAGAAACTCATTTTCAAAGACATTGCTTTCAAACATGGCTTTCATCTCCTGAGAAGAAGAAAGAGTTGCCTTTATTTAAAGATCCTAAACCAAGTGCCAATTACCTAGAAGAATCAGCCAGAAAGAATCTCTTCAAACAGAAGTATGGACACACAATAAGTGGCATTTCAAGTGAAAACTTCTCCTGTTTTTCTCAAGAAACCCTGGAAACTGAAGAGGGGAGCTCCATATGTTAATATATTCCAGGCAGTGAAACCCCCCAAATCCACATCCCTCTTCCCTGCTACCAACACTCCACACACAGCACTATCCAGCTGCTTTTTTTGTGCACCACAGAACCAGCACCTGCAAGTGCTCCTCATGGAAGCTCCCAGTCCCAGAGCACTGTACACAGAAAAAAAAAAAAGAAGAAGAAATATCAAGGCTTACACATAACAAAGTAAGAAAAGAAAACAGCAAGGCATAGACAGGTGTCACAAAGTCGCACTCTTTTAAAACCAAAGAAAGTCTATGTTTTAGCATGCCAAGCAACTGATGTTTTCACAAACTGAAATGGGATCAAATCCTCAAACACACTGTAGAAAATCAGGTGCCATCACTGTTCTTATTAAAACACTCTCCCTCTGTCAATGCTAAGATTACTTTTTTTAAAAAGGAAAAAAATAAATCAGCTTTCATTTGCAAGTGACCTTTTTAAAAAAATCCTTTCTATGAAATACTAAAAGCATTGTTGAAAAAACCCACTCCTGTGCTGATAAAACCACAGGTTGATTATAAACCTTTGCAGGTTTTCATGTATTAAGGTAGCATTATGCAATGGTTGCTGACCTGGGATGAAAAGAAACAAACCAAAACCAAACAAGCATAAACCCAGACCTGTCATCACCCATGTAGGCTCACCACGCAGATGCTGGGATATTACCTTGAATTGTGCAAGTATGAGAGAGGAAGAGACTGTAATAGATGAGGAGACCATATCGCACAATGTCACCTAGCAAATGGTGATCACTGCACTCATAGGCAGCCAAACAGCCACGCTGATATCCAGCAGCAACATAATTATATTTCAAATTAGTTTTCTGCAATGCAAAAGGGAAAATAAGAAAGATCGTCTGATGTGATCAAGCTACAGAAAGAGACTCGAGTAATATATTTGGGTTTCTGGTCCATTATTATACACAGAAAATGAGGCTGTACAATTCCAGCTCATTTCTGAAGGTTCAGGGTCATCTTATTAGGAACAACATATTTACTGTGAACCTGAAGAGCCGGTATTGATTTGGATATAAGTATTTATGCTTGGTTTTAGGATCCCTCTTTTCCTGTGCTGTCCTAATGAGCCATGAAAATAACCTCAGCTAAATCAGAAATGCCCAGCCGTGGCTGAAATAGGCCCTGAAACTGTGCTATTGTTTCAAAACGAGTAACATGGAAGGAACAAACTTCCATCTTGGCGGATTTTAGGAGATTCAGGAAACCAGCAAAAGGATATGGGAACAGCAGGGTTGGTTTGCTGCAGCAAAATGCTTAACAACAGAGGCACAATCCAGCCCTGCCACATACATGTAATTACAGGACCAGCCACTTTTTGTGCTTTGTCTCATCTCCTTCTGCATGGTCTGAAAATGTATAAAAGGTGGCAGCATAGGTGTTGCCAAAACTGGAGTTTTGGACCAGTTCACACATGCATCAAGGAAAAGCAGACTATAGTTGAGCAATATCTGAAACAACACAGGCTTGTATCCTAAACTCCATGCTAGGATGACATAGGGAGGCTCCTCAGTGACAGAAATAACATACAACTAACCAGTGTATCATCCTGGTGGGTTTTATTCACTGGCTTCATTACAAAAGCAGAGCCACTTGAAGGATTCTTTTTACTCAATACGCTTTGGAATTAGTATTTTTATATTCCTTTTTACTTTAATGATTTCCCACCTCTTATTTGATGTTTTGCTGGAAAGAAAATGCCTGCCTTTACACAACAAACCCAGAAACTGAGTCCACAAGCTACTATTAAGGGCGAAATCTGTTTGAAACAGAGGTGTTCGACATCTCCATTTCAACTGGACTACATGTAGGAAAGCAGTTAGAAAGTAGAATAATTGAAACAATATTGATTCAGCCACTCAAACACAAACCTCAGGAAAGGTTATTTCGGCATTGGCCTATGCAGACAGGAATGCTTTGCTAGATATTACTGTCATGAGGGGTGCATGTATGTAGAAAGCAGAAAGAGAACAGAAACACCTTAAACTATTTAAGTGTTAGACAGAGAGAAACATCCCAAAAGTTATACAATAAGAACGGAACTGGAAAAGTTGCCCTGCGAGACCAGAAATGAAGCTTTTGAGCAAAGCACTAACCAGGAAAGAGGCTTGGCCTCATAGACAAAAGTAGTCTTGTTATCTGCTGCCCAATGTGTCTGGGGAAACAGGTCACAGGGTGCTTTCGCTGTGAATAAACTTGATGGAAAGCAAAGAAATACCAGACTGCATTATCAGCTAGTTCTCCCCGAGGAAACAGTCTGCTAGACTCCAAATGCTGGCTACCTTCTCAGTAGTGCCTTCTCACCAATACTACTGATCTGTGCCCATAACTAATTTTAATCCTAGGCATTGTGTTGAAATACCTCACTACATAATGACAACTACACGAGATAAAGGAGAAACCTGTATTTTTGCAAGTAATTTCCTTTTGTTTTGGTAGCAGGTTGTTATTGATACTAGGAGTGCAAAATGTCACTTTTTGTGCATAAATGCAAGCTGCAAGGCAACGGTGTCTTTTAAAATCTAGTTTTTCTTTATCTACCAGGACCAGGCAAGCAGTGGTCCTACTGAGCTCGTTGGCAAATGTGCTGCTTCCTGTAGGACCAGGGTCAGACCCATACTTGTGAATCCTGTCACACAAATAAGCTCTGTAAAATAACAACACAAGGCTGGCAGCTCAGGGGCACCATGAGGCTGATGGGGGCAGAAGGCCTTGTTTCATTCCATTTTTGAAGACATCACCCTGTCTCCTTCTTTTGGCTTCCATTCCTTTTCTTTCTTCCATTTGTATCTGTTCATTCATTATCCTTTACTCCATCCCTCATTTATTTCTCCGCTGCCATCTGTCCATTTTGTCTTGTCCCAGACCCCCACCCTTTCACTTTGCTATCGCTTCTTTTGAATAAGCGCTAATTCACAGGTGAAAAAAAAAGACAGAAAAAAGGGAAAGACATTGAAAAAAGCTAAATACTGCTGCTACTGCAGTTTATAACTCATTTCTGTGGCTCCCCCTGAATCCTGCAACATTTTCTAGCCACCAAGGAGTCACAGTAAAATATAACCCCTGATCACGAGGGTGGGAAAAGCAAGTGGCACAGAAGAACTTGGTAATTCTCATCTAAGGGCTGCAACTATCTACCGGCAGCAGGACTGCAGTGACACAATCTGTGATTTAGGGTCCTTACCAGAACCTACACTGGTGTTATACCAACTAAGAGTTGCAGCAGACACNCAGTAAAATATAACCCCTGATCACGAGGGTGGGAAAAGCAAGTGGCACAGAAGAACTTGGTAATTCTCATCTAAGGGCTGCAACTATCTACCGGCAGCAGGACTGCAGTGACACAATCTGTGATTTAGGGTCCTTACCAGAACCTACACTGGTGTTATACCAACTAATAAAGAGTTGCAGCAGACACGTGCTAATTATATTTTTCCGCTTCAGTATGTAGTGAGCATTGTAAACTATCATTTAGTGTCATTATTTTAATGATATATTATGTTGATAATACAATCTGGGTTAATTCCCAAATGCAAAATCTAGGGAGAAAAAGCTACTCTGATATTTTTTAAATGTGATTTCTCATTAACCCTAAAACAGAAACTACTATAGTCACAGCTCCAGAGAAAGCATTCATTTACGAGCAAAGGTAGCAACTATAATTAATCTGGAAACAGTCGTCCCAAACCAATTGTAATCTCTGTTATTTTAGTAAGGTGAAAAAAATAAAGAAGTGATAAAAACAGTATTTTGTATACTAAGGCCTGTGATTAAGTGCTTTCTTTTAAGATATCTCTCATCTTTGCTGAGAGAGGGCAAACCGTCAGCAGCGTATTCAGCACTGGCACAGAAGGAGAAAATATATATACTTTTGTATGCCTGTCTCAAAGGTATGAGGACATCAAAGTGTAACAAAGTGAAAGCAAAATACATAATTCTAATCACGCATGTTCCCCATCATTTTAAGCAGTGTTTGGCACTTGATACTTTACACAGCATTTTTTTCCCCCTAGTCTATTAGCCTGCAATCAGCAAGTAATTGTTATCTCTGAAATTCCACCTGAATCAAGAGACAGGTATTTTCTTATCTATTTAGGCAATGACTCCAACACAACCCAGGATGTCAGGAGAGCTCACACAGTTATTTGCTTACTTCTTTATATTTCATCATCAGGTATCTATGGACTGCTGCAGAAGCAAGGAGCTGTCTGTGGGCTCACTGCCCACAAAGTGTTTAACTAATTGCTCAAGGGCAAGATGGAAATGTTTATTATCCCATCAGAACCACATTTTCTCAGGTATGTAGTTTTACCTATTTGGTGTTATGTATTCATGGTTAATATCCACATATCTCCCTAAAAGATGTTTAAAGTTTGCATGTAAGATTTGAGCTTTAAACATGCTTAAAAGTCACTAACAAAAAAATTCCTAAATGTCTAGGTGTTTGAATGGTCCTCTAGACATACGCATCCTGCCAAGAATCTGATTACTTCTTCTCTAACACTCATGAAACCAGGAATGACTACCTTGAATAACAGAGGGGTCTGCTAATATGGGATGTGCCAAATGACTCAAGTCTAGGATCTTCAACATCTTCCTCTGTCTCCTGCAGAGGCAGCTGGGGGAGCCCTGATCTACTGCAGGCTGGCAGAATAGGCTCTCTACTAAACCCCCCACACCTTCAATGCCAACTACTTTTTAACAGAGCTCCAACAGATTCATTCAATGTTTATCAAACCATGGAAAAAAAATTATGTTTTTCCCCAGGCAGAAGAATTCAGAACGACTCGCAAAGCATGTGCATTAGCCACTGCTGGCAGCAGCAGACAGGGACAGAGACTGAGTCTTTGCTACTGCAGTCACTGATTTCTGGGTGCAGGTTCTTGTCCGCAGCCCTGGAGGAAGGGCTGGTCCCAGCAATTACAGGCAGTCAAAACAGTTTGAAAAACAATGGATTTTAGTTATTCAGAGGATACATCAGAGAGTGGTTAAGGCATTTCACCACTGCCAAAGGCAAGGGTTTGAGCCTCACTTCTGACTGTCCTTAGTTGAACAAAGCACAAATAGAAGCTCATCAAGGAGAAAAGTGATCCAAATCCCTTCATTTTATCCTGTGCTGTCCTATTTTTACCCAAAATCTACCTCGGCATAGGAAGATGTGAGAACTTGCAGGTTACACAACCCTGCATTTTCACAGTGTTGTTTAGCACTGCGATGGCTATAATTGTGATACACTGAGAACATTTGCAACCTTCTGCAGATCTCACAGTCACACTTCTGCCCAACTGGTGTGATGTGCTTGTGTTATAACAGTTCAACAGGTTGCAACCAAAAGCTGTCAAGCATGCTGGCTCAAATGATTTTTCTCCATACACTGTCCTTTGTTTAGGCCTATCAGTCAGAGCAGGGAATGGAGACTCAGTGCTAGTCACAGCCTTTTCAACTCCTTATTATAATCTGGGAAAACCATCTGATCTCTGTGTCTCAGCATCCTTAGCTGTCACTCTGAGAGACTAATATCCTGCTCACAAAGGCTAGCAATCACAGGCTTTGGAAATGTAGGACCAGGTGGGTGGCACCTCTCTACAGATAAATTAATTATGTAAATCAGATAGAGGTTTATGACAGATTAGGTATTCCAGGAAATCTAACTATCTTGGTGATGCTGGTCATATCACAGAGCAGTCAGCCGTATTTTCCATCAACTTACTAATGCCTTGAGGCAAGCATAAGAAGAAAATATTTCCCAGCAGCTGCACTCAGAACAGCAAATGTTCGTAGTAAAAGATCCTGTAGTGTCCAAACCTCACAGAATCTGTTAAGGAACTAACAACAAATGAAATCTCCCAAAGCAAGCTGCTCCTTTTCCATCTCCAAACACTGCTGACTTACATATTTTGCCCAGGGAATGAAAGTGGGGTGATTTGTTTGAATCTCTCTGATTTGGCTCAGGTTTTTTCCCCCTCACACTTCTTGGCCCCTTGGGAAGCTTCTGCTCTGTCAGGTGTGTAATCAAGCCCAAAGGGAAATCGAATGGCCTCACTTACACCATCATTACTGGTCTCCACAAAGCCCAAGGGACCCCTTTGCTCATGCTTCCTGAGATTTGTAAAATAAATCCAGAAAGCGTTGTAAAATAAAGGAAATGAAGAGAGGAGAAAAGTTGGAACATATGATTGAGGAGGTCTACCGGAGGCAGTCAACTTTTTGCAGCAAGCCCAGCAGCCTCTGCTGAGATTTGTTGTAAGAAAAGAGCCATCACATCTGAATCACTAGTCCTTTGCAAAGTTTTTTCAATCCGTGCTGTATGTATCACATGAATGTTGTAGCTGCAGAAAACCCAGGTGTCTTTTTCTCAATAAACAGATTGTCTGAAAAACATCAGGAGAACAGGCATAACCTATTAGGAAGGGCTGACAATAAATCCCTTATCTTTATTAAGATTCAAATCTTGCTCCACCCCACACTAATGAAATCAATAGATTTCAAAGTAAATAAAACTCTCTGTATAGATTGGCTGTACGGTGGATCTTGAATTTTATCTAAGTGTGCCAGTACCATGATTTAAACAATAGAAAACTGTACTATCACAACAGGATAGGAAAACATCTTGAAAATTTTGCATTCAGTCAAAATGTATGCTATGTATATTATTTGCTATCTTGTGTCCTTGTAATATTTCTGCAAATTAGTTTTAACCCCTCACAAGTCACACAACTAGACAACTGTGAAGCATTTGTACATAAGAATCTAGGAAAAAAGACTGATGAGTTGTTCTGCAATTTTTTTTGGAAAAAAATTGTTATCAACATTGGAGAAATTGCTTTTCAAATCTATTACATCTCAGGCATACTAAGTACACTCTAATGAGTTCAAAAATGTGCAATGACACTGTTAATTCTATGGCTAGCTTGGAATCAAGACTGTTTCTTTTCTTCAAAGGAAAATAGGATTATCAAGTGCACTAGGAGAATTTCCTTAACATGATTGATAGGAA
Organism: Chionis minor; assembly: GCA_013398295.1. Classification (NCBI taxonomy): domain Eukaryota; kingdom Metazoa; phylum Chordata; class Aves; order Charadriiformes; family Chionidae; genus Chionis; species Chionis minor. The sequence goes on along the minus strand of VZSF01010247.1, from coordinate 491,049 downwards.
GAAAGAGTAATCACCTTTGAAGTGCCACTACATATAATACCTCTCTAGTGTTCTCTTTCTCCTCCTGACATCCATGAGTAATTGAAAGTAAAGAAGCTGCTTAGTGTGATCAATGAAGCCCAGATGACAGCCCCCTTCTACAACACCTACCAGCACTGTCAGGTGACAACAACATCATCTTTGATACTTTAGAGTTGACACAGGGCAACATAGTTTTGAAGTGCCAGACTTCAGTTTGGCAGGTATCACATTTCGAGGAGCACTAATGACTTGTATTAAGGTGCTCCTCTGTCAGCACAAAAGGCCTTGCACTTTGTGGGAGATGCTGCTGGAAGCTGGGTTGGAAGTCTGAGCCAGACGCTTGCTGGGTTTGGACTCATACTACCAGGCTTCTGCTACAGAAAAGCCTCAGGACCTCAGTTTTGTGGCTATTGAGTGTATGGTCCCCCTCCTGATTCTGGCTACAACGTGGGCTGCTGAGCCCTTCTTAAACATCATCTATTTGATGTTGCACAGGAGAGCGACAGTTCTGCACAGCACCTTAAATCAAGGCAGAGAAGGAAGCAGGGACACCGTGTTTTTCCCAGTGTGTGATAAACAGACCAAGATGCATATACTTCAGTAGCCACAAACTCTGGTAGTTGGAAAAAAAAAATAAATTATTTTGTAGACCAGAGTTGATTCGCTGCAGGTTTCTGAGGGATTATGTTGACAAAAAAAAAAAACCCCTTTGGATTGCTTCACATTTATCCATGTAACATCCCCTAATACTGTTTTGGTATTAACAGCTTAGATATTTATAATGAATTAAATTACCATTACATAAGGAAGTAGCAAAACAACTGTATCTCTTTTACTGAATTCTTTGCAAGATGACAGGCTGGTCTAGGCTGACTTTTCTGAGAATAATTCTCAGATAACAGATAACCTACAAATCAAGGAAATGTGAAAAAATTTGGCTTCTATCCTGAGCACCAGGAAAAATTTCTCCTACATACAGAGCATCTCATAAAAAAAATTAAATGCAACTTTATTGAAGTTTCAACAGCTCAGATCAGATCTATTGTTTCACAGTCCTAGGCACTGAAATTGGAGGTGGCACACCAAGGTTAAATCACAGTATTGACAGCTTCTTGTGTCAGACACCTGTCAAAATGTAATAAGGAATCTGTGAAAAGAAATAAGATGCCAAAAGCACATCACAACAGGTTTTTTTTCATTTTCATACATCATGATTCATAAGTCACAGAAACTGTATACCTATGAAAACAGGGTGGCAGCTACATGCCAACACTTCTTGTTTGACAGAAAATTAGACTGGATCAAACCTGAAGTCCTGCCCAGGCACGCTCTAGAAGGCTGCGTACTCTCACACATGGGAATAACCTACATAGGGCAGTGGAAAGTGGCAAATTTCTGCTTCACCTGCTAGGGCGGAAGTGCTGAAGTCTGGACAAATCAATACCCCGACTCAGCACCCCATATCTGCTGTGGCTGCAGCTTCTCCATGGGGTCTCCTGCACACCTATTTTCCATGAGTCCTAGTACACACCACAAACCCTTTTCTTTGTAAAGAACCCAGTGAGTATCAGACACACTGATCCAAAACGACAAAATTGTTTAAGAAAAATCAAAGACAGCAACTGAGTCAAGCAAATACCCTTAGAAACATATTTAGTTAATGTATTTATAGGAATCCTATCAATAAAGTAACTGGACTAAGGCATTGTGGCTGAGGAAAATGGGACAATCACAACAAGATGGACAGTTTCAAATCTGCAGATGGGTGGACGAGCACAGGACGGAAATAAGTCCAGGGTGGTAGCACTGACTCCTTTTTGCTAAAGGAGATTATTTTAATATTTGTTCTTCGTAATTAAGTGAAGTGACTTTCGCACAGATGGGCTTTCTGAATGTTATTCAAGTTATCAAATGATGCACTCAAGAGAATAACTTAAATACCATGCACATCTCTTGGATTGCAAACCTGCTTTAACAAATTCTAGCTTTACAGCAATAAGCAACCTCCAGTAAATCCCCTTTTCTTTCCTACATTACCTATATTTATATGGGAAAAATAATGAAAATGGTGTCCAAAAGTTGTACATACATTATGTAGAGGCAATATTCATTTCTATGAAGACAAAGATGGCTTGCCTTTCAGAGCCCAGTCAGCTTTTTCTGGTTTGTTTTTAAATAGCCCTATTCTGCAATATAGGACAGTGCTGTATTTGCTTAAAAGTCTGCTTCTTGAAGTTGATTTCTTTAACACTGTGAATGATACTGTCTGTTCTGAACTACCTATGCAAGGCTTTGGCAATAACACTCCTACTGGCAGGAAGGAGAGTTTATAGCTGCAGCTTTGCAAGAAACAAATAACGTTTTCCTGTGATTATTGATTGCCATCTATTTTTATGACAAATCTGTGACTTTCAGTGACTTACACAATAAGTGTTCTGCATTAATAATATATCTGCTCCAGTTATTTATATATTTACTTGATAAATTAAAAAATACATACTAATAAAACAAGTCTAAGATTTTCCACAGAGAGGAAAATATTAAATGACTACTTTTATATGAAAGGCCACAGAGCAACACCCAACAAGAGACCAATTTGTTATTTGTACGTACACATGCATACAGATTACATATCCACATATATCAATATATATACAGCACATTCCCTCCCTTTTTCTCCCTCTCTCTTCAGGTGGTTCAGTAATCTGCTACCTCCTCCCTTGCCAGAAGGGTCAGAAGCTGGGCTCAGCACCACCCGCTCCTTCAGGAGGCCCAGAAGATAAGATTCTGGACCTCAGGCTTGACCCCTGCCACAAGCAATTTGAAAGGCAGAAAGTTATCAACAGTGGTCATTTCACAGAGGCTCTTCATACCTCTGCTACTGGCAGAACTTAGAGACCAGCCACAAAATAAAAAATTATTATTTACTTTTTTTTTTAATAAAAAAATTCTAATTAAAAAAAGTCTCACTGTGCTGGGTGCACACACACACACTCCCTCCAACAAAAAAACCCCACAAAACAACAGTCCTTTGCTAAAAGGTTTGCAAGCCAAGTGCCTTCTCCTGTGTTTTGGTTCACCTCACACTTGCCTGCAGTCCAGTCAATGGCACATCCTCTGTGCTGCGTACTGCAACAACGTGCATGAATTTACACCATAAGAAGGCATTATAAAAAAAAAAAAGGCAGCTTAAGCTGAAATAATTTGTGGCATCTCCAACAAGTTATTTCTATCTATAGCACTGGTTTACAGGCTGGCATTTACTCCTTAAAGTAACTACACTTGATGCTATCCCCTGTGTGTCTTCAAGCCCTCCTGCTCCTCAGCAGTTCATATTCCCAGCAGTGCTGGGTCTGCCCTTCTCAAACTCGCTGCAGCCTGATGCAGCACTGCTGAGCTAACTGGTAGCTAACTTACAAACTAATCTTTTACCAAAAAGTTCAGAAAAAAGGCACTTGGGTGTTAGTTCTTGCATTTAGAATTGCAAGAGGCCAAACCTTATGTGACTTTTTATATCTATGTTAGCGATCAGCTCAGATGAAATGTAAAAGGATATGACACTCCAAAACTGTGCTCTGCTGCTCGCCTAATGGTAGTTACAACACACAGAAATATCCTTTAATCAGAGTTATCCTAAACCATCTTACAGTGCTCTGCATTTTATAATTAAAACCTGCTAGCCAGAAGGAAAAGTTAGATTAACTAGCATTCACAACATGCCTTTGAGCAGAGATTTACAGAGAACAAGTAATTTTAAATTGAAAAGATATTCCAATCCATTCTCGAAGTTCTGCAGAACATGAGCGGAAGTGGAAAGAGAATTACCAGAACTATTCATACAGACTGCTAATGTAACAGACGATGAAAATAGAAAGTTGCACGCTCCTGTTACTGGAGGAAGAGAGACTCTGCCAGGCACCAAGCTCTGCCACCAGCCCTGGAAATCAGTTTCTCCACCTGCACCTCCCATCGCAGAGAAGTTCCTCCCTCTTTGCTCACATGGTTATCCTTTTAAAGAGTCCTTTAAAATCTCCCCAGCAGTTTGAGCCTGTATTTGTGAGGTTTGGGATCCACATGACTGATTATAGTCCGCCAGAGAAGCCCCTGGATCCAGGTCACCACGCTGTGCCTCCATAGCACAATGGGTGGCATGGAGTTGAGAGCAGGAACCAGGGGAACATCAAGGACAGAAACCATTAAGCTGTCACTAAATGTGAAACCACAGCCTAACTGAAATGAACAGGACATATTTTCAGTAAAGCCATGAAGCAAAGGAGTTCAACAGCCAGGCTGCCATGGGGAAAGAGCAAGAGTCAAAGCCACTGTATCATTATACACGTGTCTGAGTTGTTTTATATGCTCATAAAACCACCCACTCCTTTCCACCTCTAAAATCAGGCACCCAAGAGAAGCCTCCTCACACTAGGGTTCCTCAACAGAGATCCTTTGATCTTGTGAAAGTACCTCTGTTTGCCCAGTTTTGCAGAAAACTTTCTGGACTGAGGTGCCTTAGCTCTGTGCCCGCTGCTAAGCCAGATGAGTCCTGAGCCTAGAGTTAAAACATCCTCTTCCACATTCAGACAGGCGTTTCTGGTGGTGCTATGGAAACCACTGCTTTTCTCTACAGAGTCTCAAAGCTGCATTAAATACTTTCTTTTACAGGCTAAACTTTCCTTTCTTCAATGTTGGTACCATTATGAAAAAGGATGCTTTGCTCTTGACCTCAGTTCAAGCTCCCTGTGTTTCTCCATTTAGTCCAAACAAAGAGGTAAATGCTAAAGGTGGCTTACAAACACTAGTGTCTGGGGAAGGAGTGAGAAAAAACTGCTTATATTATCACACTGCTACTGTGTAAATAGTTAAAGCAAGGGACTAGGTTAGATGCTGCATTTAGCATGTTATAAATCTGGAGGTTTCAGTCTTAAATCCCAAGGCAAATGCTGTTCAGCCAACCCTTCTCTTTCTAGCCTTTAACAACTGCAGCTCATCCTCAGTCCTTGATAACATGCAGCTATGCAAAAGCAGAAGGTGCTACAACTCAATCACTGAACCCTTTCCTAAAAGGCAGGTTTTATTTTATGCAGCACACTTAAAAAATGTCTAACATAATAGGGCCAACAAAGGGAACGGGGGTCATTATTCCTTAGGTCCTTCAGTTTAAGCTGCTGGTTTTGAAATAGATCTGCCTTTCTAATTGGATAATGGTTCTGTTGCCGTTTTCTTAATCATTTTACATATATCCACTTGCTCCAAACAGATTAAGATGAGAAAATGGGTTACACACCTACAACTGCTGAATGGATACTATCTACCAGTGTTATTTGCATGCAGATCATGCTGTTACAAATATTGAAATAAAATGCATGTTCCACAGGATGTAAACTAAATCACAACAAGAGAAGAAAAAAGGAGCTAATTAAAATACAAAGGTGAAAGACAAAATAAACAGAACAAGCAATGAGCCAGATGACAGTGCTCTCTAGGTCATTACAAGGAGGCTAGTTCTCCATACGTGCTGGTAGAAGCGCCCGTCTCTGATAGAGAGATTTCTGTTACCCCCTATAAAGGCTTTTGTTTTTATTGGCACCAATATTACTTTTCAAGTGAACATTGCATGGGTCAAATCCATTTTGGACCCCTCATATGCAATGTCTCAAAGAATGTTATGGTCAGAAGACAAACTAGAACTGTCTCCTGTTGCAACAGCTGGATTTTTCCCTTGGTTGCTGGGATCAAAGGCTTTCAGGAACATTCCTTCTTTTACTGAAAACACAAAGCAATTTTTTATTCTTCCTGATGGATGAGAAAAGCCTGAAAATATATCAGAAACCAAATATTCAGAAACCAAAAGACAAACAATTGTAAGTCCAAGGTTAGTCCTTCTCTTTCAATCTCTTATTTTATTAAGCCAATTTCACAGTTTTCAGATGCCAACTTATGCTTCCTAAAAACCTGAAGGCAGTCATACCCATGACTTGACCAGTTTAATAACAGCTTAAGGAAGCACCTCTGTTGCATTAGTATGCCCTGCGCTAAGGACTCTCTCTGACCAAGGAAGGGCAGTTCACCAGTTAGCTAGAGGCCCAAGCAATTTTACTATACTGAATATGATCTCTTTATTATTTCTAGGGCTCTGCTTTAGAATTATGAATTGACTGCACAGGTAGGTGCGTTGAGAGAAGAACTACCTGCCTATCTTCACTGTCTCTCTTGCACAGGATCACTGCAGCAGGGGGAATCCTAGCCCCAGCCCATAGCTGTGTGTATGGCACTGAGCACAGTGGAGCCTAGACCCCACTTGGGGTCTGTATGGTGGCCACTGCAGCCCAATCAGTCACCCAGCCAAGTCCCTTCTACACTGACTCAAGGAAGGTCTGGCTTTTCGCCCACAGAGATGAGTCACAGGAAACCTCACACCATAAAACAAAACCACTGGAGTTCATCTTCCCTTGTGTTACCCATATGCCTGCAGCCAAGCAGAGAGACTAAAGATACAGTTTGTCTCAGCTCTTAAATATTTAATCCATACCTTCTACGCAATATTCTAGCTTCTAGATACAGTCCTGTAAATCACTGAATGTCTGTAAATAGTTGCCCTGTTCTAGATTTTTTTTTTTTATATTCAGTTCTGTGGCATATACACATAGGATGTGAAGGCTGATTGAGTTGTGCCTTTACATATTCTGACAAGGTCTTCCCACAGTGCTCAGGAAGATTTCAGGCAGGAGAAGGAAACGATAGTGAAACACAGAAACTTGCCAGTTTTCACCCTCGCAAATAGTTTGCCTTGAGTCCATCCTAAATGCTAAATCCTGCAGAAAAACAGATGCAGCATGCAAGAAATACTGCAAGATTGACATAGCCAAGGAGAAAAAAAAAAACCAAAACCTTTATGCCAAGCAATAATTTGTGCTTCTCTACAAATACACAGCTGAAATTAAGCAACTTCTTTCCCAAAAGAAAGACACATTACACTGATAAATTAAGTAAACTGTTAAAAGACCTTACCCCGAGAAACCTGAGTCATCATTGCTGGCTGCTCCTAATAGGACATAGCTGCATCATTTGTAAACGACACTTTGTTGTCACTGCATTTCACCACAGCTGAATAACAAGGAACTTATGAACTGTGGGCATTGTGGGAAAGTCAGCAGGATTTTAAGTATCACGAGTGCACACCAATCTTGGCACCCAGTGAATGAAAGACAAACATCCACTTCTACTTCAATGTATTTAAGGTAGAATGTGTGGGGGGATTTTGATAACACAGAAATAGGACTCTGTCCGGAGCAGTGCTCTTGCCTTTAAAGGATGTGAAGGGACAGGATTATGCTCTGTTAGCAGGATAAGGTACGGCTGAATGCTTGAGTGCTCAGGAATTTACAGTGATTTCTGGAATAGTCCTTTCAGGAAGGAAGGGAGTTACCTGTATCATTTTCTCTTCTATTATGAAACAAATAATCAAGTGCATTTTCCACTATTATTCACTAGAAATTAAGTCCCCTTGTTCACCAGGATAAAACACTAGCTGAGCAGAATCTCACCACACCCCCCAACCCCGTTTAACAGGAAATGGCCCAATTGCTAAATGAATATGTAAATAAGGTCCACAAGCAGAGTTTAAGAAAGACTTTTACTAACTTCAGTAGTCAGGGTGTGGGTTTTTTTCCACCTTTTAGTATCCTTTAATAGGTTTTCAGGATAGGTTCGTTTATTAATTGTGTCACACCAGAGGCACAAATAGCGTCCACATTAAAGAGGACAAAAAAGCCAATGTCACCTGCTGGCTATTGAAAGAAGCAGAGAAGAAAGCCTAGAAATCTTCATTTCCACATTCTCTGTCTCCATTAGACTACTTCAGCTCACACAAGTTTGCTGCCATGCATTAAAATACCACGAGCACCAGCCACAGCTTCTCAGAGGTAACAAGGTACTAGAGAGACAGTGAGTAACAGGATGGGTTCTAAAACAGGAAATGGATTACGACTTCTAAGTATAGATTAGATTTTACTTATTTCAGCTTTCCTAGAGGAGATCTACTCTCTCCAAGTCCTTGAATTAAAAAGTCAGCAAAAGGATGTGCTGAATCCCAGATGTTAATTGCACAGACTCACTGGATTAGAACTGCAGATAATTGCCAAATTTTAATACCTGCTGAACTAAATGGATGATAAGATTTCCAGTAGGTAGTTCCGAGGTCCAGAAGGGGAAGATTATTTCTTAAAATGTGAGAGCCCTAGAGGCCATAATAATCTAAAATGTCTGATTTCAGGAAGTTAGAGAAGCTTGAGAGACTAGTGGAAAGGCCAAGTGAGGAGCTTTAATGCTTGGGTATATAGTACAGCAGCTCAAGGGAACTTAGATGCCGCTAAATTCCTTTTGGTAAGAAGGAAACAGCTTTTCAGCTTTTAGAAATGGGCAGTCATTGTTCACTGTTTCGTGTAAGGTCAGCTATACACAAAATGATCCATTAGATTTTGCTTTAAAAAAAAAAAATTGTAGCATTTACTGCTATGATACCATAATCTTATTGTCCCAGTTCTTAGGAATTCAGTTTGTCAGTTAAAGTTCAGAGTAAAATAATATAATGACAGTAGAACTAAGATATAAACCTTTTTTAAGGGAAAAATGCCTACCTTTATGAAGACAGTTTTATCTGGAAAGTACATAAAGCTAAAACAACAAGACTAACACAGACAGGAATTATTTTTATCATTTATACAGTAGTAGATCTGGAAGACCTCAGCCACAATAAAAGCCACACTGTACTTAGTGTTACCTGCTCATTAAAATCTGAATTGAAAAGGAAGAGCAAAAGTAAATAGTGGCATAGGCTTTAAGACATATGTAGCTTATAATGGATCAGGGAATTGAACGTAGGTCTCAAGTATCCTGCTCAGTTTCTTACCCTCACCACTTCTTTCTACCTCCATGGGCTAAAGCAACTTCCCTTGCAGTTGCACACTGCCTTCCTGGTGTTTTCACTGACAGAAAAAGGTGGGTTGATTTTTTTGCTCTCCAGAAATGTGCTATGGAGACTCAGACCTAAATTCACAGGTGTCTGCTGTGTGTTCCTCGAGTTTTATTAGGAGCTATGACGGAGAATCTATTATTATACGGATAAGGCCACAGCTTATTTTCCTATAAGAGGTGACCCAAGGGAAGTAATTTCCTGTTTGATGAGACACCTAAATGACGTTTAGCTGCAGGTATCAGAAAAACATGCCCTGCGATTAGATTTAAAGAATGCTGAGCTTATTTTGGCTGGTGCCTGATACCTTTTGAATTGTGCTTCATCCTTTGCAGCTCCTTTTAAAGGAAGTTTTAGAGTGTCTGGTTTGAAGGTTCGTGACCTAGAGGTCATCTTTGATATCAACCCATCTTTTGATTATCAGTTTAGCTACATGACAAAAACTTCTACATCTGCGGAGGACAGTCAGTAAGGCTACAACCAAGGCTGTCTCAGGAGGGTGCTAGGCTGTTATTCATGCTTTCATTACATCTCAGCTGGATTATCGAAACACATTGTTCACAGCCCTTCCAGACCAGACGCTTCGGAAACTGCAATGCAGCAAAAATATTGAAGCTGGAGGGATAAGTAGCTGTCAGTAAGCACGGCTCACCACACCCATGCTGAGAGCTTAACAAGAACCTGAGGCAAGGCAGCAAACTGCACTTCTGGTCTCCCAACCCCACCTCTAATAACAGTTCTGTACACCTGCATCAGCAGCGAGTCCAAGAAACAGATTTGGCCCCTCTGGATGTTATATGGTTATTAATGACAGGGCAAACAGAGGTTCAGGACTTGTGGAGCACTGTGTGGTGCTCTGCACATCAGGCACCCATGGGAAAGCAAATTTGCCGTCGCGCTGTCCCAGAGCACAGGGACTTGCCAGTCAAATTTAACCAATAGACCCACTCTTCATTTACTCAGGACTATTTATTTTTTCAAAAGGAAAATGCCCCAGACCACCTGGGCTTTATCAATTCTCGTGGATGTCACCCCATTCACCTGGGTGAACTCCAACTCTCTACTTTGGAACCAGAACATTTTATTTTAAATATATAAATAAATAAATTACAATTTTGACATGAAACCCAAGTTACTTATGTAAACTGAGAATCTTTACTAACCATGCAAGAGCCTAAAACACTACTCAGCTGTGAAGTTAAAATACAGAGCAGATCATTTGCTCTACTAACAGTGGGATGCAGCTATTCCTCCCTACCAAACAGAGCCACAGAGAGGGTATTCCCAAGAGAGCCTTGAGTCAGATCGGCTTGAGCTACAGGTGTCATGCAAACCAGCTCCAGCTGCACTCATCTCCTGGCACTGGGGTGACAAAGTGATTCTACACTTACTTTCAGTCTGTATGGAAATATAACAAAGTTATACCAAGCACTCTTGGAGAACAAAACATTAAGATAGGCCAAATATGACCCCAATATAACTAGGACCTCTGTATTAAGAGAATCACGAGAGCTGAAATATCCAGCGTACATCTTTAACACAGAGGTTTTACATTGAAATGAGTTGAGCCGTAACTCACCAAGTATCACACTACAATCTTAGGCTATTTTTAAGCATAGATTAAATATATTTATTCAGATGCACGTATTCACAATGGTATCTCAATATCTCTTCCCTTCAAGTGCTACCTCAGTTTTCATTCTGTAGTTTGTTACTTCTGTGATTTTCCTACATATGAAGGGCATTCAGAAATTTACTGTATTTTGTAATGTATTGGTCTAATTACAAAATCTCATTAAGGAGGACTTTATTATTGATTTACTGGTTTTCTATTCATTAAATTTCACTATAAAAAGGATTATTACTTTTAAAGTCAGCATGCTTAAACACAAATGGAATTATCGTAAGAGAAACAACATAAAATGGAGCTATTAATATTAAACCAGCTATAGTTTGAAGATTATTCATTTAATAAATCTTTGTGATATTAGCAAGATTGATGAATAGTAGTACAAATGAGGGGAACATGGGAGAGATGATCATTTATTATCATTACAGAGATATAAAGTATGATTCAGTGTTTCATAATGGATGTTAAATTTGATTTAACATATGGCTGACTCATTCTCTGAAAAGTATTCTTAAAGACATAAACTCATTGAAAAGTCAAATCCATTGTCTTAATAATACACACGAATTATCTTCTGATAAGAAAACTACTATGTCTTAAGACAAATCAGGCAGATTGTGGCAGAGCTGCCATATACCAGCAGTACAGAAAATGCACACCTATGGGTAGAAACAATGCCTCAAGCATGCTGTAGCAAGCGAGAATTGAAAACAAGCAGAAAACATCATCTCCTTTTGCAGCAAACCCATGTGCCCACAGATTATGCCATTTGTACTGTGCACGTATGCCAGATACAGCTCTCACCCATGCAAAAGACCACAGCAACAGTGTATCTGATGGTGAACAGGGAAAGGTTTCCCAATTCACATGGTACATGACCTGCTTGCACCTCTTCGATCTGCAAATGGGTCACTTCTCCATAGCTCATCCCACACTTGGGCGGAATAACTTTTTACTTACACCAACAGGCTTTGAACCAAGTCTCTGCACAAGAAAAACCACACTCAAGTGATGTAGCAAACCCACCAAGGTTCACTGAAAACATGCTTTAAACCCATTCAAGAGATATGTTTCGGTACTTGGTATGTACCCAACAGTACCTCCGAGACAGACACATGCAGTCCTAAGTTAGAACATCCTCACAATTCAAATATTAAAAATTCCATGTAAGTGCCGAGCAGTGGAAACTGAACTTTGTTAACCTGTTAACACTATTTATTCCTATAAAATCAAACATACTGTAAGAAAGGACCATTAATTGCCTGATCATCCAGGAAATGCTACTGGTTTAAGCATCCTAGCAGATTAAAATACACTTTTAACAAATGAGTCATCTTAAATGAGTGACTGGCATTTCTTGGTGAATAAAGTCCTGGCAGACATTCTCTGAATATATATCTGAAAGAATCGTTATCCAAATTAACCATGTGTTCACAATGAGTTTTGTATCACGGTGAGGTTTCTGCCTAGCAATCCTGGCCAGAAATACTTCTGAAAAATACTTCTGTAGATCCATCATTATTTTCTGTGAATTAAGAGCAAACAAAATAGCTTTTCCCCTACCCTGCTGCCAAGATTTTCACTCCCACGTGATCAAGACATAGATGAGACTGAATGCCATGTAGCAACCTTGGTACATTCAACGCCTGTATCACGTGCAAAGCGTCACCATTTTCCACAGAGAGCAGTTCTGCGACCTCTTTCCTTGCCTGACGTTGTTTGTGATAATTTTTGTTTAATTAGGAAAATAACTGAATCAATGCCTCACCACCTCACTGGTCTTCTCTCCTGAGATGCAGCACTAGCAGTATATTTATTTATTCACCTTATTGTGATGGCCTAGGCCTCGTTAAAATATTGGCAGCACAAGTCCCAGCACTATGGTTTACTGGAAGGTTTACTGTTCTGGCCTACCAGGTTCCTGCTTAGAAATCATCCTCATAAATAGACTCCCATAAAGGTCTGATGCTTTAATTTCCCACCACTACAGAGTTTTACTTGTTTCTACACTCTGTCATATGCTATAATTAATCCAGACCTGTACTTAATGGAAAAGGATTGCTGAGCTGCTCTGTTACCCCTTTTTATGAAAGAATTTACATTTCTAAAGGAAAGGCTTTGTCTTGTTCTAACAAATTACAGGCCTAATCCTGAAGCCTGTTGCAGAATCTGGCCTTTAATAACTGCCATATTTCTATACATACATCTTCCCAAATACTATCCTGTTTGAGCAAAATGTGACAGATTTGAACATGCAGAAGAGTAACAGAGTAATACAGTCTTTATTTTTTGGATATTATAACAATGTAATCTTCTGCTAAAATGTCCTGTTCACTACCTCTACTCAGCCATTTGTTTATTTCAGTAGGAATTTAATCTGCACATCAACATTACATACATCTCTGAGACACTGTTATACTTTGGCTGCTTCACCTTTTCTCCATCTCTTCTCTGAGAATTTACTTTCTTTTATGTAGCACTATCCAGGCAAACTTCACAGTTGTTAAATGCAGTAAAGAAGTATGAGAAGAGAATTGCGATAGGATGAAAAGGTTTCAGAACATTTGGCAATGGATGGATATGTAGATAATCTACTGAGGCAGAGATGATTTGTAATAGGAAAATTCGAGCATCTACATAGGTTTTAACTCACTCTTCTTTCTAATTTTACAGACTGACAACGGATTCAAAAGCTCCCAGGAGAAGGTGAGCATGGCTGAAACGTAGGAGGTCTGGTACGGAGATGAACAAGCCTTGTTAAGTGAAACCTTTTGAATATATATTCCTTTTTTGTTTGCTGCAGCAAGTTTCTCTACTGCTAGTAATTCACTTCTGCTTGTTTACAATTAAAGGATAACATTCATATTAGAATACATAAGTGAAAAAGTACCTTCTGTAGGTGATTAAACATCAGAGAAAGATACCAGTTAGCTGTGAAAGCTGTTAATTGCCAGTGTACTCCAATATTAGCAATACTGTCACTGTTACATTTTCCTTCCTAGCAAATCACACCAGAAAAAGGAGATTTGCAAGCCACATGGAGACACAGACATGTTTTGCTGATGCTTTGCTGGATTATCCATTGATTCTCATTTTTTGCACTTTCTTACAGGTGAATAATCTGCCCAAAGGTAAAGCCCTGAATATTCAGTGAAGTGCTGAGAAGACAGAATTAAGAAAAAATCTTTAATTGCTTTTGCTTTGTTTGTAATTAATCAAAATTATGTCTCTTCTCACCATAATGTAGCAGGTATTTGCAAAAGTCTTACATTTTAATTGGACACATATACATCTTAGGCCAAATTAATCAATGGTGAAATAGCAGATCAACCAGATTCAACCAACGAGACTTTCCTAAGTCTATAGAAGTAGTAAACATAACCACAAGATTTGCAATAAATGGCAATTTGTTGCCTATATAGAGATCAAAAAGATACTGATCATCCAAACTGTTGCTCCAAGCACACTTTATCCCACCATCATTCATTCCAGTATTGGACCCATCCCAGGTCGTTATTCCTGTACCAGTATCTCTTTGTTAAAGTAAACATGTTTTGCAAGGCTTGTAGTGTTTCATTGGACAGATCCACTCTATCAGGTACGGGTTCACCTTCTGCTGATTTTTCTTCTCTTTGTTCAGTTTTATTGTTGCCTTTAGTATGGCTGATTTAATATCTTTTTTCTTTTGTGGTTTGTTGTTTAGTTTTGGTTTTGTTTCTTTTCTCCTCTTCCTTTTCTTCATATGACGGGGATATTCAATTCTATAACTTTACCCTTTCAACTTCAGTCTTATTCCATCTCCTTGAGCATTCCTAAATCAAAAAGGCATCACATGATTATTTGAAGCAAAAAAAAAAAAAGACTGGTTCATTATAGTGTTTGGAAATGCAAATAATGTTGATCTATCTTTGATGCTTGTCTTTTTTGGCCAAGTTGTCATAGACTTCTCAATTAGCATTCAGTTCTTTTACATCCACTGCAGCTTTTTCCCCTGTGTGGGGTGTGTGTATATATAAAACTTTATATGAATTTCTGACCTGCAACATGCATAATTTATTTTAATTTATCTGATTGTACCTTCATTGTTTTTGAGAAGGAAGACAACCAAAACCAGTTAGTGGCTGGAACACATCAAATACCAATGATACTAAGATTATAATCTTGTCCACTGCTTTCTTTTAGTGTCTCTTCGGTGGGACTGCTCTAACCTCTTTACACACCCAGTCATCACCAGACACAAGCACCCTTGATTTGTAGCAGTAGGACCTATCATTTCTAAGGATACTTAGGGCTACCATCTTGGGTGAAGGGTTCAGCACATTCGCACCGCTGGTAAAGTACTACCAGCCTATGAAAATGACCACAGCCCCAAGAACATGAATACTGAGGTTTGAAAATGCCAGCAATACATACTGTTAATTATGCCTTTTCCTTCTCATGGTCCTAGTTTCTAAAGAGTCTCTCCAAATAGGAGGTGAAGATGTAAACGAGATAAAGTCTTTTTTGTGCAGCACCATGTTTTATCTGGATCTTTTCATTCTCTCCCAGCCAAGCTTAAATGCCATGTAGATAATTTTCAGAATATATAGCTTTTCTGTTCTTTTTTCTTCTTGGGCTTCCAACACAGATGCTATTGTTGAGCACTCAAAGGCTCTTTGTAGCCCAAAATAGCTGTACCAAAGACTTTGTCATATTCACTCATTTTACCCAGAACCTGATTCTTATTCTGTGGGGTAGTGATGAGTCTTTTAAACCCTGCATGCTTCTGCAGACATTTAAGGTTCAAAAGTCCCTGATGCCTAGTTAATCAATACTTTAGGAAGATCTTGTGTAATGCTCATTAAAGTCTAATGCATTGTATTTCTTCAGCTCCTCTGTGCTCAGAACACCCTGCAGCTTCTCTCCAGCTAAATGGCCTTTGAGTTCCTCACACAGCTTGTTGAGGTGTTTTCCTGTCCATTTTTCAGTGATACAGCTTAACATCTCAGATAAATCTTTTGTCCTAAATCCTCCCTCTCCTATAGACAATCCGTCAAGAAAATAAGGAGGGGTGGGGAGAACCAACTTCTCAAGTGTTAATTCCTGGAGCTGCTGCTGTGCTTTTTGCTCTAAAGTGAAAAACCTGCAGGCTGTCAGAGGCAGCTGAGCACACAGCAAGGACACCCTGCACAGCCCCAGTCCACACGGATGAATGGCCAGATGTCTTTGAATGACAGTTATTTTCTCCATCTCACTCTTTGAGCTCAACTGTGGGCAATGCTGACAAAGGCTATATTGCCTCCTCTTCTGTCTGCTGCCTCCAACAGCAGACAAAGAGATTCCAGGTGATGCCAGTCCAAACAACACTAAGTGTCATTTAACCTTTAACCAGACCTCATCTCTGTGGGGAGGGCTAGAGCAAAGCTTATACACTGCTTATTTACTATTTCTGGCCTATTTAAAATGTTCAAGTTGTCCTCACATACAGCTGCTAGCTACCTGCTAGATACCTACTCAGGACTACATTTCACCTCAGACTTATTCCCTCTACTCTGAGCCAGAAGCCTGAGCTGCCCATGGCTGCACCTCCAACAGGCTACTTTGCAAAATTTTACTTCAGCAGTAATGATCAGACCTACCAGCAATAGCCATGCTGCGGAGAAGGCAGCTGCTATGGAGAAGCATTATAATACATAACTGCTGCTCAGGGCATCATTTGGCTTATCACTGGCTTCTGACCAGACTCAACCACCCACCCTTTACATTACCTGAGAGAAATACAAAATAGTACAGCAAAAAAATAAATTAAAAAAATCCTTATTTCACTACTCCTGGCTGCAAGCCCAACCCGTCTTCCATTCTGCTATGTTGGGGTGACATTCAAACAAACATGCTGTTTGCATTTTCTCCTTCCTTACTGTCTCCATAGTTACGTTACTATAGATCAAATGAGATCTTCTTAGTCAAAGTAAACATCTGACAGGGAACTTATAAACAAAAAGCCAAAAAAGTTCTGAAAATAAGTTTTCCTAATTGAGAAGAAAGGATTATAAAATGACTAAACCAATGCCTACAAGTTAAGATGGGATCTTCTAATCTTTAAGCCTTAAGATAGCCTGCTCTCTTCAAGTCAGAAAGGCAGGCCAGTGTTTAACCTTAGTCTATGCTTGTTTTACCATGCGTAAGCTAGGATGTACTAACTGACCTGAACTGCAAGCTACTATCACTCTCATTTGTAGCTGTGATGCTTAAAATAGCAGCTCGGAAGATATATTTATCTTTTGCCACCTTATCTGAAAAGCACTGTAAAATGACCACCAGTCAATCTCAAATCAGAGCTCATGACAAGTGAGAATCGTATGTCTGTATTACCAGGATAATTTTATATTCAATTGAATTTTTTTAAAAAGTAGATTTTACAGAAATCAAGCAGCAATATAATCATGCAGGTAACAGCCTCACAACGTAAGCCAGGATGCTTCTTGGTGTGTAAAGACACTTAATTAAAAGACTAGATGAAAACGACAGTACAGAACCAGATGCATCTATTTTCAGATATAGAGTTAGAATGCCTGCCCCATGAGCCTGGCAAAATCTTAGTTTGATAAGGCAGTCATGGATTTGGGAACGCGAAATACATAAATGCAATCTATACTCCCACACACATCCAAAACATTCGCCCAAAGACAGCAGAGTGATCTCCATTCCACATAATACATATTTGCATTCTTTTCTTCTGAATGATATTAATAATCTGATAATTATCAGAGGGGAGAAATATAAAATAAAACTTGTTTTGCTAAAGGTGTCTTACTATCCACACCAATGGCGAAACACCTGTATTCATCCCACCTCAGCCTTGCTCTAATTAAGCAAGGCCCATACCAATGTTGAAAAGAAGCATCCCCACAAAAAGGTCAATTAGAATTGCACAGGAGAATTACTGGTCTCAGCACAGCTTCCTAATGGCAACAGCTACTGCAAGGAGATGCTGGCTTTAGACGTTGTCTGACCTGAGCTAGTCGATACTGTCAGAACTAGCCATTTCACCAAATTAAATCACAATTCTCCTCTGGAGGGTGACTGGCATTTCCAGAGCAAGTTTGCTCAGCTTTCTGCAAACTCAACCTCAGGCATATGAAAGTCAAGCTGTGCTCTTTCTGGTTCACGCGGCAGAAGCAACAAGATTCTCCTGACCAAATCTTGCCCCCAATTACACTTGTGCAAGCCTGCTTCTGTGAGGCTAACTGGAATATAAAGCAAGCACAAATGTGACAGAGGCAGCACACATGACTCGGGATATACATGAGACTGGTTTATTGGCAAAGAAGGTGATATTCCTAGGTGATTTTTCTGATCTACCCTAACTTTAAAGCAACATCTGTAGTAAGCTATTTGTAGCAAGCAGAGGAAAAAAAAAAAAAGCTGCGATTTGAAAAGAGAATTTAAGTAAGGATTTTTAGATGAAGTCCACTCCAAGCTCCAAGAAACTCCTCTGGGAACACATTTGAATATGTTTACGCATGCCTGTGAACACTGAAAGAAGGGTCTATTTGTTTTTCCAGTACCTGGCACAGGGGAGCTGACTATGCCCTAAAGAGTGCACATCACTGATTTAACTGTTCAGTGACACAGGGAGGAACGGGGTGCTTTAATTCACCATCAGTCTTCATTTCCATTTCAGAACATCTTAGTCGTAGACTCCTAGTGTTCATGGAAGCAGCAGATGCCAATTGTTCAATTCCTTTCCCCCTAAATGAGGTCTATCCTTTCTATTGCAACCCGGAGTCAGGCAGAGTAGGTATAAAATCCGGGACTTACGTAGTAAGTTCCCAACCATTCTTAATTTCAGCTTTGAAGAGTCATAATGATTTCCTAAGGTAATGCTTAGGAAAGAAATGCTTAGAGCTGATTTTGTTTTCTTCTAGAGAATGAAACACGATAAACCTACTAATTTCTGAGTGCTGTGGAAATAATTGCTCTTTTATTTAGATGATGCCTCTTGCTCTCAGTCACATGGAGGTAAATCCAAAGCAACAACTTGAAATCAGTGGAATAACCTCTTCAATTTGACCCTTTGTTTTCATAAGCTTATATAAAAATACTTGACTAGCAAAAGCTACAAATTATAAATAATAATAAACTACAATTTTAGTTTGAGAGGAAAAAAATTACCCTAATTTTACCTTGAAGAATAAAAATTAAAGCTTTTCCAAATATTGCCAAAAGTTAATGGAACTGTGCTGCAATAATTACAGTAGGAGCAGCAAAACAAGTGTAGCCTCAGTCCTGACCACAGGCAAGAGCCTTTTAAAAAAGTCAAATCACTGGCTTCCCACACAGCTCTGCAGGATGCTCACCGCCCTCTGAATAAAGAGCTTCCTAGCACCTTATAAAGCAAAGAACTCTATTTTACCATGACAGAAGCAGTATCCTCTCACCAGCCAGGTGGAATAATCCCAGGCTCTCTGTTCAATAGCATCATGCCTATATCCATTTGTTTATTATAGTACTGAGATTTTCCGTCGCCTACTTCCATGACCTTCACATTTCCAAGAGACAAGACTAAGTACTATCACCCTATCTACTTCCAATTATTGCTTTAATATTTTGTTGCTCAAAGCTATCAAAATCAGTGTGATTCCAGTCTTGCAGAGAGAAGAAACAGGAATGTGAATATTATTAGGAGAAAAGTTTTGAACCATTGGCAAAAAATAGCAATAACAATGAAACACACTTTCCCAAAGATGCCATATATCACCTTTGTTTAATATTTCTGTCAGTTCCGCTTAGAAAAATTAATGCCTTGGGAAAAAATAATTGAAAGTGTCTTTCTGGAGTACTGTAAGCATCCCCTTGGGGCCTTTATTATTCTGACAACTTCCCATTTTAAAATACACAGGTACTAACAACCAACAAATTATTACATTTCCTTTAAATGAACTGAAACAACAAAGATAATTAACTAAGAACATAAGCCTGCTTCCATATGGTAATACACATCCCAAGGGCAAAGCACTTCTCTTTTAAGGAATTCCCCACAGACTTCTTATCCACCTTGTAATGGTAATTAACAACTGCAAAACACAACTGAACTTGCTTAATGTCACAATATTCTGCAATGCATTACTTTTTCATGGAAAATGAATATGATCTATAAAAAAGAATGTAGGACCTTAAGAGAATGAGGTGTATTTTCTGTGATGGAGCATGCTGATGTAACTAGCAGTATGATTTAAACTCTGAAAAGGTGTTTAAAACAATGTTGACATTGAGGGTTATGTCAAAAAGAAAGCTAAAATGGAAAGCACAGTTTCCCACTTCGCTAAGCAGCAGTTTATGGTATCTCCTGTGAACAACAGTTTTTGCGGAAAAGAGAAAGGAACACATTGGTTAATAGATAGCTAACGTGTTAAAATTTAGTTTAGATAAAGCAAACCATGGTTTTATTGTAATTTCATTAGTTGAAGTAAACAGTACACAGAATACTAATGCTTTCTTAGAGCACACAGTGCATATTAAGATTCAAAAGCATCTTGTTACACTACAATTTTAAGCTTGGCAGGTGTATTAGGCAACAAGCCTATTGTTATAGGAATAATATAAGGAAGAAAGTGGTAAGTGGAATGAAATTAAAACTCGAGAGCTAAAAACAGCGTAAGCACAGGGGAGCAGGGAAAGTAAAGAGATGTCTTTGCATTGGCTGTGGATTTACATGGGAATATAGCTAAAGAAATAAAACCTCACTGGAAGGAATCCCAGAGAAGACAGACATGCCCCCAGGTAGATCAAACTGCAACAGGAGACTTTATCACAACTTCTGTCTTACTACAGTACAGCTTGTTCAGTTTTCCAAGAGAACGTTTCCATGTGAGGGTGGTGAGGCACTGGAACAGGTTACCCAGGGAAGTTGTGGATGCCCCATCCCTGGAAGTGTTTAAGGCCAGGCTGGATGGGGCTTTGAGCAACCTGCTCTAGTGAGAGGTGTCCCTGCCCATGGCAGGGGGGTTGGAACTTGATGATCTTTAAGGTTCCTTCCAACTCTAACCATTCTATGATTCTCTGATTCATGGCTATACAACGCCTTCACACCAATGATGTGTCTTTCACCATACAAATTCAGAAACCAAACTAGAAATTCAGAGCTACCCTTCCTGTGCAAAAGTCGTCAGGCAAAATTCTGTACAGGTTAAATCAAAGTAAACTTTGCCATTGACTTCCATGGTACAACTACTTTGCTTTATATATCTTTAAATCAAGCAAACAAAGAAACCCCCGCAACTCCACAAACAAAAACAACCATCTTATTTCCCTAAGGAAGACGCAAAGTAACGTATCATCAAGAGTAGTCTTAATGTCTACCAGTAATTGCAGAAAGACAGGCAGGCCATGCAGTGATGAGTAACCCAACTCTGGTAAGTGTTCAAGTCCTCATATTTTATAATACCGCCTCGTTGAGGGATTTGACAACTTACCATTGGTGCAGTGTGGACCAGTTTTAAATACAAGAACACTTTACATGGGATAAATCACTGAGCTGGAAGAAAGTGAATGATTGGCACAGGGCAGAAGTACTTTTTGCTTCAAGGCTCTGGCCTGTCATTTGGTGGAAAATCTGTTTTATTAAATGCCATTCACACTTCCCAGATAAGTCACTGAGGGATATGCCAGATTCTTTCCCAAATACTACTTGATACTCAGTGCTGATCACTGATGCGAACACAACATCTCTTTTGATGTTCCCAAGCACTGAAGTGTATAGATTTCCCAACACACCAAATGTTTATAAGGCTAAAAGAAAGATATCAACCCTTAGGATGGAGAAAGGGCAGAGGAAACTGTGGCTTTATTTAAATAAACATATTAGATACTTAAAAGAGTTAAGGAAAAGCTAAAAAAGGTGCCAATTGCGTGTGAGATTTTTTTTTAACTGGTTACAGTAAGTTTTACTTAAGTATAATTTCAATCAATCAAGTAAACATTTATTACCAGGAGACAGGACACAAGAGGGTAATAGGGTCCACTGTGTAACAGTGATATACCAAGAGTCCTCACTGTGGTTTCTGGTCTGCTCCTGTAAGATACATCTCTCTATAACCTACCCATGCAGAGGAGGGCACAGGATCATGGCCCAAGTTTGCAGGCGACCATGAAGGCCAAAGGAGTAAACAGAAGCTGACTTACACGCACCTTTGACTGTAGATGCACACAGATGCATTTCATTGAACTAAGGCCCCTCATTTGCCTCAGCTGGTCTTTGTCAGCTGCGATGGCTAAACACACTGTTATGGTCCACATCAACAGCTGCTTTTCACTTCTGCTGTATGTGTCAAAAGAAAATAAACATATTCCAGTGACACCCAGCAATCAGGCAGATTATTAGCATGAAAATAATACTGTTATTCAGGGACCATACAGAATGCTTTTCTGCTTAGTCCCCTTCAATCAGACAAAATATCTTAAAGCTTTCCCCAAACACACAAGCCCCAAGAAAAACCTGATGGGATCAGATCACCTTTAAGAAATTGCAAAGTGCTCTTACATCAGAAGTCTCCTAAGACTGATCATTTAACATACATAGTATTTACAGTGATAAATGAAGCAGATTTACCATTAAAGCTGTGAAAATCAAGAATGTTGCCACAGCAAGTCTATCCATCACCAGCATTTATTTCAAGTAGCCTTTTCTGCATCTTAGGCTTGCATGAAAATTTCTCAAATCAGGCACTGCACAGATTTCAGAATGATATGTAATAGCACAGCTCTAACATCTAGCACGCTTTACAGCAGTGTTTAAAAAAATGAATATTTAACCAACCAAGCCTTGGGGTTTTTTGCCTATTTCATCTGCATTACTGTTTTAACCTCCATTTTTCCTTTGTATCCAAACCAATGACAAACTGCACACCTACATACACAACTAACCCTAACACATTATTCTAATTATTTTCTACAACGGAGCACATTATACTTGGTAATAGCCAGCAGCAGATCATTATAAATTAAATTTACTAACAGTAGAGGCAGGAAATAAACATTTATAACACAAGCAAAGACCACTTTTCCTCAAACGTAGCTCAGATTATGAAGTGAAAGACCACCTGTGTTTCTAAGGCTGCTCGGTAGATGGAACACATCCCATGTTGCAGACATGGTCACGCAGAATACTAATTATCAGTTAATATCCAAGTGAAAATAACATAACACCTTTTTTCAGCTGAAGGCTCTAATTCCTGGCAGCTGCTTTACGGGATGTGCCCAGTCT
Source organism: Chionis minor (assembly GCA_013398295.1). NCBI lineage: Eukaryota > Metazoa > Chordata > Aves > Charadriiformes > Chionidae > Chionis > Chionis minor. Next base: position 468,183 of record VZSF01010247.1, on the reverse strand, counting down.
ACAAATACAACCCATGGAGCGCCATTTCCAGGCGAGCTCTGGGCTCCCATTTGAAAAAGGCACCTCTCAACCTGGAATTTCCTATCCTGTACAATCAAATCATCTGCCCCAGGTACCAATATATACTACAAATAAACCACAAAACCTACACAAGAGTGTTTGGGGTTTTTTTTTCCTACCGCTTCACGCACACACCACCACTGCAGCTGGGCTCAGCAGGGGAAACCCAGCAGCACCCAGGACCACAGAGGCTGTAACCCACCTTCTGGCCACAGCTTCCCTGGGGTGGCCCTGAGCTCATTTCATTAAGCGTTTTTGATCACTAGTTAGGTCAGGTTTTGCTGCCGCTGCTCTTGGCCCAGCCTGCTGGTCGGAGCTCTTTGTGGCAGACAGTATCGCTTGATGCGAGGAATCCTAGAATCACTTGGGTTGGAAGAGACCTTCAAGATCATCGAGTCCAACCATAAACCTATGCCAAAACCACCCCTAACCCATGTCCCTCAGCACCACGTCTACCCGTCTTTTAACTACCTCCAGGGATGGCGATTCCACCACCTCCCTCGGCAGCCTGTTCCAATGCTTGACAACCCTTTCCGTAATAAGTTTTTCCTAATATCCAACCTAAACCTCCCCTGGCACAACTTGAGGCCATTTCCTCTTGTCCAGTCGCTTGTTACTTGGGAGAAGAGACCAACCTTTCCTCCTTTCAGGGAGTTGTAGAGAGTGATGAGGTCTCCCCTCAACCTTCTCTTCTCCAGGCTAAACAATCCCAACTCTCTCAGCCGCTCCTCGTAAGACCTGTTCTCCAGACCCCTCACCAGCTCTGTTGCCCTTCTCTGGTCATGCTCCAGCACCTCAATGTCTCTCTGATACTTTTCACACATCAATTCAGTCACTGAGCTTATTGGAAGGTGTGACCACCTGAAATGGAAAAAGGAAGGGCCAGCACAGGCCACTGGCCGAGCTCCGCTGCAACAGGCAGGCACCAGTGACAAAACTGACAGAAAAATTATCCACCTCACACTTTGGGTCCCTTCTGACATTTTCACTATTCACTACTTTTTGTCCTCAGCTCGTCCCTGTCGCGCTCACCAGAGCTTTGAGTAGGGCTGGCATCTCCCCCAGCTGCCTCCTTCCCCCATGGCCAAGCGACTGCCAGGGCCCGGTGCCGTCCTCTGGCACGGAGATCCTGCAGGTGCTCCGGAGAAAGCTTTGTATCCACTTTCAAAGAGGTGATTAAAGGTAAAACAACTCCGTCCTGGGGCAACATTTATTACAAGAACCGACAAATTCTAGCACTCCAAAATTCTAACTGAAGCCTCGCGTGCTTTTCCCTGTTCCTCTTCTCCTCATAAACCTAGGCCTTATCAAACTTCTTAGCAGCATGCTACCTCAGTACATCATAAAATATGTAAGAGTATACAGGATAGCAAAGCTAACAGCTCCAGAAGAAGCAAGGCCCTTGGTATTTTCTGACTTTGGGGTACTTTTCATTCTTAGTGCTGCATTAGTGTTATTTTCAAGTGTTTGATGCAGTATTAACTAGTGTCATGTTTTGAGGAATAGAGCTATACAACGCTGCCCAAAGGAAAGAGAAAAATACCTTGAAATGAAATGTGTGATCATTTACAATGCCGAAAGCTTTTTAGCTATGGGCATTATTTCATAGCCAAGGTAAGCACTCTCTCCTTTGGGTACAACTACACAGCTGCTGTTTAAAAAGGAAATAGGGTTTCTGTTTCCAGCCTGTCTTTCCTTCTTAAATTCACATGGATGAGAATTGCTCTCCCGGTACTGAAGGTGAGAGTGGCCCCCAAACCAGGCCACTGAGAGCTACAAAGGGGCTTTCCCCCAGGCAGCCCCCCCAGCCTTCTGCAGCACATTCCTGGCACACGGAAGCAAGCGCAGCCGTAGGGAAACCTGCAGAGCTGGTGAACCTACCTGACCCAGGAAGCAGAGAGGGATACAAAATCCAGAGCTGGCACGGCACTGCTTGAAGGCAGTAAGGTGCCACAGTCACATCACTGGTGTTGGGCCAGTATAACCAGTGAGGAGCAGGTGATCCACAGAGAGGATGATTCGGGGCCACTCCAGAGACCTCACCCTCACACAGCCCCACGGCATCTCAGCAGAGCTGCAAAAACAGATGCTTCTTCCAGCGTCCATCAACCACTCTGGAGACAGCAAGAGACAGACCAGAATCCATCCACCACTGGAGACAGACGCAGCCAGCACACAGCTCAGGGCTGAGCTGAAATGGAGCCCCCAGCAACAAGCTGAGGGGGTGTGGGTGGAGGTTCCAGGTGAGACTCGTCAGGGCAATAAAGCACAATCAGAGCCCTGGAGATGGCTGCACATGGATGCAAGAGCCTTGACAGGGGTGTCTGTAGCTCCAACTCAGAAAGAAACAGGAGGTAGCAATCTTCAGACACGCACACACGTTGTAAATATATTCTGAATTGCAGAGCTAAAACAAAAGGCTTCTGTAAACCCTTCCTTTGCATTCAGGCTCTCCAAACCCACCCTAATTTGTAGAAAGCACAGCATGAGTGAGCACATGCAACTCCTCTGCATCAGCATCAGCAGGAGTACACAGTGAAAAAATGAGTTAACATTTGAATTAAAGTAAATAAATGCATATAGCATTCCCAGATGGACATTTAATTTAATTTCTCAGGTTCCTTATCCCTGAAAAAGAAATTAAGTTTCATCTCATGAAGACCTGAAAGCTGGACAATCTCTGGAAAAAATCTGCCTTTCAAGAATGCTAGAAATTGGAAAAATATATTCTATGCCGCATAAATAAACCTTAGCCTACAAAGAGGCTGCCTTCAGCTATACATATATGAATGTGCAAACATATAATTGATGCATAAATTTATTAATGCAAGCTCAGAAGCTTTACACCTTGTAGTCAAGTTGACATATGATCTTTTTATTTTATTTTCCAATAGGAGAAAAAAGTAGTGCAGAACTGATAAAACTGTTTGAGATTAAATTGGATTTTCCACTACAGAAAGCTGTTTGGAGACAGGTATTCCAACAGCGAGACATAGTACAAAAAAGTGTCTCAGAGCCTTAATGAGAGTGACAAGGGGGAAAAAAGTGTGCTCTTCTAGAATGTTACTCCAAATGCTGCTTTTGTCATAAAATACTTCTGCTTCTTTGCAGAAACTATTTTCTTGTTGTCATTATTTTGCAGTATTTAGCTGAAAGGTTGGAACAAGAAAGCTGCATTATGTAAAAATGTCTTATGTGCTATTGAAGCAAAATATGACACCAGTTTTAGGTGTAGCGAGTAATGCACTCATTATGCACTCGAAGGTCTAAATTCAATATAATGACTATGGTATATTAGCATTCACTTGACAGTACCAAGAGGCTGGGATTATTAGTAAAGTTATAAGAAATATGGGATTGCAGTGGGTCTTGGCTCATTGAATGAGTTCACTGCAGAAATCCAGAACTTCCTCCATGCTTCCATTGTGGCTCCATGCTGATCTCCTACCTAGTCACCTCCTCCTTCCCCACGCCATCAGGACTGCCCAAAGTCCTGAAGTCCACATCCCCTCCTCCATGGCTGGGGAACAGCTTGACCCTCCCTCTCTCCTCCTTCCCAGGACAGAGGCAGCTCACCAAGTACCTAAGACCCCCACACTCCTTCTGCCTTTTCAGTTGTCTTCCTCTTCTCTTTCCAAGGACTCTGTTTCCCCTTCGTGTTGCTCTCTGACACCAGGAAGGGTTTCTTATTCTCTCCCCTGTGCCAAAGATAACGTTCATTCCTCAACACACAACACGTTCCAGCCCATCCCAGGATCTCTCAGTCCTTGACTCCACCTCATCTATGGGTACACACGTACTTCCTCCTTCTTCAGTATCCTTCTTATGTGCTGTTCCTGTGTGGTGTCACATGTATTCTATTCCCTTCATTGTTTATACTCAGAATTCTTGGACAAAAACAAAATAAAAGCCACAAATCCCCAATTCATGCCACGAACAGCAGAACAAATGAAAAACATCCTTTCCTTCAACTCCTGGATCTCTGCAGTCTAGAAATATATGAGCTCTCATTGAAGCTGAGACAAATTGAAGATTTCATTGAAGATGTGAAGTCCCTTACAACCTGAATAATTCTGTGATTCTATGTGAATTTGATCTGCACTGGAGCTGGCAAAAAGGTAAAGTTTTGCCTCATGGGCACCTGCAGTTGGGAAAGCGATGTTAACATTTTGTTTGGCCAGATCTGGCAGTTCCAGTGGCACTGCATATTCAGAAAGATCCATTGATCCAGGAAGGTTTCAGCTGAAACACGCTCAGCTAAATAAACCAGTGTTTTCTAGTTCAGCTTTGTCCTTTCACAAAATAACTCTAATTTATTTGACTTTCCTGAAGTACAGAAGGATAGCAGGTTCTTGTCAGTACTGCTAACTGAGCAGTGAAAGTGAATGTGTCTTTTCAGTGAAGAGCATTTGCGGGATGAGTTATCAGTTAAATCTATCAAAATACTTTGAATCAAACACTGAGGATTTAGACAGTAAATACAGACTGCCTATACGAGCTGCTTAAAGAAGCTATTTGTTGTTTCATTCACCAAAGATCCAGATTCGCAAGTTCTGATACACCCAAGGTTGTAAACACCAAATTAAAATCACTGAGATTAATTTGGCCTACTGTGTAGGTAATGATGATAAGGCATATCCATGTAGCAGCATTGTGCTTTGAATGTCTGGGACGTTCCCGCTGTAATATGTTTGTCTTAGGTGACTGGTAAAATCTCATCTTAGCACTGCCACTTTCTGCAAAATAATGCAAATACTCATACTTATTCAGAAAAGTAATTTCTTTTTGACCTTTCCAAACAGCACTCGTTACATATTTTGTCCTACCATCTTCAACAGAGGCATTTGTCCTCCTCTGCACTCCTCAGTGCAGCACCAAATGTAACAGTTGCTGAGACAAACAGAACATCCCAACAATGTCATGACAAATGCACAACAGCATCCAGCACAGTTCATTTTATCACAATCCAGAATGCAGTTTGCCATGCTCATAAGAGTTTCTGTCTCACCTTTGCCAAGTGAAAATGTTTCTCACCTCTAACAAAGACCTTTGCAATAGACACTCTTTGAGAAGCATGGATTGGACAACTTCTTAAAAGCAGTAACTGACGTGGCCATGAATGTCTGAAAAAATCTGGAGCTTGAAATACAACATACATGTATTCTTTGGAAACAACCCTGGCGTGCTTGCACATGTGTTCCTCGGGAAACAGCACTTCTCAAGTCTTCCAAAGAAGGGAGCCCCAAGTGCATGTCAAGTCCACAAGCCTGGAGTCACAATAGCCCAGTACTCAACAGAAACCACTGCAAAAACACACACTAGAACTTTTCCTGCCAGGGAAACTGTATGAAGAAAGACCAAATCAACATGTCTAATTCTCTGTTAGACCACCCAACCTGCAAAAAGAACATGCAGTCCCACCATGTTCTTTCCTTCCTTCCTACACTCAGTATGAACCACCACCTTATGCCAACATAGGAGCTATGCACTTTCCTAAATTTGCTGTCTATTTGCTCCACGCAACCATTGTCTGCAGCCACACTTTCACGGTATGAAGATTGTGGCTGCAACAGTGGCTGATGACTCTTGTCCATTCCCACACCATCCTTTTGTCCCATGCCTCCCTCTCCAGTTGTGCAAATCTGCTTTTTTTGAGGGCTGCAGTATAAAACAGGCCTTAGAACTGCTGTCATAAATCTCTTTATACCACTATTTCCATCACATGTCTATTGGCATGGACTGGGATCTGTCAGCTCAGAAAGCAGACTGAAATTTTAAGGGACTTTCAGATAGGAACATCCTCTTTTATTAATGTCACTGTCCACATTGTTTACAGTTACTTAGTAAAGTCAACAGATTTTATTAATTTGGAGCCATATTTTCTAAGTTGCATGTCTCAAGGTTTTTGTTTGTTAGGGGTTTTTTTAAAGGTCCTTCTGAGGAATAAGCTAAGGAAAATTACTTTCTTTCTTTCTTTTTTTTTTTTCCCCCACAAACATAAAGATTCCAACAAATCTTTGTTAAGAAGCTCAATTTACACCATCTCTTTAGTAACGAAATTGCCCAGGACATTTCTTTTGCCATCCACACAAATGTCTGCTCAGATTCACCTAGCTTAAACTTCTTTAAAATCATAGCTGTGCTCATTTACGTCATCCTATACCATTTTTATATAATGCTTATTCCTCTAACAGACCAGTTTCTCCCAGCAGCTTAAGCAACAAGTTTAACAACAATAATGTTGCCTAGTTTGTTCCCTGATGCTCTTCACAGTATGCATTTCCTGGAGTTTTGCAGTTTAATCCATTAAAAACTCTGCAATGGCAGCCTGCAGGAGTTTGTGTGGGACATCCCTTTCAGCAGCAACAACCACCACAACAGGTGATGCAAGGTTTGCATTGAAATGGAAGGAAAATGGGACTCTCCACACTTTCCATTGCTTCTACTTTGTGTTTGAATCCAAGTAGTTAAGAAAAGGAAGCCTCTTCCAGTCAATTGCACAGGCAATCTTAACTTAAGAATTTCCTAACTCCACTTTGCTATTCTGGTATGTGCTTTTAAAATAATTTTGTGCACTATGTAAAGTACATATTTTTTTAAAAAAAACCCGAGTTCATGCTTTTGATGTTTAATACGTTTTAATAGTTCAACAATTCAACTCTACTCAGGCACAGGTAATTGCCCAGAAGGATGGTGGTTACTGACAACTACCAACACTCTGGAAGTACGTTATAATTTACAGAAATTTATTGCTTTTTTTTCTAGATACTTAACAGTCATTTACCCAAATTGTCCTCAAGTAACTACTTTTTAAAAGGTAATTATTATCAAAATTCAGTGAAACAACTTCAATTAATTTCAACCTCCAAAAGGAAGAGGTTTCTGAAAACAAAAGAAACAGTTGGTAATCATTTATGGCAAATTTCATCTTGCATTCGATAACTGCCCTGAATAGAACTAACACATTATTCAAGGTTGTCTTGGACCTACTAATCTTCAGTATTTCATGACTTCTGAGTTACTATTATTACTGAAAGATGGATTATACTAATAACTGACTCTTTTGGAGGATGTATTTTAGGGATTTCATTTCCCACTTTCAGATATCATTTATTTGTAGGTCTTAAGAAAAATATTGATATTGAAATTAAAACCCATCAGTAAACTCAATCAGATTATTCTATAGCATACAGATAGTGATCAGGAATTGATCTGACACAAGCTGAAGTGAATGGAAGGACAGTTATTAACCTTTAGGTCATGCCCTCTAGAGAGTGAAAGGGACAGTAACCAAAGGATAATAAAATAACTACAGTGCGTCAACATCCATATCTAGCTCTCTCTGTATAGGTCTACAGTATACATTTCACATATTTTTAGTGTGTGGAACCTTACATTGCTGGAGGAAACATTAAAGCGTACCTTGAAGCAATTCTCTCCCCAAACAGACTGACTGTCCTTTATCTGGGTAAAAAGGAAGGAAAGACTAAGCTCCTACATAGCAGGAGCTACGCGGGAAGCAGTGAGAACTACCACAGACACCACAGCACCATCTAAAACGTTTTGCGCAAATTCTATTTCAGAGCAAGAACAAGAAGTGCTTCTTGGAGATTGGCTGAAAACTCAAGAGATTTTCCAAATACTTCCAATTAATTAAAACGGCAGAGGAAAACAGTCACAGATATGGCTCCAAGAGCAAGAAGAGAGTTCGTTCTGTGGTCACAAAATCTGTTGAAAAAACCTACACAGAAAAGCCAGCTCAGGGATCACTGAAAAACTAAACCTGCTCTGTTTAGGGGAATATCATTCTGTATATAGAAGAAAGGTAGAAAAGGAACACATGACTTATGATCCCCTCTGAGTAGAAGCTGACTAGTTTTTAGTCAGCATTCAGGGCTATTATTTGAGACAAAAATGGAAGAGCTGAAGAAATGAGCCATAAGGGTTTGGACAAGGGTGGCATAAAATGTAGTCAGTAGGGAAGAGAAATATTGAGAAGAAATTTTCCAGAGGAATGTGAAAATAAGGGGCCCAAGACCCCTCCCAGAAGGACCATCCTTCGATAAACTCATAATAAAGTCATATAAAATCTGCCAGCTCCTATTCAAATTTCATCTGCTGTGCTGTACTCTATACGCACTGAAACAAGGTACTGTCTGTAATGATGAGGTGAAGAATTACTTCACTTTGCCCTTCCCTTAAGGGTTATTCACATATACATCAAGAAATATAACTTGCAGTAAACCGAATATTTTTACAATATTTTATAAAACTTTCAGAACACATTTAAAGTAAGAGAAAGCAGTGTACCAAAACACTACTGGAACAAAATCTGAACCCAATTCTTACTTTCACATAGGCAATTTTCAAATAAAGCAAGGGATGAGCGAATGCTGAAGGTCTCAAAAATATGTGAAATTTACAGCAACTTCCTAAACACTTTCACTTTGCAGACTGTGGTATATTAATTTCCAAAATAGCTAAAGAGGTACTAAACATTCAGTCCTTGGTCAACACAAACTCACTTTACCTGCAGGTGGAATTTTGCTGAATTATTTTCCACTTCATGAAAATCCACAAGATAATAATATATACACAAAGAATACAGCCAAAAACATTTTACCTTTCATTTGTCTAAGCGGGTGAAACTCTAAACACAGTAAATCAATTGGAATTTTGCCTGTGATGTTATTAAATCAACCATTGATCATTTAACTTTGTAGTTCTAGCTGGTCAGTGAGATACCTTCAAAAGGTAAAACAGGTATGAATTGTCACAGATTTCGAGTGTAAGAGAGTAGATGGTTTGGATGCAATTCATAGTTAGTGTTCAGAACCTGAAATTTGGCCTCAGTCTTTTGCAATCGGTGTCTCAACTGGAGGCCACCTGATAATTTTCTTTCTTTACCTGAAATGTGTATATATTGTAATCCAGCACAAAGACTGAACGGCCACCATTAGGAATATAAATTTCCCTCTCCACAAGTATCATACCTTGGCTGGTAAATATTTTTTGTTCCAACAGCTAGTCTGCCTTACACATGCATTTGTTAAAATAATCACAGAGAAATTTAACATGCAAACAGGTATGTAACTTGGCTACAAATGGAAGAAAACAGCAGCAGAAATTTTGGAGCACATACAACCAGCTGTAGTATAAGGACAGTGTTGTGAAATCTGTAAGATTATAAAAAGAAAGACAAATTAGGAAAAGAATTTCAACATTCAAGTGAAGCTCTAGTAATTTTACTATTCTATGTCAATAACAGCTTGTTACAAAGTTTAACAAATTTGTATTAGCAGGTATTGTTACAGATGTAGAGATTTTTTAAAAGAATAAATAATATTCATTTCACAATGTGAACTGCGTGGTTCTTGGTCATGAAGTATATGTCTCTTGCTATCACCACACATACAAAAAGAACTCAGTCATTTCTTTTTCGTATTAAGCATGTGTAAGCTTAACATATTCTATGTAATAAACAGAATTTAAACGCTGTAGAGATAGCATTTTTAATTGTTGCCTAGTAACAGCTGCAGTAATGGAATTGACCATGAGCTAAAAATAAAGCAAATATGTAAAAACAAAAAAAGAGAGGAAGACAGAATTGCTATATTAAAAATATAAAATTCTGCTAAAATTATTGTGCTACCATTTCTAAAGGTTCATTTTAACTTCTTCCTATTAAAAGGTCTGAAAGGGTTAAATAATCCCCCCATTAAGCCATTTCCCATTTCACCATCCAAGCTAGGATTTTATGGAGTGTTGCTAAAACACGACACAGAGGATGAGTCTGTCACCTTGACAGCAAAAGCCAAATTGAAATCTAATATAAGTGAACTTCAGACGTCTGAGAAACTTCAAAGAATAACATAAAAAATGGACTACGTGCGCTGTATTTGCTAAATGCATATTACCTTTTGTTTTCACCATAAATCAAATATGTATGAAATTTGCATTCACCAAAAGAAATGAGCGGATTCTGGGGAACTTCTTGCTTATTAGCATGCACTTCCATGCAGCTCTGGTTGGAAATCCTCTTGTATGTAACCAGGAAAAATGCAGACACATTTTTGTAAGCACAATTTTTTTAACATATGTTACAATCTGAGGTATGTAACATCCCAAATTACAGTTCCTCTTAGCTTTTGAACTATTCAGTTTAAAATATTACATTTATATTAATAAACAGGCCACAATAATGCTAAAACACAGTTCTGTATACATAGTAATGACAACTCCTTTCCATGGCTGCTGAGTATTTCAGCATTGAAACAGATCCTTTAAACTCCAGAAATAACAAATTTGGGGTCCCTTCACAGCAGTCATATGTATTGGAGAATAAACTTCTCCAAAAAAGAAATTTCACAGATGTAGGGGTGGTCTTCATGTTAACCTGATATATATCTAAAGGGCATTCCTAAAACTGCTGCCTGTTTTCAGGTTAGTTCCCTTGTTTAGAAGGCTCAGCTTTAATTGAAGCACTAAGTTAGCTGATTTTACACATTTGGATGGAAGAGGAAAATGGCTTTTGTGATGAGCATCTGCTGTTTTGTTAAAAATGTGGTTAAAGACATTAACAAAAGTGACATTACCAGCTGTTCTAATGTCAAACAGCTTAGTAAAACTGTTTTTTGTCAAATGACAACATATGACACCAAAATCAATTCCAAACCAATAACAGTCTCTTAGTTGCAAAACAGGCTGCAATCTAGAAAAAAAAAAAAAGTTAATTAAAGTACAAATTATACTCTTTTTTTCCCCTGAAAGAATAGAACGCCAGATTTACTGACAAAACTCACCCTCATTTCTAAATTCGTAAGAGGCAAAATATAAGATACAATAAGTTCTCTGATGTATAAATAACACCTTATTCCCATAATATACTCATAATAGCAATGGAACATGACAGGCTATGCCTCTCAGGGTAATTAAAGCATGCCTCAGGTGGTTCAAGTACAGCGGCCTTTGGACTCGCGGCTTTACAGCCCCCCCGCCCTTTTGTGCTGTAATCACCAGGCAGGCAGTGCCTGCTGTGTGCTGCTGTTCAACTATCCCACGCTCCTGTTCGCATCATTTATAATTATCAGATTATTAGAAGGTGACACATTAGCAGCCTAGTCAGCCAGCGTTCTTCTAAGGGGAAGATTATAGTCACAGCTAAGCTGTGCATTTGGGCCGATGCCCTTAACATTCTCGAAAAAAATTACTTGGAAAGAAACAAGCAGAGAAATAAATTACCAAAATACAAATGGCATCATTTATACCTTAAAGTCAGGCTCCGAGTCAAAAGTGGGCAAATTTGCCTTCAACATCTTAATCAACCTGCTAAGATCACATAAAATGAAATCCTAAATGCTTGTTGGTGCAGCCTTTATTTAAGGGGTATAACCTTTTGTTTGTTTGTTTTATTAGGAGAAAGATGCACATCAGAAATGTTCGGGAAAATGCTTTCCTGAAACATACGGTGAATTACATGAGTAGAGAGACGCAAGGTAAGGTTAGTCCTCTGAGACAGCTACTCTGCAAAAGAGATTGGTGGGAGAAGCAAGCAAACAGCTGTGCCTTCTTGTTAACTAAATAAAGGACAAATGCTTTAAATCATGATCGATGTATGCAAACTTGCAAACCTTGAAAAACATGGAAACTGCAATAATGGCTTCCAGATGGAATTGCCAGTACTGCTTAAGTGACCGAGGTACAGAAGTGCGGTGGTATCCCTTGGATTCAATGCTTTTGAACACAAACCCAGCTTGTACAGCACACATCAAGGCAATTTTCATTTCTATGTTAAACTCAGCCCACTAAAACGCTGATTTTTATTAAAATATGTTTAAATGGATGTTATTTTCCATTTAAAAAACCCAAACACATTTCAATACACATTTTTAGCCAGCTCCAGCTAAGAAACAGGATATGTAACATAAGTGTTTGTTGCTGTCCCCTCACACCATAGCATATGGTAGGTAAGTTACAGACACTTCTGTTGCTGCTGCTGCAGCTCTTCAAAACTAAATTGTTACATTAAAACCTTAGGCATATGCTATTTTCAAGCTGTAAAATACCTGCTTACTTAAACACACAGATGCCAATAATTCCCATATGTCTTAAGAAATTTTGAGCCACTTTTAACAATTTATTAACTCTGTGCAGTGCAAATTTGAAAATGTAATGGGAAGAGGAAAAAAAAATTCTCACATTCGTCACAAACAACCAAAGTTCAGGATCCAGCCCCCATTGCCGGCCAAATGCCTGCCGGACTCGGTCATTTCATATACTCAGAGTTGCACCTTCCCTGCTACAGGCACCTTTGCTCTTTCCCATGGCTGATTAAATCCTAACTTGGAAATGATGCATGTTGCAGAGGACGGAGAGGACCTGGTCCTCTCTCCTTGGTGCCAGGGGGAAGAGACAGCCTCAAGGCAAGGCGATCCCTCTTGGGGAGACAAACAAAGAGGAAACCAATAAGCGGCAAGAGTTGGGGGGAAAAACATGCCAGGGAAGAATAGAGGATATGCTCATGGAAAGAGAGAGAGAGACTACAAGAAAGAAAGAAATATGCAGTGGCAACAATTCCTGATGAGGGAAAGAAAATAGCAAAAAAGGATGTAGGATGTAAAAAGATGTCCCTGAGCAACAGCGTATCGACTGAATTGGGAACTTTGGGCTTTCTGGTCTGCTCAGCCGCTAGCCTGGACTCGCAGCACTCTCTTCTCACTGTGTTTACATTACTGTCGATCCTGCGTTAGCACAGCAAATATTTCGTGTTCCTTTTTCAGTGGGGAAAATGGCATGCAATGGTTGTTTGCTTTTTTATTTAGGAGAATTATTCTTCTCCGGTCATTCAATTTGATATCATGTGCACAATACCACTACATTTAGAGTAGAAAAGCAGGTCAAATGCATATGATTTTTTTTGAAGAAGATGGTTAGGACTTGGTAGATTCAGGGTGAATCTGTTGCATGGTCCCTGTGAGGAGAGATGACTTTACCCTTACTAGCATTTTCTGTTACGAAGCATCCTAGCAACCTGCTGACAGCCTAAGACTGCACTGTGCTACCTACTGTCCAAAACAAAAAGATGGCTTCTGCTCTTACAAAGTAGTTTTGAGGGGTCTCAGTCCATCCAACCAGGGCTCTCAGCAAGGTTTGGCTGCTACAGGCTCAGGCCACAGGAACCCTTGAGGACGGGACTGACAAGCACCCAGAAGATGCAAGGTCCTCTCAGTGCACAGCAGCCCATGACTGAGGAGGAAGCCTGCTGTGTTTTGGGCATGTTGTATTCTCAGGTAGAAGTGCCAAGCAATCCTGAGAATAGCTTTTCCCCTTTGAAGATACTTCTAAAACACAAACTGGAGGAATGCAACCATTGCACCAGTACAGGAAGTCTGAAAAACAGTTGCCTAGGATTCCCCTTTGAAGAGTCCCTACTGATCTACTGGAAATTTCAAGTAAAAAGGGGAGTTGCCTGGTAGAAAGCACAATTATCTGAGTGCATTTTCTCCACAGACCTCTTTGTAAGGCCTCACTTACATATAAGCAAATCATTATGTATAGTAAATATAAGGGACTGAACTCACACAGTGCAACCATTAATCTAATGCTCCCGCTGCATCCACCTAACTAATGAGGTGCTTTTCATTCCAGCCATCTGCAGAGCTAGGGATTCTCCTCCCACAACTTCTTGCTTTAGCTTGCTCTAAAACATCACACACACACAGACAAATCCAGGAAACAACGTAGATACCCATATTCCATAGTAATTCATTAGGATTTACTAGCTGCTATTATTATTGATTACTAATTCTTTGCACCCCGCTGCAAGTGGAATTTATATTCTGCGTGTTAAAATGAGGCAGCACCAAGGAAAATCAGAGAAAAGATGCAAAAGACTGACAATACATATCAAACAGTCAAAACTAAGCACACAAAAAGACAGCAGCAGACTAATGTTTAACATCTAGAATTAATCTGTAAATTTAGAGCTTAACCATTTTGTATGTTTGGATCAGGGCACAATCTTATAATAAAATACACACAACAGCGGGCTGCCTGCTCACAAGTCTGCCATTTCTCCCCAGCTGTGCAGTGGCATGTTACACTGGTGAAAATTAGAAAGCAACGTAACCTCAGCTGACAGGTTTATTAAGACGCAGAAGACATTACACAAGCCCCTTTGACACTATAATCACTAACTCAGTCAGGAGTAGAAACCTACTTGCTATCATTATTGGAAGTAATTGGTAAAAAGAAAAAAAAAGAGAAAAAAAGAGGAAAAGAGTAAGCAAACAGTCTTGTAAATGTCAGTTTAATTATTTAGGATACAGGTGCTTTCAGCCACATAGATTGTATCCCATCTGTACTTCAGTAGTTTTCAGTGATCAAAAGTAAAGACCCAGTTAAAGGAGTCTACTTCGACCTTGCTCCATTAGTTCAACTGCTCTTATTTATGTTAATGAAACTGTTCGTGCTCCTGTTCCACCGCTACAGCTGTATCATTGCTACTAGTATACATCCCAGTTTGCAAGAACTTATAATTAAACTATACAAAATTGCTCTAGGTTGGGACTCGGTACACAGTCACAATGGAAGTCCTTTTCATTTTTCTCTTTTTTCTTAGCTAAGTTTGATTTTAATGGAGTTGTCTGGTTTTGTTATATGTGTTAGGGAAGAAGAAAGATTTAATAATTGGTATAACTTCTTGTGCTCTGCTACATGGACTTCAACCCTTAAATATGTCAGAAAACATGAATGCAAGAGAGTTAATGTTTCTGGGAAACATGTAAGTGGTTGGCAGTTCTCCACCAGTGGGGCACAGTCTAGGGCATGTCAGGAGCAAGTAAAAGCTGTTGCCATTCCATGTTTAAAGCCCTGCTCATTTCAGTTCTATCCTTGCTATCCCTGTGCTGCTCCTACTGTGGCAGAAAGCATCATGTCAGACACCAAAGAACAGAAAAACACAATTGCTGCTTTTAGAGTCTGCAATCTACATACAAAACCAAGAATGAATCAGGTCAATGGGAAGTACAAACTAAAATGGAGATTATATCTTCCCTCTAATAAGAAGAAATCTAATAATCATCTGTCATCATTGTTGACAAAGGACAGAAGCTGTGCAGCCCTCTTTGAGCTTGGGTTGGTTCCTCATGCCACACACTGTCTGAAGAGTGGGGTGGAATATTGTCCAGCCAGTACCTTTTCTTTCTCTACTCCATAATTTAAGAGACTCAAACACTATGTTTACACGGCTCTAGAAAACACTTGAAAACAAGACTGAGCACCAGATTTTCAGGAGTGCTCGGACAGTCTGCTTCTCTCACTGTGACATGTATGTGTGTGAGCACACATGGAAATGCCGCCCGTAACACACATGTCCACCTACTCCAAATAAAAATTCTGTAATTGATTTATTATCGTTTTTAAACACAAACTGAGTAACATTCCAAGCCTTACCCCTTTTTGGAGGGAACCAAACAACAATCTTAAACAATTTTAGGGTCAACACATGTTTGAACTTCTGCTTTTGCTAAATTTTCTTTACTTTTCTAGGCAGAACCTCTTTTGCTCCCTGTATCCTGAGAGAGCCTAGAGCCACAGGCACGTCCTGTGTAGACCTACTGAAACTGCCTCTGGCTTTACTGATTGTTTCTTTCTGCCTTCAGGCACAACACCGATATCTGGCATGAACTCAAAAGGACAGTAGTCTCCTTATAAAGGGGCACAAAGTGAAGATGATCATATTTGCAGTCTCCTCCATGGATTTTTGTAGGACCCAAACCAAGTTCACTTGTGACCCTGATCCAGTCCCATAAACCACAGAAATCAGCCATTAACGAGCACAGATAACAGCTTGTGAGTTTATGAACACAGAGCTCCTCTATTAGCTCCAAAACTGAGACCACCTTCAGAGAAACACCGTGCAAGTGTTACTGCAGGTATGTATGTGGATGAAAGGAGATACGAAAGTTCAGAGCAGTGCACTTTATTTATTTTATCTTCAAACTTTTCTGAGATAATAAATGCAAAGCAAACATTTACCATACTGGATTTCCTGATTTATACTAGACTGTGCCACAAGGGACCATTTAATATAAAGAAACTGCAAAAAGACTTGAATATGCAGCCTTTTGATGCTAAGCTGCCACTGCAAGCATTAAACGTTCAATATACCTGCAAATAGGCTTAAAAGATATTTCTGAACACATGCGGTGACATGACTCAGCTAGCTTTACTTGCAGAAAAAAACATACAAAGGCCTTAGATACTCCTGTTTGATAGACATGATAATGCCAACACCTGTGTCCTGGAGGGACTTAGTGGATGATTTAGCAGGTATAGAAATGCTTATGTTAAGGGATTCTTTTAATTTATTTATTTTGCCTTTAGAGGCTTATACTGAAGAGTACTCTGAAGATGTCTCTGAGAAGGTCATATTGCTTGGATTTTTACACCTTGTACAGAAAAGTCCTCCCGAGACCCACCTGCAAGCCAGCAGTGAATAAACATTCTTTAGTGATGTTTGCTCCCAACTTATGTCTGCAGTCTGCGAGGCAGTAGCAGAGCTCTGCTTTCCCTTGCAGGATGCGTGCCTTTCATTTCAATGTCTGCAAGCTGAGACAAGATCTGCTTTTTGTTTCCTCTCATTTCCAGCTGCCTTCTTCCTTTGTCAGAACTGACAGCTTAGAGGACAATCAAAACACCAAGCAAGGAACCTTGTTTGACCTTACTGCCAGGAGTCTTAAAAAATTAATGTTTACAGCTATTTATATGCATTGTGAAATCACTCTTTTGCCTTTGAGTTTAGATGTTTCAAAATGTCTTTTTTGAGCTCACTGTTGTCACTGGACAACACCAAACTTTATGAACTTTTAACAAGCCATGATCTTTGCTTTAAAGAACACGCAAGGACTGATGAGAAACTGATGTTTCTCAAATATCCAGAGAGAGACCTTCCAGCCACTGTCCAATGGGTAGATTAATTCTAACACAATTCCAAGCATAACATGTTTTCCAAGCATGCAGCTTCAAAAACCACCTATTACCCGAAGTATTTTCTACTACAGAACTATTCCAAAGCCACTCCTTAGTCCAGCACTACTTTCTCCATATGCAAAACAAAGGGGCATCCTCTTGTCTATCTTTTTAGGAGTTACAGCTGATCCCTTGGAATGTTTTGCAGCCCCAGCTTATTTTCCCAATTAAATATATTCTTTTAGTAGTAGTTGTAACTACTGACTGTTCAGTTAAAAAAGCAAGAATAACAACGGAAAATAAAACAAAATGATTGCACACTTTATTCTGTACCCCACTGAAAGAAGTATTTGTGTTCAACTTCTGTACATCTGTACTGTTTAGCTTGTAAGTAGAATTGGACACAGAGTCATTTGAAGCTTAAAGGTCAGAGGGTGCTTCTTTAACAATTGATACTGTTCTCTAAGCAAACACTTGAGTTTGAACAGTTATGTTTTCTCATTCCTAAAAAAAAAAAAAAAAAAAAAAAGTGAATGCTGTTTTAAAGCTCCTAAGGAAGAGCACCAAAAGCCCTGCAGAAATCAAACTGGAAGGACCATCTTGACACTTGGGATTCATCAAGCAAACTTTATCAGATACCAAGCCCTCAGGTAGCTCTTGGAACTACGTGCCAGGACGTTCTGCAACACCAGGTGAAAGCATGCATGCAACCTAAGCAGTGAAACGGTCCTAGCAACCCTATATGACAAACAGCTTAATCCATTGCCCATGCTGATGTTAGACATTACCTTTACATGGAAAGGGGAAAGAGATAAGAAAGGGAATGCACAGACTTAATAAGGAACAGATGTCATTTTCTCTCTAGGAGGAGGCTAGCATCAGGGAAATGTTTGAAAAATTGTTAAATCAACTGTTGTGGCAGCTGAACATCCTTGAGGTTAGCCAATGTGATCTAAGCCTTCACAATGTGATTTGAAGATCCCACAAAGCAACCTGGATTGGAAATTGCAGTCAGGGTGAAAACATAGCTTCTAGGTCTTTAAGTGCCAGGTAGAGATTGTTCTTTACAATTGCTTCCTGCGGAGGAGGAGTTGGAAACATGGGGATTGTGAAAGGAAGCTCTGTCAATCAAATTTTACAATTTATTTTTTCAATGGTTTATTTTCACCCCAAAGCAATGCAATTCACCTGAGTGAGAAAAGTGGTTGAAAACCTTTAGAAATGTCAAAGACCACTTCTGTACAAAAAAGGTAAGGAACATGACTAGTGTGTGCCATTAGGCTGGTAGTCAAGACAGCATCAATATGAGGTGGATGATGGCACGGATGTTGCTTTTTTATCCTGGTTTTTTCCAGCATTAGAGCCCAAAAAGAGCCATTATTGAGAAATATAGGTGGATGAAAGACAGCCAGGATGATACACTATCAATGAATTGAAAAATAAAACTGTATTAATGTTATAGACATGCTTAGATTTGAGTAGCATATTACATCTCCATAATGCCTTTAATTTCAAGCGCTCTGCCGACTGTGCACAGAAGAATCACGATACCCTCAGCTAAAGTGCAGCCAGTTCCGGGGTCAGGGAGAGTAACTATTACAGAGCTTACAGAACCTCACTGAGGGTGCCTACAAATGTTCAGTGCAAGCACCAAAAAAACACTGTATATTCTTGGGTGGGAAGCAAAGAAAAATAATTGTAATTATGGTGCAGGAAGCATAATACAGATAAAATTGAATGTAATCATGAAACTTGTAATTTAGCCAGGATATCATATTTAATATGTAATGTTCAGCAGGCTTAGCAAGAAGAGCAATGCAATTTTCATTAATTAGTGGAATCCAGGAGGCCTTCATTTGGTCTTCATTTTGCCCAGCAAAGGTAGGGATTTGGAGAATGAGGAACCACCCACTGTAAAAGAAGACCGGGTCCGAGACCATCTAAGGAAGCTGAAGGTGCACAAGTCCATGGGACCTGATGAGATTCATCCACGGGTCCTGAGGGAACTGGCAGATGAAGTTGTTAAGCCACTGTCCATCATATTTGAGAAGTCATGGCATTTTGGTGACGTTCCCGCTTGCTGAAAAAGAGGAAACATAACCTTCATTTTTAAAAAGGGAAGAAAGGAAGACCCAGGAAACTACAGGCCAGTCAGTCTCACCTCTGTCCCCAGCAAGATCACGGAGCAGATCCTCCTGGGAACTATGCTAAGGCACATGGAAACAAGGACGTGATTGGTAACAGCTAACATGGTTTCACTATTGTCAAGGCAAATTATGACTGACACATTTGGTGGCCTTTTATGGCAGTGTTACAGCATTGGTGGATAAGGGAAAAGCAACTGATGTCATCTACCTGGACTTCTGCAAGGCATTTGACACTGTCCCACATGACATCCTTGTCTCTAAATTGGAGAAACATGGATTTGACAGATGAAGCACTTGGTGGATAAGGAATTGGCTGGATGGCCACACTCAAAGAGTTGCAGTCAATGGCTCAATATCCAAATGGTGACCTGTGACAAGTGGCGTTCCTCAGGGGCTGTTATTGGGACCGGTTCTGTTTAACATCGCTGTCAGTGACAGGGACAGTGGGATTGAGTGCATCCTCATTAAGTCTGCCAATGACACCAAGCTGTGTGGTGCGGTTGACACGCTCGGGGGCAGGGATACCATGCGGAGGGACCTGGCCGGACTTGAGAGGAGGGCCCATGCAAACCCCATGAAGTTCAACAGGGCCAAGTGCAAGGTCCTGCATGTGGATTGGGGCAATTCCAAGCACAAATACAGACTAGGTGAAGAAGGGATTGAGAGCTGCCCTGAGGAGGACTTGGGGGTGTTGGTTGATGAGAAGCTCAACATGAGGCAGCAATGTGCACTCACAGCCCAGAAGGCCAACTGTGTCCTGGGCTGCATCAAAAGAAGTGTGGCCAGGAGGTCGAGTGAGGTGATTCTGCCCCTCTACTCCACTCTTGTGAGGCTGCACCTGGAATACTGTGTCCAGTTCTGGAGCCCCCAACATAAGAAGGACATGAACTTGTTAGAGCAAGTCCAGAGTAGAGCCATGAAGATGATCAGAGGGATGGAGCACCTCTCCTGTAAAGGCAGACTGAGATAGTTGAGGTAGTTTAGCCTGGAGAAGAGCATGCTCCAGGGAGACTTTTTAGCGGCCTTCCAGTACCTGAAGGGGACCTACAGGAAAGATGGGCAGGGACTCTTTATCAGAGAGTGTAGTGATAGGATGAGGGGTAACGGTTTTAAACTGGAAGAGGGGAGATTTAGATCAGATATTAGGAAGAAATTCTTTACTGCGAGGGTGATGAGACGCTGGAACAGGCTGCCCAGGGAAGTTGTGGCTGCCCCATCCCTGGAAGTGTTCAAGGACAGCTTGGATGGGGCTTTGAGCAAACTGGTCTAGTGGGAGGTGTCCCTGCCCATGGCAGGGGGGTTGGAACTAGATGATCTTTAAATGTCCCTTCCAACTCTAACCATTCCATGATTCTATAATTCCTTTACTCTGTTAGACTGAAAGCCCTGGACAAGTTTTGAGTCCTCAGCATTCTGCAACATTCACCACACATGTGAAAGACCAGAAAGGTGCTTTCTGAGAAAGCGAATTGTGGAGAAACCTAGTGATGTATAGAGGTGAAACTGAAACCCGAGGTGCATTTATTCCTTTCACATCCTGCTGTCTCTAATGACAACCACGCATCCCTCCCATAGACTGGACTCCAGTAGGCTGCTCCTGAAAAGGAAAAAGATTTACAACATTGCTCTGAAGAGCAATATCACAGGATAATTGTTGTTCCATTGGATTTGGGTTAAATATTTACAAGCACTTTCAAACCGCAGCCTGAACAGGAGTCTTGGCTAACAAACAAACAAAAAGAATGACAGTGTGTGACACAAGGATTAAGATTTCTCTTGCAGACATCCCTAACTGTTGGGAGAAATCTTCCCGGTTGTCTCCACAGCTTTTCTGCCGCAGTTTCTCCGAGCAGCATTTATACTTGTCAGAAAGCTGTGCTATTACTACGCTCTCAAATTTTATCTTGCATAGCCAAAATGCTATGTTATGCCTATCTACAAATTTCAGCACAGTGCATTGCAGCATGTTCATAAAACAAAAGTTCATACACACAAAACCAACATTAATACGCAGCAGTTGAAAATGGATAATCTCAGTACACTGAACGCCAATGCTGTAAAACTGTGAGATACACTAAACTTAGATATGCTGTCATATTAAATACAAAACCAATGTCACTTTAGTGCTAAAAGGGAGCATTGGAGTTACCAAAAGTGTGTTCCTACTGTTACAG
Organism: Chionis minor; assembly: GCA_013398295.1. Classification (NCBI taxonomy): domain Eukaryota; kingdom Metazoa; phylum Chordata; class Aves; order Charadriiformes; family Chionidae; genus Chionis; species Chionis minor. The sequence goes on along the minus strand of VZSF01010247.1, from coordinate 446,831 downwards.
TGGGAATAATTACAGGGTATTGAATACGTTATAGAGGGAATTTGAAGATGTGAAGCAATGATGTAACAAGGGAAGTGTTTCCATACAGTTTCTGCTCTTAATTCCTTCGGGTAACAGTGAGAGAAAAAATAAAGAGGGTAAGAGACAGAGAAAGAACACTAAACTATTTCTAATCACCTTAAGTGTACATTAGAGAATCTGACTGCAACATTAGTGAAATTACACAGCATAGCTCAGATCAGGGGGACGGGATTTAATATACAGAAACCCTTCATAGGCTGTAGTGAGGATAATGTGGTAAGGAACATTGGGCTGGAAATTTGCAAGGTGAAAAAATGTACACTGTACAGTCTCGTTAGAAGTTTGAGAACAGTTCATATTCTCAGTAACAAATCTCTCAAGGAGCTGTAGCGGCAAGATGTAAACTAACACAGTCTTAAGCTGCTCGCAATTGAACAACAGTTTAAGTACAACACATGCCTGGCCAGGACAGTGATTACCGTATTCATAAGCAGTTTGGGCAGACTATCTTGAAGACACAAGGACTAGTTTGTGACATAAATTATTAGAGAACTCAAAGATGATCTTTGACAAAACCAACCTGGAAGAAACAAGGCAATAGAAATTGCCCAAAGCACAATAGCTGAACAGAAAATAATGCTGACTTACACCGAAGTCCCAAGGCTCAGACAGCCACTTGGCAATCAGCAGCGTGTACACACTTTCAAAGCATCTCAGAAAAGAAGAAAGATCTGGGAAGGCAGAGGGAGCTCCTTAAGGCCATATAGGAAAATGTGCATTCATGGGGAAGAAATGGTGAATGTACAGTGGAGAGAACGTGTGTATGTATAATACAGACACATGCTGTAACTTATAATCCCACAAAGGTCTTCGCTAGTCAGAATTTGGCTATCCAGAAGAGGTGCACCATGACACAGCTCAAACTAGGGAAACAGAACATTTGCTAAGGGAATTGGATATAACTAGGTCACTGTCAAGGCTATCAACCCAGGAGATGTCCATGTGACCGGCAAAAGATGAAGTCAGGTGAGGAGGATCCCCAAACTTGTCATGCCGTCTCTCCAGAGCTTTCATCTCTTTTCACAATTACCAATAGGAAGAGAAGCACTGGATTTTTCACTGCACAGATTACAAGAGAGACACGTAAAAGGGTAAAGCACAAAAAATAAGTATGTGGAGAGAGGTACAGAATGATGGGCAACACATAGGAGCAGAACATCAATGGAAGGAGAGTTTTGTAGGGAAAAGAAGGATTTACAAAGACGGGTGTTCAAAGGAGCTAGAAGCTGTCACACAAGTAGAAAGAGGAGAAACACATAAAGAGCTGAGGAAGTGGCATTCATCTGGAATAAAAGAGCTGGCAATGAGACATATAGCAGAGACATGGAGGGAAGAGAGAGAGTGGAAGAGGAAGAAGTGTTTGCACACTTTTTCTGGAGAGTGAAGAAAGTTCATGAGCATATATGGAGGTTTGCAGCAAAGGACCGAATGCTGAAACCCACTCCTCCCTCCAGTCCCTTAGTCTACATCAATTGGCTTTTAAGACACACTATATGGCTGCTCTGTTGCTGCAATTTTAGGTGAAGGCTGTGAAATGAGGAGGAGAGTTGTTCTTTAAGATGGAGCAGTATTTTGTACTCTGTAGGAGGGTGTTGATCTGGTACAATGCACTATGTAGTGTTTACATTTACAGGAGTGCCAATAGCATAGACAGATGCTTTATAAAACAAACTACAAACATCTTAAAAGTCAAAGGTACACGGATATGTCAACACAAGGCAAATACTACCCTTATCTTTTCTAAGAGCAATAAAGAGCCCATTCACACAGATCAAATGTGGTTAAGGCAAATAAAGTTAAACTAGACCAAGATTAAGATTGACACACTGTCTGTTTAAGCACTGGCAGAAGAAATGCTGAGCTTCATTCTCAAAGGGCAGTGCTCACAACCTGGTCACTTCTCAGAACTGGAAACCTGTATTTTTTGTTGAAAGAAGCCATTTATACAATCCATGTCTGTAACTCTCAGCTGTCTGCCTACATTTTACCCTTGGCTGGGACCACAACTCATCTAGCATACAAGCGGTGAAGCTAATTTTTCTTTTTTTTGTGGCAATAAAACCAGTGGTAAGCTTCACTCTGCTAGGGTTCTTGCAGCACTGATATGGACCTCTTCATTTCTCCAAAGCAGGTTATGAATGACTAGCATGGCCAAACATAAAGCTGGCTAAAGGACAGCTGCTAAAGAGTAAGGAATATATAGGCATAAAGGCTTAGTATCGGAATACTTGAAAAAGGTCTAGCAAGCACCCTTATCGGAAAGGGTTGAAGATCCAGGAAGAATCCGGAGGGAGCTGCACATCCATCCTTTTGCCTATGTAATGGGAGCAGCCAGAACTATGCAGTTCTTCAAAGCCCTCTCTGTCTTAAGCTGTAGAACAGTTCATACAAAACAAAAGAGGCTTTAAAATAGGTGGCACTACTACTTGAGAAAGGAAATGATTTCTGCCTATGACCAGCCAGAATCCCTTTCTACATAGCTTGGAGAGGGGTCGCAGGCCTGAACAGTCATCCACTATCTCCCACAGAAAGAAATGCCCTGGGCAACTGAGGTTGGGAAGAGCACAGACAGGTAGGGAAGATCACAGAGTGTCATCTCAAAAAGTAGCAGCAGCTAGGACAGATAATGCATCAATTTGACCAGGTGTTGTCAGATCAAATCAGAAACGCTGCTGCTACCCAGCTTCAAGTTAATGTAGGTCAAGGCACTCCATTCCTCTCTTCTATATAATCTCCCACACTTGTTATGTAGATAAATGCAAAACAAACAGCACACTAAAAATAGGCTGAAAAGCCAAGAAGATTACTCAGATTATGCTATCAGCATGTAAGACAGCAGGGGAGAAACTGCTCCCAGATTTGGGAGACTGAGGTATATTCACGTTGTTTAAGATTATTTGGCCTGTTTTCAGGGTACCATTTAATTGCTCTTAGCTGACTGGTTAGAGAGCAATGCCACAGTATGTAATGTATTCACAATAAATATAGGTCTATGACCAATGCAAAGCATTTCAGTGGAATTTACAGAGGTGATAAAATGGGTCATACCAGAAATGCAGTGACTGAATAAATTACCAGGCCTTTCTTGATAGAGCATGTACTCAGATACATATAAATTAAGTCACTCTGTAAGGAACCCTTCTTAAAACAGGCACAAGCTAAAAGCAGTGGGAGAAGCTTAATTGCAGTTGTGTTACACTGTTATCAACTAAAAGGCTTAATTCAAAAAGATTAATTCTAATATTTAATTAAAGATAGAGAATATTGTTACACCAGTTAAAGCACAGTGAAGGGAAATGGTGCAGTCAATCAAGTTGGGTGGGAGGGTGTTTTTAATAAAATAAAAAATAAAAATATACAACCTTCTGCCTTGGACCTGCAATGGAATCATCATAAAATGACACCAGAGCTTTTGGCTTGCCAGAGTTAAGGACACATTTGCTCCATTCCTCATTTCCTCTCTATTGTGTGACTTGAGAAATAGTAGGTGAAAGAATTGCAAGTGCTGCAAATTACAGCAGTGACTGATCAGGTTTATGAGAATTTCTGCTACTTTGTAGATTGTCGTTGCAAGCACCAGGTTACACTGCTTAAAAGTATATTTATATAGAAACTTTAAAAATGCTGGTATTTGGTCAGTCACATTCTGCTGAACCTTTTTGCTGTACAGGCTTCTCTTTTCCCCGAGTCACTGTAGCAGCCCCTTTCTTGGGGTGCTAACTCTGGTCAGGCAGAGTTTGGGAAGTTACTGGCCAGCTGTGAGATACTTCCCTTCAGCTTAGACACACTGACTGGGCATGGGAAGCAATCAGTTTTATCTCAGTGCAAAGGAAAACACTTCCACCTAAATCATCTTCAATTATTTAAGGCCACCTTGCTGTGATTTGCACTGGAAAAGCCCAGACATGCTTATGATTTCCCTTATGAGAAGAGCAGTAATTCCCAGCTGAGGCTGCTATCTGCCCCAATATGCATTTTCACATGATTTTACTTTTTGGGAAAAGGATGCTAATCCTTCCTCAGCTGTAATGCAGGAAGATTAGAACAACTGGCTTGTCTTCAGGCAAACTCAAGGGCAGTTTCTCATCTGAAATTACTCCACCTGGACACTGTCATACCATTTGTATGATATTAAGATCCATGTGGCTAATTATGGAGGGCAGGGATGTTCTAGTGTCATTAAATGTACTAAAATATGTCAATTTTTATTTCTGGTCAGTAATTTCACCAATATATCACGAACTGCAGTGGAAAACAAATATGTTTTCTTGGCAAATTAATTGATTAAATGAAAAAAAAGCCCACATGAGCTTCAAAATGGTCAGATTGGTGGCAGAAGCATTTCAGTGGTGGAGAAGAAAGGGAAGTATTCTAAGACTATACAGGTACAGAAACTGTAAAAGACTTTAAAGACGGAAAATAAGTAGCCTTATAGCTGTCTTCTGCAGAACACAAAATATTAGTGTTAGATTACAAAGCACTAAATGAAATTTAAATGCTTTTGAAGCACATAGCATAGAAAAAAATAAGTTCAGAAACCAGAGTCAGGTAGGTGGTTTTGAAGTACTCTGTAAACAGCAGGAATAACCCAAAGCGATACAGCTGAGGTATTACTGTGGAAAGCCACAACTTACATCTCCATCTTAGCATATTATTTTTCAGTTAAACCAATTACACACAAATCTACTTTTGATGGTTATCAGGAGCTGGCAAAAATATTCCATGAAGGGATATAAAAGCTACATTTTAAAGTAGAAAAAACCCAGCCACACTACATAATTTTGTCATTTATTTTCAAGTAAACATCCCATGAATTTGAAATGCATAGCCTGGGCTGGAAGTTGACAGATACTATCAAATTATGAGGTACTAAAATTTTTAATTCCCGATTTTTAATCAAATTTTCTACCCTAAACATCAAACAGATTTTATGTCTAAAATACCATGTAAAAATGACACCTTTCCTGAGGAGATTTATTGCTTCAGAGCACTAACACAAAATCTGATCCTGCAAATGCTGCGACACGAGTCACCGCTCTGATACAAGTTTGGTCTCAAATAACTTATTGGCTTGAATCTAGTGACCAATGAGTCAAAAGTGGCAAACACTGCCACTACCACAATTTACACCACCTGAGCGTTTATCTCAGTTTCTGCAGAATTAGATCCATGAACACGAGCCCTTAACATAGCTTTTATTCACTGTTGATAGTAACAGCAGCAGACAGGTCTCAGTCAGAATCAGAGCCCTACTGAAAAGCCTTTTAGCACACTGAGAGTCTCTAATCCCATATATTAGTATAGTGATTTTATTTTTTTTTTAGTGTAAAGTGTGGAAAAGGCAAGTAACTCCCCCAGCATGACATGACAGATATGACTAAGGAAATACACGAAACAACCCTGTAGCAGAAAAAAAAGGGGGAAGACCAAATCTTGCCCTTATTAAATGCACAACAGATTCATATTATTTCAGTAATCATGATTTCAGAATGGCTCCAGTCTACCTCATGAAGACAAGCCATCAGAGAACAGATTTAAACTGGAAACAACAAACCAGGATGCGCAAAAAACCAGCTTTGGCTTCACCAGTACCACTACAGCAATCCATCCCAAAATGAACAGATTGGGAACACGTACCTCCTTGTATGGCACACTACGCTGGCCACCAACTACCACGACCAATGGCCGCACTGCACGACACTGTTTTGCTTGGTCTATACTCTCATGTGTACAAACTTTTTAATATTTCAGAGTATCTCACTTTTTAATATTTCAGAGTATCTCACCATTACAAGTGCCAGTTAAAAGAAATGAAGGCTGATTCAGTGGAAGAAAGTCTTTAAAGTACAACGCGAGGTGCCTCCAAGTCCTGTTCCCTGCTGTGCGTTATCCCGCTCGGGACACAGGGCTCTGCTCCTCCTCTTCCCAGCACATCCCTCTGATCATCTAACCTTCCTTCTCTTCATCTAACTTTCCTGTGACCACTGGATTTTCCCCATTCTCTTCAGACACATGGAAAACAATTTTACAATTCTTGGTGTTTATCAATGCATCAGAGAGA
>VZSF01010247.1:299230-440358 GCA_013398295.1 Chionis minor | reverse complement strand
AAATTTTCCCCTAAAATTATGTCTATAAAAACCCACAAAAGAAACAAAAAAAAAAAAGGCAAAAAATTTATTCTTCAGAATACTCATTGGATCCCTTTTAGGATATAAGTACCTAGGAAAGGAAGTCGTCGTTTGTTACTAATGTCTCTTTGGGGAAGGGAAAACAAAATAATCAAACCAAACTCCTCCACCAAGCACAGGTCAGTGGTATGTCCACACAGGCTAAGATCTCTATGAAGATTAACATAAATTCTTTTTGACTGTGTCCCTTAGCGCTTCAGCATAAAGATGATTAAACTATAAATAAAACTTCTCTACAGAACACATAATAGAGCTTTAGCTAAAGTTGCAGTGCAGAATCCCAAGGATGATTTGACATCCCACACATTTGTCTCTGCCTTCTGGAGGTATTGATGGGCCAAAATGGTATGTTTTATATTTACCAATGTTTTTGTTGTGACAGCAGGACCTCAGAACCAGGCTGTGTTTCACAGAATCACAGAATGTTAGGGGTTTCAAGGGACCTCTGAAGACTATTGAACATGTTTACATGTGCACTAGAAGCAAATTTTCTCTCATAGCTATTGAAAGAAACTTAATTAGAATGAATATCCTTTCCATGTATACTAAAATAAACTCTCACATTAGAAATCAAAAGGAAAAAGAAGTCAGATATTTAGGATCATACAAAATCAGGGGAAAAAAAAAGATTAAAATCAGTTCTGGGTGAAAATTAAAACAAAGATCAAAATTTATTGACAGATTATAAATGTGGGGGGAAAAGGTTTCTCTGACAAAATTAAAATGTTACATTTCAGCCTGGAACTTAAAAAAAATTAAGTAGCTTTTAAGGAAATGGTTTGAAAAAAATCTTATTCTGAAAAAGGAAAATACTTTATTTTAGAAAATGACTAAATTAAATGTTTCAGATTTTTTTTAAATGACAAAAATGAAAAAATTACTAATTGGCATTTGCGCTAAATGAAGCTCTGCCCCATTCCTTCTGTTATATATTTCAGGTAGCCCAATTTTTTCTACATTTACATTGATTAAAATATGTGCTAATAGTCTGTCTTACCAGCAGAGCTCTCTTCTGTGAATACACAGAGAATTAGCTGGGACACGTCATTATACAGCACAGTAATTCTGCCTAATCCTCTCCAAAAAGCTTGAGAACAAACATCAAGAAAAAAAGAAAAAAGTGAATCAATTTTACTTTCTCAGTGAAAAGAAAAATCACGTCATTACATTCACTGTCATTAATCAGTTTTTTAAAAATTGCATATTTTGAAGCTTGAAACATAGTTTGAATGCAAGAACAGTAAAATAACTATTCATGTACAGATAAACCCACTAGAAGGATGAGTCAATGTTATATTATATCCTCTATATGCATCTTAATGTAGTCACAATGCCAAGGCTTAAAAAGCTAACTCAGGTACTTCCTTGGGGACTCAATCTTCTTTGGCTGTCCTCTTCCTATGGGATGGATTACCAAAATTGCCGTATGGAAAAGCGCATATGCAATGGAGTCCAATCTGCTAACCAGGGCAGATGGAGCTAAAGTCAGTCAGTGTAAATATTTGTTAGATGCCGCTGCTCTAGTGACTGGACTAGTTCATATTAGACCTCTGAATTCCAGAAAAAAGATGTAAATTCTGGAGTCAGGAACCAGTATATTTACTTTCACAAAATCACAGACATCTAAAAAAGCAGGAATAAGTGTGTCCTTACTGTTTTTCAAGTCATTACTTCCTCTGGAGGAAGGAGGGCATACCTAGTGGTATTGAAGTTGGGAAAAAAATTTGGTATAAATAAATATTTGTCAGTTTGGAGATAACAAAGATAAAAGTTTGTATATTATTATAAACACGAAGATTTAAGGAAAACAAAATTTTATCACACATCAGTAAGATGTCTTTAACAAAATGCTAACATATATAAAGGCTTCCTGAAACTTAATCCTCCAGAGGTGGTAAATATTTAAATAGTGATTTCAGATAATTTCTCAAATTCTAAGAGTAAAACTTCTCTTACTCAAGCTATGTGATCATTTTAGTCTATATCTGCCCAAGAGCTCTGGCTCTTTTTTTTTTTTTTTCTTTTTTAATTCAATAAAAAAATGAAAGTGATCATTATTAGAGTCTGCTGGAAGCAAGGAAATCCAAGACAAGGTCAAAGAAATGTTTTTCTGTCCCGAGGGCATCACTGGGAAAGAAGTGGTGAGAATTCTGAACCACTTGCCTGTCCTCTCTGTGCCTGTTTACAAATGATAAAAAAAGATTTCTCAGTCGCTCACACACTCACAGAAATCACACCAGTCAATCTATCAATGATAAAGCCCTTAATACTGTCACACCAGACTCAAGTTATTATATATTTAGCCTCTGTTTCTCATGCTTTGTAAAAGAAAGAGGGATAAAATCATAGATATAATGCAAAAAGAGAATCTGAAGATGCTGAAGTTCTGCTAAAAGGCTGTCCTTTGAGAACCAAAGTGTATAACTTTGTAATTAGACTTTGGATGAGAAGACTACCATGTCTTAGTCTATTGTTGTTCTTATCATTGGCCTCTAGAGACTGTGGACAACATCCAGTAATGATTGCGGAATTTGATCATGTTTCTAAATTAATTGCGCTTTGGCCTGTTGGGAGTACGCAGTCATATCCAGCAGAGAGGAAGGGAATAATACTGTATTGTGCCAAATAACCCCAAAGAGTCATTGTACTCAGCCTAGGCTGTGATCTAAACCAACTCAATTTACATAATCAAGTTGAACGTATTAATTTACATAATCAAGTCTAAGTACAGTAAAGGTATGTATAAGCAGCACAAACCTATTTTTTATTTAGAATTTGCTATCTATTTGTTGTTTTCAAATTAACTGAAGTTTTTAAAATTTCTCCACAGTGCTAATATGGCAAAGAAAAGGATTTATTTTGCCGAATAAACTGAGTTTGAGAGGAAGATTAAAGAGAATCAAACATTCCAATTTTTACTTTCCATTTCTTTAATATTCCTTTGTGTCTGATCAGGCAGTGCCTAATTAATATGCACCTCAGCATCTATGACCACTCTGAACAGGATTCTCACAAGGCAGTAAGCTGCTGTGGAAAATCCAACCAAAACCCCCCAATTAATATTACAGTACTTTGGGCAAAAAGAGTAAGAAAGGACTTCAGGGATGTTGCAGTATTGAGCAGCTTGAATGTTTACACCCATCAAAGTTTTGTAGATCTCTAACTAAAGGACAAACTGTTTTTTCAGAAAACGAGGAAGTCATAGATTGGTGTTCAGCAGAATGTGCCCTTTAGAACTCTTCAAGACACTGTAACCTCATGATCTAAAAAGCCACACAAAAATCACATTGATATGCAAACGAGCCACTATAGCTGGGTGTCTTCAGTCGAAGATGATGGCTATGGGACACAGGACTGCCCAGACACAGGATGTGCCTGGCCAAGGGCTGCTCTGCCCAAGGAGATGGAACATGGCGCGGAGAAGCCCGAGGGAGCAGAAACCTGGGCTTATTATCAGCCGCTACAAAGCTCTGGCACAGCTGCCATCTACCTCCTGTGTTTGGACTTTGCACCCAACACTGACCTGTGCATTTCACTTGCAATTCTCAGAATTCTTGGGTTAGGGAGCTTCTACCTGTGTCCACTGACTCACCCTTGGTTGAAGCAGTCCAGTCCAGAAGCATCACATTTCACAAAGTCTCACAGTTCCCTTCATCCTGTAAACACAGCTGTCTCTACTGCAGTGTTTATGCCATTTTTACGCTTGAGAAGCACTAGGACAAGCTTTACGTGGGCTCCCTACTACAACTTCTCACCAAAGATGCCCAGTGCTGAACAGATAAACTCAATTTATTCCAAATACTAGTTCAGAGAAGCCCTCAAATTCTTCCTGTGGCAGCCGTGCCTCCTCTTGCCAAGCACGAGCCCACAGTAGAGCAGCTGCTTGGGCATTTGCACACCAGCTGACTGTGCCACATGTCCAGCCTGGGGCATCTCAGCCCTCACAACCAGCGCCCTGTCACGCTGAGCAAATACAGCATTTCTGGGCTCCTTCTCACATTAGCTGCAGGGCACCCCAGGAGATGGTGAAAACCTCAAGTTTGGAGATGGTTACACCTCAAGTCATTTCTGGAAGAAATGCTTCTGTTTAAAATTTGAGTCCTTCCATTCTGCAGTTGCTTCATTAGGGAGAAAAAAAAAACCCCAAACAGAAAGACGCCCAAAAAAGAAATCTGCAGCCCCACAAATAAAAACTGATTCACTTACAGAGTTTCTAACATTTCCATTCTGGCACTGCCTTTGAAAGCCAGTTTGAAACAACCCCTGCCTACCAAATTGCAGGGGAATTATTCTCAATTACAGCCCTCTGCCTGTTAAAAAGTATAGTCACTGATCAGTGCTGACCTCTCCTGCGACAGGTCAAACAGATGAAAAATTCTGACAGCCACTCAGTTTTGAAGCTCCAGGGAGAGGGAGACACAGAAAGAAGGAAAGCGATAAGGTTCCTTTGCTCAATTTGGTATCAGTCTTTTTTTTGGTGTTATTAGTAAAATCGCATTTGCATTCTCTGCTGAATAAATTGCACATGGCAATGCAATTTTCTTTAAAGTCATTAGCTTAATGTTTTAATTTTGGTATCATTTGCGGAAATCTTCACACAATCAATCACTTCAGCTTTTGTTTCCTAGTTCTGGACAGTTTTGCTGAGCAGCACAACTTTGCTCCTCTCTGTTCCAGTGCCGATGTAACTAGGCTGCATATAAATCTGACAGGATTCAGCAGTGTCACACTACTGGGAGAGACCTATTGCTGGGGACACCTTGCCAAGCTACAGAGTAATCACTGAAAACAGCGATTTCAAAGCTGTTTGGGTTAATTGAATTTAACTGCATGAAGAGAGTTTTGCTTAAAAAAACTATCTGACATTTACCAGTGATTGTTCCCTCCAAGAAAAGAGTTTCTGTGAAGGGAAGAGAGACTGACCTAATGAAAGGTAAACACAAAACAGTCTTACTGAAGACTTACTTAGCAAAGTCTATATACTCCTGCATCTGCAAGGTAGAGCCATTAATTAGGAGTGGGAAGTGTTTATATAGCTGGGCTGTAACTTCTAAGGATTTAAAAAAGATCAAAAGGACCGAAGAAAGAAGTGTCCCCTCAGGAGCACTTCTAGCCCACATTTAGGTCAGCTCATGACTGATCCTTCAGCTATACCAGATGTGGTTTATTAGAGAATACTCTGTTCTGCCCCCAAAAGAAATGCAGCTACTTAATCTCCCTGGAAAGAGTACAAGCTGGCTAGGGCAGCCTAGGTGGGCCAAAGGAAACAGGAAAGCAACATTTTGACATTTTGCTTATGAAGGACAGCAAAAGTCTTAGAGAAAATGCTGATATTCATATTCATTTGCTACTCTGCTATTTTTTCCACAAATAAATAGGAAAGGGAGGTCTATAGCTGTCAAATAGTTGCTCCTCGAGATCACTGGCTAAATAGGGAAAAGAAGAAAAACAAACAGAAAATCTGTAACTTCAAAACAAGCCAAAAATGTAAAAAAATTTTTTTAAAAAAAAAATTTGAACAAAACCAAACAAAACAGCCAAGCCATCTGACACGACACCGCATTTCTATTCCAGGTTAACCAGAACCATCCTTTCAATCTATAAGAAATTATTTCCAGGTTGGGATGCCGCATGTGTGATGTCAGAACTTGCTTAATTAAATCAAACTGATTTCAGAAGAAAATGTTATTCTGGAACAAAAATCCAAACGATTTATTTTCAACATCTCAAATCTAAGGAACATTTTCCTACAGCTGTGCACGCCAACTACAGAAACATTTTTTTTTCATTGACTGTTTTTAGCAGCAGATAAGTTATTTGTGTCAAAAAAAGAAAACACAAATTCAGTTGCCTGCATATCTTTGCCTGAAGTGCCAAGAAACTGTTTTGTTGTGGCGTTTGTCTCTTAACTAATTATGGGACACATTTTCTGGTTTTGTTACACTCAGCTTTCAACATGAGCAACCCCACTGGCCTTGTGGGACAAATCCAACCACTGAAGCTGGCCCTCCAGTTTCCATTCCTGTGAGTTTTTGGCCTTATTCTGTAAGCTTAAGCAGCCCATTAGCACGCACCCATTTTCTCCTCATGACAACACGTACACCCAATGGCCACAGCATCGCTCAGCCTTCTCTTTGGGTAAATGATCAGGTTGAACAACGGCTTCTCCACTCTTTGGCATTTACTGCATTTCTTGACTCATTGTTATTGTTCTTTTCTGCAGTCTCACTATTTTTCATTATCCTGCGAGCACCAGAGCTGAACACGGTACCGTAGCACTTGCCTCATTGATGCGATAGGTGAGAAAGTGAAAGGCTTTGGAGAAGATCATTTCATCAGCTCCCCTGTTAGCAGGAGACTGCTTCAAATTCATCAAAACAAAAAGTGCTATAGTTATGCGAACTGCCATTAAGTCCCCTGCAATTAACAGGTTGGTAGTATTTTCAAACTCTTGAATTCTAGATACCTATTTCCCAGCAAACTGATTTAAATAAAATGCCCACTTCACTTTGCAGTGAAATGAATATGCAGGAATAGGAGAAATCCCAAGGCAGGTTTCCAGTACGGTACTACCCAGGCTGATAAAGCGCTGGTAATGTGACTCGGTGGGTGATGGCTCCCCCATCCCCCCTGAGATATTACAGATGTAGGATCTCACTGCAAAGAAAGGTGGGTGTTGCAGAGTCATTCTGGGGACACAGATTTGGCACAAAAAAACTAGGCCCTGAAGACTTCTTAATTCCTACAGTAATTTATGTAATCTCAGGGATGGGGATCTTGGCGCTGTAGGTAATTTCCAATTACATTTTGACCACAACTCTTTACAGACTTTATTTTTTATATAAAAAGGTGGGCTTTTCCCAGCTTTTAGGAATTATTGGGAACTACTAAAAGATTTCCATCTCTTTCCCTAGAAAGGACAAGCAAAGCCACTACTGTAAAACCTCTGGCCTACCCTACACCCCACCTTCATCAGTCAGCTGTCCTGACTAAGACTAGCAGAAAATGACCTGTGTTTCACCCAGACCTTGAGAACAAGAGACCCCACCATAATTATCTTGATTATAATTGCAATTTTAATAATCTGCCAAGAGACATAGCTTGGAAGATACTCTGGAGAGCTTTATCAATTAAACTCACCTCCTCAGCTACTATTGCTAGTCATACAAGTTCTACAGCATTTTTTAGCTTTGCTATCTTGGGTGGCGATAAATACACTTTTATGACTTTCCAGATGTTAGTGTACAAAGTCTTTTTCATTATTCATGGTCCATAAAGCCATACGAAGAGCTGGGCACAGATCAAGCACATGGGAAACCTAATTCCAACTATCTCACCGTATTTTAGAAGTAATTTAGCAACAGCATGCTCAGTGCCCTTATTTATGAAGGTTATCTGCTTTAGAAATATATAAAGCCTCTACTTGTCTTTTTACAGGAGTTTTTCAGTACTGAAGGTTGTAACACATCATGACAGCATAAGTCACGCAAACAGTCATCAAGGGATAATGCCTGCATACAGCAGAGGGTCTGATTTAACTGACAATCTCTGTTTTCAAAGTAAAACTTCCCAAGGTTAGGTCTAGAAGTTGACCCGAAGAATCATTTATTATGACTTCGTATTGTTAAACATGAAGGAGTTAAAGACTTAGAGTCCAAGAAGAGTCACACAACCATGGCTTGCAGTTCTCTTTTTTACACAGGATTTGTAAAAGTTTATTTTGCATTTTAGCAGACTAGAGATCTTAGTTTAAACAGGTTTTTAGCTACCCGGTTGACCACATTACATCATGGGCCTTCAAAATGGAAAATTAGGTTTTTGTTAATCAACTAAAAAATACTACCCAAAAGATCTATTTTATACTGATGTTGGCAAAGATTAAAACACTTCACAAAAGAAAAATCTGTGTTTACATTTTATGTGTTAGCAGCATGGTCTCCTTTCTGCAGGTGTGTCCCAGCCTCTGGGATCAGAAATCCCCAAACCACTAGAAAGCAGCAAGCAGAACAGCAGAGAGATCTTCAGATTCAAACTAGTTTCCCTCCCATTAAAAAGTCTAAGTGAAAAGCAATATCCACAGTTACTCTGATACCTCCCTTACAAGTAATACATGCGAAGGCTGGGGGATATAAGTCATAGTCTTAAGTGATACAGGGTGTGCCAACTGCCCAGTGAAGTGAGTGATGCTCTGAGAGAGCCAGCAACTTCTGAAGACAAGGACTAGGACTACACCAAACCTGCTAGGATCCACAAAATAAGGTTTACCTCTAAGTTTTCTCACTCTAGAAGATGCTGCTAAGCTAACCAAAGGGCACGAGACCTTTGGTGGACTCAGAAATCTGTGAGGTCTAGTGGCAAAATATCCTTTCTTGTTTCATTAAGGGCGCGGGCAACAGTATCATGTTCCAGAAATTCCTCCAGCTTAATTCATTACCTGCCTTTCCCTCTGTGCAGAAATAAATAGTGCAGGGAGTGTTCTGCTATAAGTAGCAGAAAATGAATGAAAATCCTATACCACATGTATCTCTAAGTAGGTGGATGCTACCTTTTTTAATGCATAGTGTTTCATTGCCAAGAGTTAGAACATATGTATCAAATCATCACTTTCACAGAGCCAACTGTGAAGAAAACAAAAGAAATTTTATTCTCGTTCCTTTAGGGGACACAACCAGAACAAAATAATTGCAACCCTTTTCCTGTACTAGGCACTCTTCCAGCCCACTCCTCACTCATAGGTTGGACAGTCCAGCTCAAAGAAGCGTGCCCCTCACATTTCTAGACCCCAGAAACTCAAAAGGAGCAATTCCACAGCCATTGCCAGTGGGAGCTCTGGCTCTTGGTCCTCAGCTTGGTGAGCTTATAGATGTGAATCCATGGTTTCTGTCCTCTCTCTGTTGTTGGCATAACCCGAACTCCATGCAAAGGAAATGAGAAGATCAGGCTCTCTGGGACACACTATCACGTTCTGCACACTGTGAAAGTCTAACAAGGTCATTCATACACTGCAGGCAGGGCTGCCTGGAGATTTGCAGGATTTTGCAGTACTAGATTTGCATCAACAAAACAAAAATCCTGATGTTACGTGAAAGAACTCACTTTGCCTTTTAAACTAAATCGAGGTAAATTGGCTTTAATTTACCCCAGCCATCCTTCTGGTTTGCAATACTCAGATGCAGTCACTCAACATCCTACTGACTTCTGACCACTTCATGTTAAATTACACTTCTGTAGAAATGAAAATGACAAGCATAGAGCTAAGAAAGACTAAAAAGTTTAGATAATTTTCAGGGGTTTTGTTATTCTGAAAAGCTCCCAACTCCATTTATGACATACAGGAGTTTCTTAATTGATTCACTGAAATTAGGATCAAAACAAAAGTTTAAGGAACTCTTGAGGATCCATGAAGTGATTGTACATCCACATTTCTCATCTATAAATTCAGTTCTGTTATGAGGAAATCTTGCCTGCCTTTCCTGATGATGGATATAACAAACGTATAATTTGCCTCAGAGGCAAAGCAGAAATTAAAAATGCATTAATTCATGCAAACTGAGATCTGGGATACAGCCGTTTTGTTTTGTTCTGTTATTAAAAAACGAAAGTTTAAACAAGATGAAAATTTAGTATGAAACATAATCCTGAAACTCCTAGGGTCCACTACAATGCTTGGACAAAAATCAAATACATTTTATCCAAAGCATGGCACCAGTTTCTATCAAAAAATTATATGTTCAGTCACAAATGGTTATTGTAAAATCTTTATTAACCTAAGTGCATATAAAAATTGTGAATTCTTAATACAAAGCAGTATTTGACTTTTAAATTTCATTTTAAGCTTGCCCTGTTCACTTGGAATGTGATTACAGAGTAAATTAAAAAGTAATCACATGTGAATTACATTTCCTCATGAATGTAATGACTTCAGGAGACTGATTAATGTTAAGCAGTGCCTGTCCTACCTCATGCATACCTTCCCAGGTGAGATGTGCAAGATAGCTGTCGTGAGTTGATTTAATTTCCTTTCTCTGGTAGTCCAGTGAGAAATGCTGAACAGAAACCAATTCAGTGCGTTCATTAGATCTGTATATGTTCGCTTCTTTTGTCCATCCAAGCACCATCTGCAAAATGCTATCAGTGTCAGCTTATGATTGTGAGCAAGACCCAAGAGACTTAGCTCATCCTGTACACCATATTCTAGCCAGGAAAACTCTTTACATTTAGATAGAACAACTCAGCTGGTGCATAGAGCAAGATATACATATGTGTCAGCATATTAAAGGCTGATGAAAAAGAATACCTTGTCAATAAACTAGGAAATAAGCCTGTCTAGGAATAAACACAAACACAAATAAACATGCATGTATTAAAAAAAGCTGGTCATAACTCAAAATATGCCTAATTTTTTTTTGGGGGGGGGCAGGAAATATTTTTTTGTTTGTGTGTAAATATTAAACCTCACAATATTTACAGGAATAATTTATTATCTATGAGAAAAATAGATGCCACAAAATTCTGTCCCTAACACAATAGTCACATAATGGCCCAGTTCAAACTTTGTTTCCCAAGTATTATCTTTAATTTAAATAAGAACCAGAAGGACCATCAGCCTTATTCTCAGTTTGTTCTGATGCATTCTCCTTACAACTCCTCCCCCTCTTTCCCAGGGAAAGACTCATATCCCTCTTTTATTCTTGACTTTAATAACAAATAGGAATCCACTTAATGTCATGGCTCAGGTGAGTCACAAGAAATACATGTCTTCTGCACAAGTTTGTATGTTTCTATACATGGTTTCTATTCAGATAACCATATTTCTGGACCTTTTGCAAGCAAAACGTTCCACAAGATACAGAGAATCAGAAGGGTGTTTAATGTTTATAAGAGTTAAATGCAGAAAGCTCTCTGGTGACAGGAAAGGAAGATGTCCCCAAAGGAACCAACACTTCCTGAGCCTTCACTGGTCTTGGTGCTACTGAGGTCTTTCCAGTCCTAGACATCTTGATGGGCAATACTATGAAAGACTTTGTGAGACGAATATATGGATGCCAGCATTTACAAAGCAAACCTCTCATTTTGTTTTTACCCAGCCAGAAAAAAATTTGTAAAGAGCATAGACCCAGCAATGATTTCAGACCAACCTACCAGAAGGTAAAAGGCTAAAGTATTAATTTTGCAACTTAATTCAGCCTTGTAAATACTGAACACAAAAGCATGGTCTAATTGTTCCAGAGCACAGTTCATTTCTGCTGGCAAGAGGACTGTTCTGAATTCTAAGTGTGTTTTTCAGTGGCAGCATGACAATAAATTCCAGCATCTTACTGAGGCTTTTTACAATTATATATGCATATGTATATATATTCCTTTTCATTACTTTGTGTTGTCACTTTCCATTATTTGTGTATCCTCACCAGTAAGCCTTTGTTTCCTATTGGTTTTCCTCCCCATCCCAAACCTGCTCCATCTCCTCCTAGCAGTGCTCCTAACACAACGCAGCCCAGCACTTCTCCTGCTTTTACTGTCCTGGTTGGGTCCCAAGTGGATCCATCCTCTCACAGCCTCATTTGTTGGCTGGCTCTGCAGGAGCACGTTCTCTTCCAGCAGCCAGCTGCGTCCAAACAGATCACATTTTGGTTATGAGACAGCAACTGCCCCATTTAAAACTCTATTTTTATTTTGAAGAAGTAACAAATGAAAACTCTGCAAACTGGTCTAGAAATCCCTGCAAGTAATCAATGTATAATCTATTTTTATGCGTGAAAGTTCAAAATATCCAAAACATCTGCTTAAAAAGAAAAGGTCACCTGCAAACAAGAGACAACCTCATTATGTGACTACCAATACAACTATTTTCTCAAAGGGGAGCCTTTATATATTGTGCAATGTCATGGTCATTTTCCAGCCCATGAGATTATTGCTTTAAACTCTCCCTTCCTGAGAAAGGCGCACAATCACAAGACACCAAGACACCATTTTTCTGATAGCGTATTACGGTGCTCTCCTATCTGCTTCTTTTTTATTTCCTTGGACATTAAGGATCTCAAGAGACTATTCATAGACAGCAAGAGATACTACTGTCCCAACTATCATTCTGTCTCCCAAATAACATAACTGGAAATTAATTAGCATTAATTCACTTGTTCAGAGTTGTACAGGACATGTTGTTTACAAACAGCAGCCATGGTTGACTGATTACAGATTGGTAATTAATTTAGAAAAAGGATATTGTAAAATAAGAATCCAACATAATCTCAGCAGGTGTCACTATAGTCAGAAGAACATATCAGAGCAAGAATGCTGAATATTTAGACTGCACTGGCATCACCTGCCCTGCACAAAGGAAATCTTATTTCTATTTACCTGGCCTCTTCCAGTTGTAAACATATTTGTAATCACAAATATTCAATTCAGAGCTTGACTTAAGTTAGCTGTTTACTGGAATAAAGATTCAGAGTGCAAGCACAGTATTTCTCTGCCCAGAATGAGAATCCTACAGCACACACTGCTTGTAATGAGTATTACCATTGAGACATTTTTCTGCAAAACATGTTTCCTGAATTATAAATGAAAATAAAATTAAACATCTAGCTTGGCACAGGTTACTTCAGTGTGCACCTACTGCCATTTTTCAGGGCAGGATATTTTCAGCGGCAATGCAGTGAAGGGGACAGGATGTCAGTGTGGATGTCAGGATGCCTGACTCTATTTGAGCTCTGCCATTCACATGCCATACCTCTTTTCCAACTGACACCTTACCTCCGTGGCCCGTTCTCCTGCCATATTTTGCTTCTTATACTTAGTTTCCAGTCTCTTCTAACTCACTTACTTTGTGCTTGTGCAGCATGTAGCTCAGTGGAGTTCCAGCTTTCATTTGGACAAAAGAGAGCGCAGTCATGGCTCTGTCGGAGAGGGTGATGCACATGTGCTGTGCCAAATTGTACCCACGCGGGCACTGCACCTCTGTGCAACATCCTGTCTTCCCCTTTGCAGCCAGTAAGCTTGACACTGCCTCGTTCAGACAGTGTGATTTGGTTCAATCTTATTTCTTACTGACCTATTGTTTCTCCTTCCTTACACATTATATAATGTTCATAAAGCCAAAAAACCACCAAACTCAAAACCTGATAAGCTTAGACATTTCTCTGTTACCAGCACTTTATACACAAAATATAAAACTACTAGGAGTTTAATATTAACTGATGTGGCATAGGTGTGAGATAGATATGGCAGCTAAGGGTAGTGCCCCTAATTTTTTTCAGCCATATAATATATTTTCCTTGGTACCAGTTATGTACTGCAAAACTGCTAGTATAATCAGCCACCAAACTACGCCACTTAAGAAATCATAACGCATCCCGGGAAAGGCTTTAAGAATAGAAAGCCGAAATTTGATCGTGTGTTCTACTGACTATTTTCTATCTATCTTAGAAAGGGACCGAACAAGAGATATGATTTTAAAATATATATTTACAAGGGACATATTTCTGGAGCCATCTCCTCTCATGTAAGGGAGTAGCACAGACAGTGGAAAAAACCAAAACAGCTCACATAAAGGTCCCACCACCTTTCTGAGTTACAACATGGCATAAGCATTTCTAATAAAGAACTATTCTCCAGATTAATTACTGGCTTCATACTGAAGACCCACCCAGGTCCCAGTGTTATCCAGTGCAGAAGGCTACTCAAGCCCTAGAAAAAACACAGTTCAGCTACAGAGTGAATTTGGTTCCTGATGAGCGTTTTTTGCTTCCTGACAGCATCCAAAAAAATCCCATCCTTGGTGCTTTCCAAATTTCCAGCTTGGAAACTCAGGTTCAGGGTCAAAAGGGTGAAGAGGCAGTGTTCCAGCTACTTCCATGGATTTGCAGTTTGGCTTAACCAGAAGGAAATTTAGCCCAGAGAGACTTTCTGAGGAAGCAGAAGGAGGTAAAGGGAATCTGTATCTCCTTAATAAAGCCACTGTATTCTCACGGAGCTCCACAATACTGCACACGTGGCTATAACATGGCAGTGTGGCGATTACAGTCTTCTACAGAAAGCTAGTTTGAAAAGCCCTCAATGGATGGGCAAAACTATTCACCTGAACATACTTTACTTTGGAATACTTATCTGACCATTACCAAAGGACAAGAAACCACTGCATCTTTTACTGCCTCTGCTCAACATGTAGAAGAATAAATTTGTTAAGCAGACAACATGCAGGAAGAAAAGAAAAAAAAAAGACCAGTATACCTTTTAAAATTAAGAACACTCATTTGGGATGCAGAAAACCCAACTTCAAATCCCTACGCTGTTTCTTTCAGTGGCTTGAATCTGGTTCATGCCAAATGAACGCCCTAAGCGCTTAGTAACTTTGAAGTGCAGCAGGTTATTTGCTCTTCTATTTTGTAAAACCTTTCAAAAGATCTTTTCATTCCAGTGAAAATGAAGCTGATTTCACAGTATCATGTTTTTGTACACCTTGGAATTGGTGTCTCCTAGCCAGCCATATTAGCATTCTTCAAGATTTCATTCAAAAATAAGTGAAATTGCCTTCAATCTTCACAAAAACCTTGAAGGCAATTTAGGATTAATCTTCTCAAAAGCCTTGATCTAAAATATTCAAATATAGATGGATTCATTAAGGTGTTAAGTAAATATTTCTTTAACAACTGATTTTATCTTGGTGTTCTGCCTTTACCACCTATTGCAAGAAGTCGAGCTAATACAGAAACCCAAGGATTTTCAACAAGGACATGAAAGCCTGTTGTTATTCTAACTGGCCTTGGAGTCCCATTGTCTTGTAAAGACAGCAGTTAAATCCCCAGTAGTTACAACTGAAGAAATAGTCTATTTAATGTGTTGATATTTTTTTCTGACTTTTGCAGTTAAGCCTCTTGCTACATTAAAGCTAAAGGGCAGCAGTGAAAGACACAATAGTAATTACTTCAAGTGGCACCACAACCTTTAGGCATCATTAAGAAGTCCAGCTAGCTTTTTGAAGGTAACAATTATACCCTTACACTATGTAATTCTAAGACAATTAGCTGAAATGCTAATTCACATCTTGTGTTCTTTGTCTTACTAATAAAATAAATAAAATATATGCCACTACTAAGAGTATTAAGAGGTACATTTTCTTTTTGACAGAGATATAAAACTGTCATTAATATGTTATAAGAGAAGATTATAGTCCTAAATGTAGCTATCCTTTCCACTTCTGACACGCCAAATTAATCTTTGCTTACACCATTACATGAACTAGACACAGGATGAAAATTCATGCTCTGTAAAAAGATGCCACAAGACCTCTGCAATATTCAATTTCCATTGGAAGTGCTAAGTGAGAGCATGGACCTCATTGCTGCTATGAATCTTATGTGAAAGACTCAGATATTTCTATGACCATTGACAATTTATCCTCCTAAAACCACTAGCAAGATGGACAAAGCAGTACAAGCATTACCTGCATTGGCTGAATTTTATCTACCCAGGACAAATTGCATAGTTAGTCTAAATGATGTATATTTATGTTCAGTTGTTCATTTATGATTCAGATGGAAAACCCACATGGTTAATAACCACACTGAACCTGAACTGCCTTACAAGCCACACAGCAGATTACAAACCAATTTGACTACTCGTGACATAGACCTGATCTTCACTTCTCCATGAGACTTTCTTCAAAGTGAGACTGCCTAATTTTAAGATTAAAAATAAAATAAAGACCAAGATTAATAACATTCACACTGTTTAAACAAAGATTGCCAGCTGACATCACTTAGTGAAAAGACCCAAATTCATTCTGTCAGACTCCTTTTATACAATTATGTGTTATAGTGCTAAGAAGGGCGACAGTCATGTTTTAAAAGTCAACTGCAGAGGTGTTCAGAGGATTTGAGCAGAACAGTGTATTAGAGGCTCCAAAGCAAAACAAATACAGAGCCTGCTCATCACAATTAATTTCCAGAGCTTGCAGATATAGCCATGTAACCTCGGTTCATTTGTAAATACATTGCAAATGACAGGGACTGAGGAAGCAAGTAAAGGAAGATGAAGTGAGAATGTGAGAATAACCAAAAGCTGGAAACAACCACATTGCTCCATTAGGCCTTGTTTAGCACAAGAAATTCAGACTGTTCTGACTGTGTGTTGATTGCTAGGCTCGAGGACAGCAAGTGAGAATGCACTTACAGAAGTGTGTGCTATCTATAAATATCCACATTTATATCAGCACACACTCATGTGCACATGCTGCTGAACTACAGCTGTTAGAATTATACATTCAAAGAGTATAGAATCCATCTGATCAATCATTCAAGATATATTTACTTTTAATCTGTATAAAGGACATGATAAGAAAGCCAAATATGTCACTCTGAAGATGTGCTAAGCCAAAGACATTCAGTGTGCTTTGGGCAAAACCCCAACCTTATTAAGCGTTTTGATCACATTTTTATAGGGGTAGTCATATAAATGTATGCCATTCCTGGAAACCTGACAATTTTTTTTTTTTTTTTTTTTTGATGGCTTGCCAAGCATGAAGTGAGCCAAGGGTGCCCTGGAATCACCCAACTTTATTTGCAAACTCACTTTTTAAAATTAGATATTAGCCTGGAGTGAAAGTAAAAATCTGAAAGAGTAGCACAGAAACCTATTAAAACCTACTAAGTCTATTTAAATAAGAAGTTATCTAAAGTAGTAAGAGCACAGCAGCTACAATCTTCACTTAGATAACATCTTTCAACTCAAATCACTGTAGACTCTTCTCAGCTGGTCCTCTTCAGGCATTTCAAAGTGCCTCGAACACTGAAATAGGGCCTTAAAATTCTTGAGTCGAAAAAAACCTAAAAACAAACCACCAAAAAAGAGGGCTTCCTTAGAAACTGTGCAGCAAAAGCCAGCCATAAAACTACATGCTGGGCACCCATCCTCCATATTACATTAGAACTGGGGAAAGACCAACATAATAAGCAATATGTAAAACAGCATGGAAAGCTACTACCAACTTATTTAAGTCCCTCTCCTCTCCCACTCATCTGGTTCAGTTATTCTGCATCTCTTCCATCACTAAATTTGCCGGGTCAAGATGTTAAAAAGAAGCCAGCATGCCTTCCGTTTGCCTGGGCTGACAGCGAGAGCCTCTACACAGAATCACACTAATTTCCATTCACAGCAATTTCTTGCAATAGGCAGATTGGTAAGATATTGGAGGAACGAAATCAGAGGTAATTAGTCCATCAGAAAATCCATTCGCACCTTCCTGCCGGCGAGAAGTGAGAGGCCTGGGAATGGGGAGCAAGATAACAATAGAACATGTGTGCGCGCGTGTGTGTCTCCATGCGTGCAAATGAGAAAGAGAATGTGTATACATACAAGTAATAGAAATTACCAATGTCAATCCATGCCATGGATTAGAAATACAAAAATAAGAAAGTAACAAACTACCATCAACTTTCACTCAGCAGAACTCAGCACTGTTGATGTGCCTCTCTGCAAAGTTTTGGAGAATTCTTTTGAATGGAGGCTGACATAGAATTCCTGATGGGCGGAAGATCAGAGTTATTTGGTTTGCGTGTTTCTATACGTCTAAGCAAGTTCTGTTCCAACTACATGTATCTGGCTGCGTCTCATTGAGGATGCATGAGAACTGCCTGAGTGCTTTTAGTTCTGCCCTTTCAAAAATATGGACTGTTGTGTTTAATGACCTGAAAGTCAATACCTAAAAATGGTCATGCAATATGTTCTATGTTACCCAAAAGAGAAGAGATAGTCCTGTGATTAAGATATTTGACAGGAAATGAAGCAATCTTACTTCAACTTCTGCCTCTGTCATAAATGCAGCTGTGTGACATTAGCAAATCACTTCTCTATGCCTTCATTAACCTTTCCTGCTACAAGCATTTCATGCTGTTTTGTGCTGTACGTAGCCTCATAACTGTTGTTAAACATGAACACCCACTTACTCATGAGGTTATACATACTTTTCCTGAAAGCAGTGCTAGAAATCAGGACGCAGGGAAAGTGAAAAAAAAAAAAATTAAAAAATTCTGAAGGTAAATAGGTGCAGAATGTACCTGTACACAGGATAATGTTCTCCATATTCTAACAGTGTTCCTTGTTCTTTGACTAATGAGAGTAATGCTTTCTCTAGCACTTTGTAATTGTTATATGAATACTTGCCAGGTGAACACTGGCACCAACTTGTTTGTTTTGTTTGAGAGGATAGAAAAACTAGATATAATTGTGCTATTAAAATGTGAAATTAAAGTTGGCTGATTTTACTAAAACATATAGTGGTTTTCTCTTTTTCGACTTTTTTTAAACCTACCATAACTTGTTTTAAATATCTCTGTCCTCATGGGATGAAGTCATCCCTGATACTTGACAACTAAACACAGCTTATTACTATACATAAAGGCGACATGAAAATACATTAAAAACAAATACTCAGTTTACAGCACATTAAAGAATTGAGAGCTTTCAGTAAACCTTGTGCAACATGGCAGAAAAGCTGGCTACTGATGGATAGTAATCTATCTAGGAAAAATACAATTTCATCCACATGACTGCGTAGATCACCAATTTCATAGCATTACCTGCAAGAAAATAAGAGTAATCTTAGCATATTGCTGCAGGGAGGGGTCCTGATATTAAGGGGATGATGATGACCTTGAAATATAAATGGGGAAGAAGAGATGAAAGGAAAATTATCTGTAATTTTTGCTCTCAAGCACTGGTAATTCTAAAGAACCCTAGGTGAGCTCCATGCCCCGTGATTCTGACAGAAGCAAAGCATTCTGAGCTACTTAAATATCATCCTAGTGATGGAGATCTGCTTATCCCATTGCCATGTCTTTTATAGGAAATTTCAACTGGTAAGTTTTTCTGTTCTGCTCACCAATATGCAGAAAGCTTGTTAGTGCAACAGGCACATTTCAGTTGGTTCATTGAGAAACTTCTCCTTTTTATTTTCCTTGAGCAATATCAGTTCCCATTTTAAGAAAACAGCTTTTGCCAAGAGCTGTCAAACACTAGCTTACTGCAATTATTTCTTCCTTGAAATAAAAAGGAATAGTTCTAGTGCTGTTCATTTTTAAATAGAAACAACAGTACGTTTTCTCTTTTTATCTGCATCAGTGCAGATATTAAGATGACTCACATGGAAAGACCATATTTGAGTTTTCTTTGACCAGGGTTGAGTTCACTTTCCTTGTGATACTATTGCTATGCAATTTTCTGCCTTTTTTGCTGAAAATGGTGCCATCTTTTAGGATACTAGGTGAAAGATGCACCCTAGCCAATACAAGACACAGCATTCCTAGCACAACAGAAAGGGTATTTTATATTCCCTTTTAGAATCACCAAGAGACTTAGTCCTCTTGTTCAGAGGGCAGTGTCAAAATTAAGTTCCAGCGGTAATTCATTGCACTCACTGCCACAGAAGAAATCAAGAAGTAGAGGTGAATGTAGAATATGTTCCAGTAGACAACTTCAGGAGGTAAGATGAGGAAGTAAACAATGCAGGCAACTGCTGAGTTCTTGCTGCTCTTTTATTATTTGAGCTAAAATAAAAAGTTCATTAATGAGCATAAAGGGATGGAGCCAAACAGCCCGTTGTTTTGCATTTTGGCACAGGCTTTGACAGTACGGAAGTATGGACAGAACGAGATCAATCACTTTCCTGTGGATTTGGTAACACGTATCCTTCAGGTTGCACAGTGGCTTCAAGTCCATAGTCTGAGACAACAAAATGCTCAAGAGTAACTAAGAAACAGCGGCGTAACAGACGTGCACACACACACAGCAGAGTCTTGCTGAAATATGCAATGAGACACAGAGAAGGGGGTAGTGTGACAGTAACGTTCAGGCAATGTATACAGAATAGGCCAGAATGTATGGTGAAACACGGTGCATCTAAATAGCCAAATTATGTATACTGTATTTTAGGAAAATTAATGATGAACTGAACTCAGAGGCACCTCATCCAAATTTGAAACGGAAATATGCATCTGCCATGTTTATTTCATTATTATTTCATGAGGCGTCTACGCTTGTTTATGAATTCTTAAAGTATATTTAAGCAATCAAGCATAATAGTGGTGCAATTATCTCAAACCTATTGCAGTTCCAGGACTTTATGAGAAACCTAAGTGCATTTCATGCAGCTCGCTCCTAAGGCGTCTCATTCATGAGTTTATTCCCTGCTGTGTCTCACTGAAAAAAAGAGGTGCTGACAATCACTGGACAAGAAAAAAAAACCCCACCATGTTACCTGAATAAGGAAGGCAACCCAGCAGCCATCTAAACTGACACCAGTCCCATAAACCGTGTCCACATCCTTCAGCGCACCAGCCTCGAGCCTGGAGCAGAGATCTTACAAGACCGTGTTTTTATTGGGTTCAAAGCTAACTCTGTAATGCATTTCTGAACCTGGCATCTGTGCCTTGCAGCCAGCTTGCAATACAGTTGCCACCTTTAGGGGAAAGAATACTGTTGGGGAGTTGGTATATAATGAAAATGATTGAAAAGAGGCTTTGCACTTAATAATACTGCTGCCATGGTGATCCCTTTTCCATTCTGCTGCTCGCTGGGTAGAAAGCACTTGCCTGTTCCCCTTCACATGTGATATCGGCTCTTTTTTAGAGACAGAGGTGGTAATGCTTGGCAGCTTGTGTATCAGCAGGACAGCACAAAGCAGAGAAAATCTGTTGGACCATAAGAGAAGGGACAAAGGAAACAGCTAGAACTTGCAAATAGCTACAACTTTCAAAGAGGTTTGTGGGTTGGTTTTTGGTTTTGGTTTTTTTCTTTTTTCAAATGTGAGCAAGAAGCCCCACTTTTATGGATTGCCCCCAGTGCAGAAACAAAAAGGCAACACAAAGGATTGTTCAGTGTTCAGTGTTCAGTGTTTGTGGAAGACACATTTTCTGTCAATGCCCTGAATGCGTTCCTATCAAAAGTTAAGAATTTGTAGGAGGAAAGACAAGACACACAAGGGAAAGAGACAGCAGAGGACAGGCATCCTCAGAGAACAGCAAAAACCTTTCCCTTCTTTCCAAACAGAAGCGAGTACCGTAGCTCAAAAATTAGCTTGTTCAAGCTAGGCAAAATTTTTGCTCAGGCTGGCTACTACCAGGGCACGTTTCCAGCAGATGTGGGCCACTTCTCCTGTGAAACCCAATAGAGAGATAGGGTTTATAATTTCAGAGTAGGACTATGAAAATGTCACCTTCAATTGGTCTCAGGCTCCAGCGGAAATTATCTTTTGTCTTCTTAAAACTGATCCAGCTAACTGAACTCCTTCCACTCAGTAAAAGCAAAACGGGGTCAAATGCAGGAAAGATGATCTGCTGCACAAATTATTCTCAAGCTAAGCTTTTCACAGACAGCATATCTAATTATTAATGATTTGAAAAATGTGAAAAGCGAGCTGCAGGAAAACACCTTTATAAATCTTGCCTGGAGATCTACCTTAAACTCAGCTCGAAGAATTGCCACTGCTCTAAATTCTGATACACACCTTTGAACTTTCAGTCTTGCTGTGGTACAGTCAAGAAAAATGGGAGGTGACAGCTAAGTAGCAACAGTTCTTTAGTATAAAATGAAATTCATCAGATGAACTTTCAAAGGGTCTATACAGTTTCATACTGAAAGAGCAGCTTTTCTACAGCCTGTTTCAAGACATCCAAGACCATCCTGTTCCCAGACAAGTCTGGCTGCAGGGAAGTTTGTCAAAAAATTCTGAACTGATACAATAACTGGATACACGGTCATTGACAAGGATTAGGAGGTTTCCTTTATGGTGCTACTGTAAAAGGATTAGTTCTTTGGTTTTACAGTGTAAATCCCTAAATGGAGATTTTATTATTTTTTTTTTAATATATGAACTACAAAAATATCACAGTATTTCTTTGTGAGATATGAACTTGCTGCAATTTTTAAAACACTCTGCCTCCTTATCTTTATTGCTGTATTCCAGTCGACAAACAACATTTCCCATGCAATCCTTCCTTTTATCTCACCCTTTGCTTTATTAGGTGTGTCCTTTTCAGCCCTAGTTCTACTTTTCAGGTGATATTTGATTAATTTGTGATCACTGCTGCTGGGCATCACACTCTTTAAGATACACTACAGTGCAGAGGATTATACAAGAGAAATAACATCTTTTCTATTTACCTTTATTTATTAACCTTTCTCATTGTTCAGTGCCGATTTTTCCTTTTGTGCCACAGATACTGTATCTGACTTTACGCTAGCCACCAAGTTTTGGTCTCTGGTAATTGAAAAATTCTTTATCCAGTGTTACTGTATTTACTGAGGTCAAAAGCTCTGGACATCTCACATTCTTGAAGTGCATTGAATTACATGGGCAAGTAGGTATTCAGTTGTTTAAAAGAATCATACACAACTGCTTTTTAATCAGCAAAGACTCTTCAAAGTAGTTAACAGCACTGTACTATCAGAAACTATTGTTTAGATGCTCGTATTTAAAGCACATAGATTATTCAACCTGCTTTAACCTAAAATAAACTCATATGACCTGGCATCACAGCAATATGTATAGACATACTATAGTCCATACATTAGCAGCACGTGGGCTCATGATTTCCTTTCTACTAATATTGCAGAAATAAAAACATACAACGTGGCCCTTTGAGGCAGGAAAATCATAGAGATACTCTTGGATCCAATGCTGCTGTATGTTAAAGGACTTATTAGAATTTAAATTACTATTGTGTATTGTTTTAATATGCCTTCACAGCATGCACCGTAACAGTTCCTTTGCAGCTATTATATAGTACATTGGCTATATCAATTAACAGAAATGCACATTATCTATTATGGACCTATATAATACCTAATACATTTTTCCACAGTCTATTTATTTTTCCTAATGTGCATTCAGAAAACATACTATGAGTTCTCCTAAGAAAGGCACGCATCTGTGCACTTATGCCAAGAACAGTATGCATATATACATATATCTGAATCCAGTGGCTCTTTTTAAAAATTAAATTTTACTGTTTTCTTTCCTTTTGCAAATGAAGTCAGAATCCCACTGTGTTTCTTTTAAAATACATATTTTTAAAACTATAGCATTAAATTGATGCTTTGTCCCTAGTGCCAAATTTGGGACAAATCCTTATTTGTGCCACCAAGCAGCACAGAGAAAAAAACTTGTGCAAGTTCAAATAACTTTAGCAATGTGAAAAATGTCAAATCTAAGTCAACAGATCAGCTGATTACATTTGATATATAACATCACACAATAAACAGACTGCAAAATATCTAAATGCAATTCAATAAATCAAGACAAAAAGTTGAAATTGGCTTTCTTACAGATCACTGTTTCTAGAATCAATATTTTAACATTAAACTTGATCTTTGTGACTCTGCCTTAGAAAGAAGAAAATAAAATCTTTAAAGGACTGCTGAGAATTTAAATATTCAACTTCGACAGTTTGAAAAAATAGTCAATCACTTACAAGAATTTCAACTATGTAAATGAGAGGACAGTTTATACATAATTGAGACAACAAACTGCTTCTTTGGTGGCCTATTAGTATTGCATTGCTAAACCAAAGTCACTCTTAAGTTGATCATAATGACTTATAATCATACAATGACTTAATGGTGAAACATCGTATGTATATCTATAGGTAATGCCAGTGAATGCAAAAGCCTTTATGCATTTCCAGGTTTGAAACGCAGCATACATATGCAAAGAAAAAGAAAAAAATGAGATTAAAAAAAAAGCTTTTCTAAACTTGTTGCAGACGGCTAAGCAGCTCTGGCTGTTCACAATAAAATATAATACTTCCTATTTCACAACTGCTGATTTAAATTCAGCCTGTGTTGGAAATGACCAAAAGCGGCTTAAATATGACATTGTCTGTGTGGAAAATATTGGGGCTTTGCAGTAGTGGATAAGGACTCCCACCTCAGGAAGTTTCCTGGCCAGGGCAGGAAGTCAGGGCCAGCTCCCAGGGAGAAGCTCAGCTCCTTTCCCCAGGCGGAAACGCGTCCTTGGCACAGGCTGGGCTGCTTGATGCTCATCTTTCAGCCAACAGTTGCTTTAGTGAAATGCTGGGGCTCCAAACACACAGCTCGTGGTGGCTCTAAACCATAATGGCAGATCGTAAACCCCTTCACGAGAGGGTGAAAGACCATCCACAGGTTCAGTACCAAGGCAAATTTTTTGGAGGTCTCCAGTAGCGATTTCAGTGCAGATGAGCTACATGCAATCCTCTTTTGCCTTGTCCAGAGGACATCCTAGCGGCCTTGTATATGGATTTAATGTGGGTTGAGGAGAGTACAAAGGAAAAAGGACTGTGTTCATAACACTTTCACAAATCCTTCTTTTTTTTCCTGTCTTATTCCCCTCCTTTAATCTCTCCTTTCATGTTTCTTTTCTTCTTTCTATCTTCATGCCCAAGCATTGGTGCTGAATGCTAACGAGCCCGGATCCAGTCAGTGCGTCACGTTGGATAATTTCTTAGGGTTCATTCTTTGTGTACTCCACCTAGATACCACAAGGTTAGACTCTTCAGTGAAAGTAATGTTTCTGGTATCCAATTTTCAAAACCTGCCTACCTGATAGCAATCTCCTGATTCCATGTCTATTGTAGCCTTGGTTCTCTTTCACAGAGCCTTTTTCATTTTCTCTTCACGAAAGTGCTTCAATCTATCTTACATTTTAATTGAATCAAATTTAATTTAAACCAAATCAAAGGTCCTTTCAATACATCTACATAAGAAAGCACTTAATCTTAATAAACTACCATTTAAGATGGAGAGGGAATCTACAGCAGCAGTGAAATATATAGCAAATCAAAATTCTCTCTGTTCATATAAAGGAATGAAGCCAAAATAAGCTCACTCTACTGTTTAAACTGTGCTGCATGTAATGTGTAAGGAAGAGAAATGTGCTGTTGAAGTAATGCACTGTGACTGCGAACTGTTCGCTGAAATCTGAAAAGAATCCCATTTCCCAAAGCAGCTTAGAAAATGACATTTGCTGGGACCCTGTATTAATGAGATGAAGATCCTTACCCCCTTCAGATTTTATTACATTTCAGAAGACATTTCAAAAAGTCAAATAATTTAGTTTGCTTAGGTGAGGAGGAGTTAACCCTCTGGGATTCTCTGTCTCTTCAGCTCTTCAGTTGTCTAGCATATGAATTTTACTAGAGCTGTAACTTTTATTTCTGCAATGCATGGATATGAAATACTAACTTCTCCTCCCTCCTCCTGTATGCCTTTGCATTGGGAAGTGTGTACAATTCTTCAAAACCAAACACTGTATCATCCTACATTAGCTGGCCTATACATTCGTATATTATTTACTAAAACTTACTTAAGAACTAGCTCACACCGAAAAAAGAGTTGCGATCTTTCAACAGGAATGAATAAGAGACATTAGTTTATGGTAGACAACTCAACTGTCTTTCAAAATCCCGCAATAAGATCATTAGGTTTCCCCTTTACAAAAACATTTCTACAGGCGCTTAGTGAAGAAGAAAGCAGGGATAGGTACAACTCCTTAAGTCGATGCATTTTCAAAACCTGCAAATAGAGCATTTGTTCTGGCAAAATCTGTGTAAGCTTGTGGAGTCCAGAGAAGAATGCTGGTGTCCACCTCCACTGGTTTTTGTAGCAGGGAGCAGAGCACAAGCAGGCTCTTTGGTAGCCCCTTCACTGGTTCGGGATGACTGACGATCACACCACACAACTAAAAGGGTGTCACACGTGCTCTGGGTGAAACCTTGGGCAAAGCAGTAACAGTATTTTTACTATTAGTGGTAAAAACATTAGACTGAGAAACCATGGAAGAGTCCAGGTAGGTAAAAGCATAAATGCAACATCTGTTCCACAGCCTCTCCTATTCTGCTCTTGTAAACGCTTCTGCTTCCACACTTACAGGGAAATAGGTAGTGAGAAATTCTGGGATTCTAGTGCAGAGATAAGAAAATACGGCAAATCAGAGTGATGCAAATAAAGAGTTTCCTCCACTCTCCACTTGCAGGGCACTGTCATTAGCACAGAATGTGGCAAGAAAGAGCACTGACGGCTAGTATGGTTTTGGCTGTTAGGAAGTATCCGGGTGCCAATAGTATCTTGTCTGGTCAGTAGCACCTGGAAGACTAAGGCATTTCTCTTTTCAGGAGTAAAGGCCAAGAAATTACAGCTAAGCAAGAAAGAGCAAGACAACACCTCAGAGGTAGAGAAAAATAAAATAAAATAAAATAAAATAAAATAAAATAAAATAAAATAAAATAAAATAAAATAAAATAAAATAAAATAAAATAAAATAAATAAAATAAAAGGCACATGGCTTTGTTTTTTGTGGGTTTTGGGGAGTTTGGGGTTTTTTTTGTTTTGGTTTTTTGGGGTTTTTGTTTGGGTTTAGATTATTTTTTTTTTAAAAAACCCTACATATTAACAATGGTGCTCCCTTTCTGGCAGCCCTGAAATCCAAAGAACTGACTAACCTGGGGAAAACTGAAGGGAACAAAGAGCACAAAAATACTTGCAAAACATATATTGGTTACTCTTCCCCAGTTTCTCTGCCAGGTGCTTTCCATCCACTGTGCCTGGAGGCAATGTATCAAGCCATGTACATGTCTACAAAGATGCAGTAACCTCTGCTGGTTCTAAAATAGCTTTAGTCTCTGTGCAAGCTGTTAGAATCTTAAGAATATTGCACCTTCACTTCTTTTCAAAAATCCAGCTGGCTGGCTGGCTATTTTCAAATGGCTTTGTTCAAAGTACCTAAGTACACTAGATTGCATTAGACTTACATGGTTGGAGGCAAATGGCTGTACTCAGTAAAATTAGATAACTAAATATCTCAAATAAATCTAGGGAGTAAATACTCATCCTACACATGTATTATTAAATGCATGCTGTATACCATAGCAGGGTGATACATTTTGGTAGCATGAGGTCAACCTCTTCAAGAAAATACCTTGGCAACAGCCCACAGTTTACTGCTGAAACTCTTGCCAACAGTTTTTGACGTGCAGGAGGCATCAAGCTGGCTGAATGAAGGGGACAAAAATGCATGCCTCAGAAATTTCTCATTAATGGAGAGGATGAGAAGATAGAAAATAGGATGATATGCTGAACCATGTGAGAGGACTGGCAACACACTGCACCAGAGGGAAGGGAAAGCAGTCAGGGGAGTGAGGAGAAACACAAATGAGCACTGGCGTTTTTGATACATTAATGGAAGTGGGAAGTACCCAGTCTTGAACTTCCCCCATGTTAAATACATTCTCAAACCACTATGATACCTCAAAAGAAACAGAACTGTACTCCAAGCACCCTTAATGTTTTCTGGCTAAGCTGCTCACACCACTTTTATTTCTGAAAGCACATACATGTGCCCAGGGTCTTTCCTGGATGCAAGTTCAGTCTGGCACAGCTGCCCTGGCATCATGCCATTACTCAGCCTGACTCTTTCGTCTTGTTCTTTTCATAATCATTCAGTCTCTGAAATAGACATGTTTACAGCCACTTCACTGGGCATTTCCATCCCTTTTACAATTCTAAGTGCCTAATACCACAACAACGGGATACCAGCAGTGCTCAACTCAAATGATTCTTGATAAGTCCTTTGTGTCAGCTAAACAAACATAGTTGTATACGTGCAGAGTTCTGAACACCACGATACTTAAAAATTATAAGAAAAACTAAAATCTAGTTTCCTAAATACAGACTCAGGTCCCTGCCTGATATTCAGAAGCACTGAGCAACCAGTAGTACACGCTGAGATCCAAGTAAGATTTAGGTGCCCCTTTCTGAACGTCTTTGCTTTGGTATATGCCTTCTGTAATCTAACTGGTTTTAAAATCCAGTATGTACAGTATACTGCACATTACTCATACATCAAGCATTCTTTCTTTTCTCTCT
The DNA here is from genome assembly GCA_013398295.1 of Chionis minor. Classification (NCBI taxonomy): domain Eukaryota; kingdom Metazoa; phylum Chordata; class Aves; order Charadriiformes; family Chionidae; genus Chionis; species Chionis minor. The sequence goes on along the minus strand of VZSF01010247.1, from coordinate 412,383 downwards.
TCCTTGCCCTTTTTATTGTTGTCTAAAGATTAGTCTTTTTCTGGGAAGCTAACATGATATTTGTTGAAGGTATTTTTATGTGGAAGCTAGAGATGAATTGGTGTCTGGCACGCTCTAATAGGGCTACAGGTGAATATAAAAGCATAACTTTTCCCCCTTTGTTACGTGTGCTAATGGATCAGTGTTTTATTTTGCTTTCTTTTAAATCTTTCTATATCTCACTTATTTGAGGACTTGTATGGTATGAGAAACGTCAAAGGCTGAATCAATCATTTTAATATTGTTTCCTGACATTCATGGTGTTTCTGAGGTTATGAATTTTCTAGCAACCTCCATTGCTTCCATGCATTTGACCCCACCAGACAGAGTCTTAAATACATTGGCAGGTAAAAAATGGACTTTCCTCATTCCCCCATAGCTATCATTCACTTGAAGCATGTTTTAGCTGAAAAGAGGAGGAGAACATGCATCAGTAGAGTCACTATTGTTTCAAAACTTGCCGCTCCTAAAGGTGCTGCTGACGCTGCATTTCACCAACCACTCAGCAGCTCTGATGCTTGGGCAAACAAAAAGGAATACGTTCTCCCAGGCGCAAACTCGCCATTTGCGTGTGGCTCAAACGTCAAGCTAGCATGTTTAGCAAAAAAGAAGCTTCCTACCTAGACATATCTCTTCTCCAAGACATATCCTAGAAGGAAACAATGCCCATGGCACAACATCAACTAATCTGTTTCTCCAGGGACGTGTGTTCCTCATCGCAGGGCAGGAGACTCAACCCAGCTTCACAGCTCTGCCGCTGGCCAGGTGAAACTGCACTGGCTCTGCGGCCCCTCTGTGAAAAGCCAGGCTGTGCTTCCAGAAAGGCAGATTTTAAAGAGCAATTTAACCACAGTCACAAGGGGTGTGGACTGTCTGTATGGCTAACAGGGATGGCCAAAACAGTTAATGGTAACCAAAAAAATACAGAATCGCTTAAAATCTCAGAGATTACGAATGGAACCCATTCAGAATTACATCAAGACAACTACTTACTGCACCATTCTCTGGAACAACTGGGAATGCCCAGAAGCAGATCCACGATACTGTATTGACCAGACCTGAAGCTATTTGTTCTGATAGTTCTGGAAAAAAAGGAGTGGGTTATCTAAAGTATTGAGAATTGGCTCAAATGAAACAAAGGGGGGCATGTTCTGAAAACTAACTTTGAAAAACATGGGGACAACGTCTGTTTCTATCTGTTCCCCTTTGCATTTCCAGCTGGAATTCAAGTGTAAGGATAAGGTAACTCATAAATCTCTCATATTTTTAGTTTTAAAAGTGTTTACATTTGATGCTAACCCAGAGATTTTATATGAGCTAGCTTCTACTGCCCTAGGAAAAGCACACCAAATATTTTAAGGCAGAGGAAGCAAAATATTGCTTATGCTTAATACTTTTTTAATGACTGGCCCTCTTCTACCTGGAAATTACCTATATTCAAGCAGTTTGAATTGATGAACTGAGACTTAAAAATGCCTAGAGATGCAAAGAGAAAGATGATTCTTCCTTTTAGTGATTCTCTATAGTCTGTATTAAAGTTTCTTGCTATACCCAGTATTTGTTATTGTATTGTTAACTACCTACATTATTCTCCAAGAACAAAAGTTCCAATATGCCCCCTAAAGATAATAACTTTTATGCTCCTTTTGTGACTTCTGATCAAAGTATAGCATCTACAACAAAATTCTTCATTACATGGCAGATACCAAATAAGGAGAAATCCCTTAGAGATAAATAACATTCTGTAAACTAGGTCAGTTCTTCCTCTTTAAGCTGAAAGGTTCCCCAGTACCTGTGAGCCATCACAGAAAAAAGAGAAATATCCTTATTCTTCCTGACCAAGATATGGATAAAGATTAAAATGAGCCAGAGAAAGAGCAGGTATATTTAAAAGCATTCATTTGCAGACAGCTATAATGACTATGTCTGGTTTCACTCTAATCAGAAAGATGAAGAAGAATTCATAGGCCCCCTTCAGCAGTGCTGAGGACATTATGTGGCAGCTGTTTGTTCATACGGTAAATGTATAACATCATGTCTTGATTATTAAATATGTATTTGCAGGTTTACAGGAATATTCCTCTGTCAGACTTCAGCATACTTTATATTCAGTTGCAACAGCCTTATCTAGTATTAAGCAACCTCAGCATATTAAGTACACTTTGATTTTCTTTCAGTTATTCCATGACACTCAGAAAACTGATTTTTAAGATTTTTATCACTGACCTTTAAGGTTCTTTTGGGGATGATTCTCTTCTATCATGAGGATTCATGATGGACTTACACACATGGTTGTTGTCCACCGCTCCTTTGCAGTGCTCACTTCTTTATATACAATATCTTTTCAGAAATACTAAATTCTTTGTGCTAGATTAGTTGCAAGTACTTTTAAGCTCTCTTTGAGGTCACTCTTTCAGTGCAACTTCCTGAACTATGATTTCTCCTTCTTAAATGTTAAAACTAATGACCAGGAGCTTGCAATACCTGATTACACTGCATGATCATGAATTTCATCCTTTGATGTGGCCAGCTGGTCAAGAGAGGTGATTCTGCCCCTCTGCTCTGCTCTGGTGAGAACCCACCTGGAGTACTGTGTCCAGCTCTGAGGCCCTCAGTGCAGGAGAGACATGGACCTTTTGAAGCGGGTCCAAAGGAGACCACAAAAATGATCCTAGAGCTGGAGCACCTCTCCTGTGAGGACAGGCTGAGAGAGCTGGGGTTGTTCAGCCTGGAGAAGGGAAGGCTCCGGGGAGACCTTATTGCAGCCTTCCAGTACTTAAAGGGGGGCTCGTAAGAAAGATGGGCACGAACTTTTTAGCAGGGACTGTTGTGATAGGACAAGAAGTAATGGTTTTAAACTAAAAGAGGAGAGATTTAGACTAGATATAAGGAAGCATTTTTTTACAATGAGGGTGGTGAAACACTGGAACAGGTTTCCCAGAGAGGCAGCATGTCCTGGTTTGAGCAACACAGGGTTAATTTCTACTGCTTGGGAAAACTGTACTTTTAGAAGACTCTAGTGTCTGAGTTGTGAAAATATTTACTTTATAGCCAGCTAAGGTGTGTGGGTTTCAAGGTCTCATTTTTTTTGAGTTAGCCAGGTGCAGGGATGAGGAGGAGCAAGACCCAGGCACGTGACCCATGCTGGCCAACAGGACTATTTCATACCACAAACATCACATTCTATATAAATTAGAAAGTTTACTGCAAAGTCCTCTGTCCCTTGACAGTGGCAAGGGTGCCCTGGTGCTTTGTACCGTGTTCCAGACTAGAAAAGAAACTCAAATTAAACAATTTCTGTTTGAAGGGGCTGCCACTGGTACCACATTGATCCATCCACTCCCTGTGCTACACAAAAGAGAAGACTACCTTACCTTAAAGGTCCTTTCTAGCCTGAAAATCTAAGAATCAACCTATGATCTTAGAATAGCCATCTATTCTCATCATCATAAAAGCATGCTCAGCTCAGAGCCAACAGTCCAGAGGTTCTTGCCTTAGCTGGTCAAAATCATTCCAGCAAATTATCGTGATCCATGGATTCAAGAGAAAACTCACTGGAGCAGAATAATTTTCATGGTCCAATGTATACTCTGAGAAAAGGAAGAACATTAACTCTCATTTTCCTTACAGTTAACATATATATGGGAGTACATACAAATTAAATATGTAAGCAAAACGAGAATCTACCTTTCCCACATGATAACGCCAAGTGTAATAGCATCCTCAGTGTAGCTGCCATCTCAGCTGCGAGTGAGCTGGATCTGGCATCTGAACTCCATTTTCACTCAAGCAAGCACCTATATAGGTCGAAGGAAAATTGCTTTTGTAAAGACTGTGAAAATTGAGCAAGGAACATAGGAGCTGGTATACAAGTAGCAGGATGCAGTATGCTACAGGGAGATTACGCAGTTTAGCTACCCATCTCCCAGTGCCTGGATTTCTCTTAGCGAAAGACACTGCAGCAGTAGCATAAAATACAGCCTGCACACATCGTACATTTGAAATATAGGAGAAAGTGTCAAAAGCAAGTAAGTGCAAACAGTGTCCAATATAGAGACAAGTGGCAACATCATGTCTCCCATCAAGACAATGGAGTTAAATTAAAAGTACAGTCAGTGACTTTGGTTAGGCATCTCCTCCTACTGTGAACACATATGTGTAATTTTTCCTTTTTTTCCAGAGGTGTATGGCCCTTATTGTTCTCTCCTTCAACAACATAACTCAGCTTGTATACCTAAGAAAGACCCATGCTTAGTTGGAAAGTATTGTGGGGAAACCTGAGTATTTACTTGCGCTGTTCTGGCTCTGTTAGGAACGAGGCCAAATGGACCGGTGAGTGCTGTATGAGGTCATTTATGCTCCTTTAGGCAAAAGAAAGCCTAAAATGAGCTTCTCTAGGTCCTGCGGCCAATATAAGGGAGTACAACCCAAACTTAATAATATGATATTGCCTTTGAAATGTCTGTACAGCTTGTACTTTATACAATTTCTAAAAGTTTTGATTGAATATATTTACAGGGCCTTAATGATACCTTAAAAGTAATTGTAAAAGGGCTTTCACTTCTAAGATCTGGTAATAAAGGAATGAGGAAAAAATATAAAGACCTTTTTAGATTTATTTTTCCCAGACATTGAAAACACCAAAAGGGAAACATTTCAGAATGACTCATTTGTAACCTCACAATTGAAAAAATTATTTAAAAATCCCCCAAACTTGACAGCCTACAATCAAATGAATCAACAAGGAACAGAACCCAGCCAGGAGCTCCTACCACATATTGACGTCTGGAAAATGTGACTCTGGGAAGCCATCATTCTCCAGCTACAATGGCCTGAAATTATTTGGTAAACAACATGACTGCAATGTAAAGGTACAATAAACAGAGCAATATTAAAAATTCAGGAATGACTGCAGGGACTGAGGAAATTATTACTCTATGGTTTTTTGTTTTATTCAAGTGCCAACAATATTTAGTCATCTTTCTTTCTTGTTTTTCTTGCATTCTTTTCAAAATACGCTTGCTGTGATAATGCTCTAGGTTAACCCTACTGGCCCTACTGAACAGCTAGCTTTAGCATCAGCTGCTACAGACTTTACAGCTCTGAGGAAAGCCTCAGCCCTTACTGTTCTAAAGAAAAATACATAGATGTTAAAAAACCATAAAAAAATTCCATACAATGTCCATTGATTGTACTCTATGGGGACTTTTATCTGAAAGTGCAGACAGAAACACCCATGCTAAGTTTTTTGGTATTCAGGAAAAAACCATTACATTCAGATAAACTGTAGCCTAAAGGCTAAATAACCTGCTCAGCCAAAACAAACACTGAGATCATATGCAGACCCCAAATTCTGAAGGTCACCGCTGCCCCAAACACCCTTTTTATTGTATGACAGCAGATTCCCAAGTTGGATTCCAGCAGTGTAACTGAGGAGTTCTTGGGCAAAAACTGAGTAAACAAACTTCAAATGTTCATTTAACAAGATGCTCTCTTTGATAGAGCTACCAAGCTAAAGGACAAGAGATGCAGCTGGTTCACCTCCACGCAGCCGTTCACACACACACGGCTCCAGTGACACCAGTGAAATCACACTGCAGTGGAAATCAGCTGAGTTCAGTCAAAACCTGCCTCCAATAAATGTAAACATGACATGTTCACACCCGGTTAGGAAAACTCGAGACCAAAACACTGCCACACTGTCTAAGCTACAGGTAACACAATTTCAAGATTATTCCACCCTCCACAACAACCATGGCAACCTTGGTATTTTTGCCGTGGGATTGCTGAGTTTAGGCAAGTAACACCTGTGAGGATTAGGCCAGAGGACAGGACAAACCTACATCAAGGACACAAGCACCTCAGTGTAGTGTGTCCCGGGCAAAAGCAGCGTGAAATAGCAGCCTGTGACCTCCTGAGGATGTAAACGGCTAGTTTGTCCATGCTGCAAAGAGCTTTTTACGTAAGTGTACATATATGGCATAGATTCAATTAAAAGAAATGCTGGAAATCTTGCAAGGAGAAGATCACAGAAATTAGTTTAATTTTACTTGATCACATCTAATATGTCTGTTCTGTGCAACCTCTAGGTTAGAGGTTCAGAGGATAATGAACTTGGAAAAACACACAGAGAGGCTGGTTAAATTTACAGCTATACACACCAATGCATTTTTTAATTCATGCATTGTTATTCTTCAGTGATGACCCTTCTGAGTTACAGAGGAAGACAGGTTTCAAATGGAAAGCCAATTCCTTCCCCTTAGTTCTATGGAAAGTGGAAACTCTTTTGGCAGATAAAAAGGAAGTGAGAGTGACTACCCTACTCTTTGCATTCCCAGTTGCGTTAATTTTTCAACACGAAAAAACTTAAATCCAAGCACTGCATTTCACCTTTCTGTAATAGGCCACCCATACATCAAGGTTCTAGAGCCTGGAAGTTAGAAACTCACCCCATGTGTGCAGACTCACCCCATGTCAGTGCAATGTGAACTGATACATCTCAACTTGGACTTCGGATCCTAGGTTTCATTTGCCTACAGTTATGTGTTGACGAGGAACCGCCAGGAAATTCACAACCCTCAAACTCTTAACTCAAACTCCAGGCTCTCTCATCCCGGCCACAAAGTAATCTCAAGTGAAAATTATGATGATTTTTATTTTAATAGTCCAAATATTCATTGATTTTATTGTTCTTGATGGGCATTAATTTAAACTAACTTTAATAAAATTATTCTCTATGTTGATTTAAGAAAGCTCTGCATTTACTTTCTGATCTACCAACAAACTAACATGGAAAAACATTTGGACCGTTTGAGAATACCAAGTAAGATGTTATCTCTTAAGGAAACTACTTTGTAGTCAAAAAACTGCACGTGCTTTCCAAATCTGTCCATAAAACTTTCTAACTTCTTTTTAGGCACATCATACATTAAACAGCCAAGAACCCAGATAAGTGAGCCTGGAGCAATCACTTTTCCTCTCCTGATGCATAAAGTCATTGCCCTCTGGCAGAAGCTCAATAGAGTTTCCCTATTTCTTTTTGTCCTGAAGCATCCTCTATAATTTGCCTTCTTACAACTTCTACTATATGAGCAAGGAAAACTAAAGATAACAGAATCTCTGACTGATGAAATAATTAAACTTTACTGGGACCTCAGAGAACATTCAAGTTCAGCACACTAAAGAAAGTAAAATAGGGTCAGAACAGGGAGTGTCAGCAAAGGTGCATCACTAACGGGAAAAATACGTGTTTGTGATTCTTTGAAGCTAAGGAAACAGGACACATGCTATTTGTGAGAGAGTAAGGCTGGATCCCCCAAGACCTTCACGATGCACCCACTTCCAGAGCTTCTCCATTCAGAATACTGAAGGTAAGGGCTACTGGAGATTAAAACCATTAGGCTTCAATTTGACTGAAATCTTTCTTTCTGAGACAAAACCTAATAAGCAGTATCTCAGCCTGACAGAAATATTATATTTTTTAAAAAAACCAACAAAAAATGGACTTGTTTTGTACAAGGTGGCAACATTTCAGAATAAACAACCCAGTAAAAAAACAGAAATAAGGATTTTTAGTTGCTATTTTGAGCTCTTCTGAGAGATTAATGTATTAAAAATAACCCCTGTAAGAGTATGTAAATAATACCAATCATGTCTGCTACTTTGTTTTCTTTTTAATGCTAGAGAAAAAAAAGTGAAAGCTGTCTGCCAGGTTGGTGAAAGAGTTTTTAAAAATTGTGAATTAAATTATATTAAAGTAATAACGGCAAACATTTCAGTAATTACTTCATATCTTATTAGAACATAGATGTCTTTGAATTAACTAGGTAATCACAATCAGTAAAAGGGCAAAAACTGCTCATTAAACAATAAAAAGTGTATTAAAAAACATAACAGAGGCAAATGTTGCCTATTTTCATTGTCTTCTCACTTTGCATTGACACAAAAGTCCTTTTCAGCAAAAATAACTGACAGAGGCTCTGCTTACTCAAGCTGTAGACTTTGGATAAATATTTGCCCATCCAGTGACATTAATAAGGCTTGCGGTTACTATAGGGACTTGTCGGTGTCCAGTCAAAGCCATATCAGACTCCCCATCACAAAGGTGACTACCCTTTTTATGCACAGTTCTTCCCATTCTATCTCAAATGTATGAACTGGTTTTGATGATAATCCACTCTGTCTTTGAAAAAGATCACAGACAACCATCTGTTTCTTGCTGCTGTTTATCTGTTTGTCTGTATTTCCAAGACACCTTTCCAAGGACTGTTTCTGGGCACTTCTGATTAAAATTTCAGCATTCAGTTTTCAGATTTTTCCACTAACTCATGCATATCCCTAAATCACCTGGATTTGCCCTATGTCCACCTCTGATAGTTTTCTCTATCCACATGGAGTCCAGCATTGTTAACTTCACATCCTGAAAATCAGAAGTCCAGATTACAGCTCCTCTTATTAGATACAGCAAATAGATGCTCTAAGATTTCTGAGTTTTAATCTTTACAGATCACACATATGTTTTTCAGGTTTACTGTAAGACTTAATAATTCAGTGTTTTGTGTAATCTCCAAAAATCCAATACATAAAAGATTTACACACCTTCACCTGTTTTGTTTTGTTCTACTAGAATTCACTTATTAGCCATTAAGAAAAGCTTTAACTGTCACAGCTGTTCTTTATTTTAAGAAGACTAATGAGCTATCTCGTTTCTATCTGCTTAGTAAAAAGAACTATCTTGTGATATTTTTGTATTTACCCTAACACAATCTTTCTTCTATTCCTTTTCTGGTTATTCCTGTTCCCACCCAAATAAAGATTGATCCTGGCTCGTGTTTTAAGTATAGTACTTAATACATATTGAGGATTTCTTCCTTGAAGGCAGGTTCCATTCTCTTAAACCTCAGTGACTCCGCTGTCTCATTGTTGAATTCTGCTCATGTCTTGCAGAAGTGAAGCACTATAACCAGAGAATACCCAAGTTTAACTATTATTTTCCTTGGTGACCACAAAAGCGTTCTTAAAAGCTCACTGAGCTTGGTAACACGTGCCACAGCTTATAAATTCCTTGATGGGCACTCTCATTCAGTCTTGACTGATGAACTCACCCCAATCACTAATGGTCATGTATATAACAAAGGTATGTTCCATTTGGATTTAATGGTGTTAATCACAATTTGTCACTATTATTTTCATGTGGCTCACTATATTTTCCTCACATTGATCAGAGATTCACTTATGCTCTTGGCATTACTGCTACCTGAAAGTTAGACATTTTCACCTTTAATGGAAAAGTCTTCCTAGACACCTACAACCAACCTTCTATCGTCATTCGTCTCTTTCTGTTCATTGTGCTGGTCACCATTTCTGGAGATCACAAAAATGAAATGCTAATAAATGTGCACAACCGTAGGAATTCCTACACCGCTTTTTAACTGGTGAATTACTGTTCATACTGCATATTTTTAGCCCGAGAAATTCAGTCATGAACCTCTTTTACATCAATCGGTGTCTTAATAAAATACAGACAGATGTACAATCCCTAGCATAAGCTTACACAATGGAGGGCAAAACAAGCGAGTTTTTCTATAATTGCTTTAAGAGTCTTTTTAGGATATACAGTGTTGATATATATTCTGAGTTATATAGCCACTCATTCCAAGAAAGGAAAAAGTAAGCAATGGCTGAGATATAAAACTTAACCATGTGTAGGAGTTATTTCAGTTGTACAAATTAATTCTTGCTGATATCAGATACTGGACTGATTGATTTGCTTTAATTATGTCATAGAGAAATATTCTGTGTAGTCACTGCAGTTATTCATACAAAACAAAACTCCTAAATGTATATTCATTTTGACACGTAAATTCCCAGTACCATACTGTTTTGATCTGAGCATGATGCTCATTAATCTAGCACAATTACCACCTTTTAAACATTACTGCAGTGTTTACACTTGGATATAATGAGACAGACGTTGTAAATTGGACAACACACTAGGGCAATAGAACACTTTTAAAAACAACAAAACCACCCCAAACATTTTGTCAAAAGCCACAAAGCAAATTTAGGTGACACAGACATTTTCTTAGATAGACTTGGTTTTTAATTTACTTTAAATATTTTCATGCTCTGGGAAAACACTATAGCCTTCTAGAAAGGATAAGCTATTAGTGACTGTCGATTGATCTGACTAAAGCCTTCGCCATAAAAAATGTATAGCTTCATATAATTAAAAAATCCAAGCACTGTGAGTTGACTAAAATACTGTGGACTCTTAAATAATTCAAATTTGTGTTTAGTTACAGCAGCTGTTTAATTAAAAGGTAGAAACTGCAACTAATCCACTATGGTTGAATGAAATATAATCTATAACAGAGTTTAATCCCCCTAAGACAGAGAACAGTGATATGGATTCTAGAAGTCAGGGGCTCCATTTAATGAATCTCACAAAAGGGATCATAATACACCCCAGCCAGCGCATCTTTGTTTCTCTGATTATCCAAATAACGAATCATTTCCCAGCTTGATGCTGAAATTGTAATTTTGTATTTTAATATTAAAAAGAAAGGTCTTTCACATGTATTATGTAAACTGTTCTGCTGGAATTTGTACTCAAAGCTTTACCAGAGTGAGAAATTAGATGCACAAGAGTAGAAGAAATGCATTTTTTGACTCTTAGCTAACTACTTAATTGTTCATAATTAAAACATTTTGTAACAACATTCTTGCATGAATGGCCTGGAAGTATCTTTCACAACTTAAAAGTCAGCTAAGGAAACTGCCGCACACAGGAGTTCCGCAGTTGCTTGCTCTAGCTCAGCAGCAACGATTCAGGCAGGATTTCAACTTTATATCAATTCCCAGAAGTATATTCTAAGGCAGGCGCAAAACAAAACATTTTTTCTTCACTTCTATATTTTTAATTAGGAAACAGAATGAACAAAGCTAAAAATCACATTTGCCTTCTCAGATCTAGAAAGCATTCATTATTTTGGGATGTTTGTAATCATACTGAAATTTTGTTTATACCAAGGCAGAGGGGCTATCAAAGCAGAAAATGGTAGTCCTTAATTAGAGAGGCCAGGTGGCACGCAGAGTCACAGCACAAGTGCCTCTCCACACCCCTGCCAATGATTGAAGACTTGACCTCAGCAACCATTCTTCAGGGGTGAAAAATAATACAGTCACCAGGTGGCCATCTCTTCAACATAGACAGCCATCTGCACCAAAATGTGCTAAATTATGTTTAGTTCTTTTTAATGTGAACCATTATCCATTAGAGTCACAGCAGGAAACCATGAGGTCCTGTTAATTGAAACTTCAACTGTGCCTTAAACCTCTGTCCCAGACAGGAGACAGACTCTTTACCTGCTGAGTCCTTCAGTCTAACACAGTTAATGTTTTTTCCTGCGTCTGATCAGACATAGAACAGCAAATGCCTCATCTGCAAAACAGTTGAGGTTTTGTGGAAGGAGTCATTCTGTGGAAGAGTTTTCATTGGTTTCTCAGTGCTAGGTGTCAGCCCCAAAATCAGTTTGATTTTGCATACCACTGTTTATTTTACTAATGAGCTGAAACGCAGTTGTAGTTGTGACTTGCTAACAAGCAGCTATTAACGACTTCCGAGGAATGCCCTGAGAAGACACAACGCAATTCAAACTGCTTGCTAGAGCTGAGACATGTACAGAAAGAGGGATCTATTTCTGCCAAGAGAACCCCAAGCTTCTGTCCTGGTCTGTCACCTCTTGTGGTAAGCAGAAAGGAGTCGCACAGCTTGCTCAGTCATCGATCCCTCAGGAATGGGGAGACTGAAAAAACACAAAGACAGGATGAACATACTGGAAAAAAGCAGAGACGGGAAAAACAAGAGAGAAGTTTGCACCCATCATAAAGGTGCTCCCTCTAGTGCTCCAATTTCCCTAGGCACTTTGACTGCTGTAACCAGGAGACGCTAAATGGGAACCTCCATCTTCATCAAGACCAGTGCCCTCTATGGACATGCCGTGACACTCAGAAATATTTCCCCTTTGTTATTTCAGCTGCTCTTGGACGAGATCCAGCACTGAAGAGGAACTGCTGTGAGGAACAACTGCCTGAGAAAGACCACTTTAAGGACCCTGACAGACGGCACAACACCAGGGCAAGGAAACATCTGATGGAGCTGGAAACTTTGGACACACTGATCCACTGCATTCCGCATCTGGAGGAGTGGGGACTGTGTCAAGTAAAAGATACCTGTTATTTCTGAAAAGACAGAAAAGTTCATGGGCACCTCACTGGTTTGTAAAGTACCAGTGGCATCATCAGTGGTTCATGCATTGGGAGTACCGTGCTAAGAGTTAACTTTGTGCACCGTGATCTACACCTCCGAGTGCCCAGGCGATCCTTGGAACATGGGCAGGTGGAGGGTGTCACAGATAATCATGGATCTTCACTCAAAGGTGGTTTTATTAAAATGAATAAAACAGGAAAGACACAGAGTGTTATGACTCCAAGCCCGCACATTAACAGAATCATGGTTCATCAATTTTTAAATCCACTTTTTAGCTTCCTTCTAAAAGCCAAAAAGTAGCTACAATAGATAGTCTTGCAAAACACAGCATCTGTTCTCTTTCATTTCATGGTTATAGATAACCTTCATAAGCTGATTTGCTCATGACAATAAATTTATTTTCAGAAATTATACTCCTGATCTAATATGAAACAATAAATAATTCAGAAGTTTCACATTATTACAGGGAATTATATTTAGGAGATCAACTAGGGATCTCTGTAATGAGAAACATTCACCTTGCTAGAGGAATGCTACTCTGCATTTAATCTTATAATATTCCCTTCAGGGTGTACAAGACAGCTTGCTGGAAAATATAATGACTCCTTGACTGTTTTCTGAAGCAAAAAAAAAGAGGAAAGAAAACAGTGATATGGAAATGAGATCTACAATTCATTTGAAATTCCATATGCACTATTTTAAAGCCACCTTGTTTCAATATGGACAAGATCAAAAGGTTTTGATGGGCCTGATGGTGTTATTTAGAAAAAGAGAGATTAAAAACACAAAGCAGCAAAAAGATGTGGGACGTGGTCATATTGATAGAAAGTCACTTCTATTTCACAAACAGAAAAATATCTACTTCAGCTGTTTTTACTTTATTATTTGTTACTAGAGAGAGAAAAGCTGGTTCACAAAGCTCTCATTGGCCAAAAAAGAAAAGCATCTCCAAGTCATGAGTGACATGTTAACCAAGGGCAACAGCAATGATGCACAGAGCAGCACAGCCCCATTCTCACCAGTAGGCTTTTAGGCAATCAGCACCAGTTAAACTGAGAACTGTGGAAATACAGGAATACATTCCAGGGTACTGCCGTGTTTGGGCACTCATCTTAAAGTAACTACACTGTACCTAAGTATTTTTCCCCTCTCAGCTGCCCCCTCCAACTGTTGTGTTGTAATTTATGTTGGTCAAAAGAAGAAAACCATCTACTGTTTCCAACCAAACCTCATGTTGGGTGTCTGCTGCATGCAGGCTAACGAATATTGATGTATGCAGCCATCTTCCAAACAAGGTAACTAAACAATACATAGATAGTTTCCACCAGTCTGGAGTCTCCAGGAAAAAAAAAAAAATTATTAAATTGTCAGTATGTATGATCAATTCTGAAGGAAAAATAAATATTACTGATGATGACAGCATGCTATTGTATCTCTGCATCATTATGCCAGAGGTGTACATTTTCAAAGCATCCCATGAGAAGCAGGTAGACAACACCATTAATTGCCTGTGGGATTTAGGCATGCCATTTAGATGCAACAGCCTGAAAAAACATGTCTAAATCTTCTAAATGTTTTATTATTTCTTTAAGCACGGTACATTCTGCCTCAGAGTATTTCAAATTACATTCTTCAGTGTAATTAAAAATCTACTCACAATTAACTTCGTGGCAAAAAAAGAAAATTTATCTTAATGAATAAAAATAGATAATCGAAAAGATCAACTTTGATACTTTATAGAAAGAGCAGTGACACACAGTCTACAATGCGAAAGAGTTCCGGGAACAGGGATCTCAAAAATTTCCATTTTGGTTTCCAACCATGTTATTACTACACATCAAATTTCCATAGACAATTGCCATCACAAAAATTATTAGGCTAAAGATTTCTACTGAGGCATTAATTTCAGGGTTTCACTTTGAAACAAGGGTTCTAACATAAATATTCTTACTGTGATTTTTTTTCTCTAAGAAGTCTCAAAACCCAATGTGCTATGTTGTATTTACAAAATAAACTAGAGTGAATTGACTATCTTTCAAACAAGTTTGCAGTCCCTGTATCATAAGATTCCACAACAGTGATGTGGAGACATTGACCCCTGCCAACTCTCTTTATTTACATTTTTCTTCAGTTTTGAGAGTTTTCCTCCAGAATTAACTTTACCAAATATATTCACAAGTTATTATCTTGCTGCTTTATTCCAGTTAATTGGAAAGCAGGTTAACTACATACAAATACTATTTTGTAAACAGTCTAGCATGATATGACGTACAATCCATGTGAAAACAGACACTATGAATATGTAGAATCCAGATTAATTCCATCCATTGGTAGTCGTAAGAATAAAACTCATTCATTGCAAATCCTGAGCCAAACAAAAAAGAGTGTTCTCTACCATTATCAAAACAACCTCATTTCTATTATCCTGGGAAATGCAGCTAAACTATTTGTTACAGGTATTGGTTAACAGCATTCACTACAAATATGTTAAAATGGCATATATTTCAATTAATTAGATTTCCAGAGGAGTAATGTGGTATTTGGACTTTGACATGAAATCAATTCAAGCTTTACAGATACTCTTGACAACTCCACCCGTAAAATCAATAGTAAAACCTTGTATCCCTTGGAAAGGACAATGATATCTACGTGAAAATAGGAATTTAAATAAAATCGAAATTGTCTGTAGAAGGTAGCTTTGGGATGATGCTAGCCCTCGTACAGTATTTAATACAATCTTCTATTCCCTATCACAATACATAGGTTTCTTTAAAGATGTAATTGACTATTGTGAATATTTCCTGTATGACATCACATACGTGGCACTTTTTTTTTCATTATCAAAGGAAAGTTAAACAGTTTTGTGATTAGTTTAAGGTAAAACATGTATCTTCTGTTAGCACTTACTTTACCAAAGTGACTTCACAAATCGCACACTGGTGGCAAGATTCTAAATTGTCCTTATGACAGGGAGCAGGCGTGAATATCATTATAGGAACGTTGGTAGGAGGAGGCAATATCCTTTGCGCTGAACTAAACTTTTTATTTTTGCGCTGCATAATAGAAATTACTACTTTTTAAGATTACTTTTGTTGTTGTCACCACTCATCTTCCAGTTTCTCATTATATTAAGCAACAATATCAAAGAAACAGTGCTTTTCTTCCTGAAAGGTACCATAAGCATCACTCTAGGAACCAAGAGCTGACAGTGACAGAAGGAATTGGTGAGACACTTTCACAATCACTGGAAGTATTAACACTTGAAATGGGAAACAAAATGAAAGAGTCCTGAACGATGCAGTTACCACAAAACAATTCTGAATCTCCCAGAGAAGAGTGGGAGAATATAAATATTCATTGTCTTCAGCAGAGAATAGCACATTGCATGCTCACTGCAAAACAGAGACACTTTAGTATATGTTGAGGCCTCATAACAATGGGATTTGCCAATCAAATCTGAGGGGTGTGATCATTTCTGTTGTGATATGGTGAATAACATGCTGAGAGACACTCAGATGAAAGGAGTTTGAATCGCTGCAATATTCTGTTTCAGGCTTCTTTTTTTTTCCATCCTGTGTAAATATGAGAATGAAATGTGGTAGACAAGCCTGGGGAGACTTAAAGGAAGGTTATTTTGAGGTTGTTTTTCTTTACTTAAGTCAGCTAAATGCTAAACTAATACCAGCTATATTTACTTTTCTTTTAAAGCCTGTAAATTGCACCTAATTAATAGACCCTGGTGAAGTAAGATACTTGTAGTACCTCAGATTTGGATCTAGTGGAATTTTTCCCTGTTACGTCTCTTGATTAAATCTTGGGATTGTGCTGTACATATCTAAAGAAACAAATTCCCTTTGTTTCTTCCACCAAGTAAGTGTGAAGGACAGAGCATGGCTACTCCGCCACTACTGTAATTTTTAATCCCTTCATTGCAAGCAGCAAAAAGCCCCCTCACTGTGGCTCTCTGGGGCTAAGGGGGGAATGGGAGCTCCTAATATAACCTGACAGCATTCGCAGAGAAGAGCACTGAGGAGCTCACCACATTCCTGCAGGATTCACTGCTAATAATCCTCACAAGGAGGTTAGTGGGTTCCCTACCCCATCCTTTTCAAAGGCTGAGAGCTAGGTGAGGCACTGAAGTGACAGACCCAAGATTGTCGTCACCATCATCGTTTACATTAACATAGCATCTGGGAGTCAAGTCATGGACCACAACCCCTAGACTAATTGCAGTTCAAGCAGAACATAAAGACATCTTGCTTGAAAAAATCTTACAATCCAGCAGAAGACAAGGAATAGACAGAAACACAGAATAAAAAACTGTTTTCCAGCATCTCTACAGTAGTCTCTAGTTATTAACAACCTCCATCGATTACATTTCTGGTGTATATACCATGGAAAAGGAGATATTTTAGGAGAGCTTTGATGGAGAACCAACATCACCTTATGGGAGCACCTTGGGAGCTCTTATGCCTGAAGGCACGGAACAAGGCACTGGAAGCACTGCTGACAATGTGGTCCATTGCCTCTGCAGTCACTTCTTTTCTGAACTGACCTGAGGGTCATACGTTTCCAGTATGGTCATTATTACTATTTAACTGGTAGGCACAGATATTTAAAGACATCCAATAGGAAAACTCCTTCATGTATAATTATATTTAAGTAATTTTCCAGATGTCTTCCATAACCCCCATCCCTACCAGATACTACCAGAGTATTTCAACCCTCAGCAGATTTTGTAAGACATTGCCTGTCATTTTATTATGACCTACACTTATCTATTTAGAAAATTCAGCTACCAAAACCTAAAACTACCAGAACCGAACCGAAAAAATACTAGCAGAACTGAACAAAACATGCCCAGCTAATATGTTTGATTAACAGCTTTTTGTCTGTTAACATGGTGTCTTGTATTAAGTGTCAACTTGCAAAGAGTTTTTGTGCAGCATGAAGTATCTTATTTCGGGTTATATTCTACAGTTCCTATGTCAATTGCCAGTCACCATTATGTCTATATGGCAGATATCATATAATCTTCATGCAGCAACATAAATAAAATTTATATTCATTTTTGTTCGTAACCTCATATATCCTCTTCCAGTAACCATCAGCTTCCAGTGTATGTACAGATATATGCTAAACCTCATTTTGGTCTCTAAAAATCATTGTCACAATTTCCTTTGACTTCAGCAAGACTTGGATTTGGCCTAGGGACTTTATACCATTTATTTGCAAAGCTTTTGCTAAGTTTGTAAATCCCTGGAGGGGATTCATGCCGCAGGAAGAGAAATTTCTTAAATGCGACAGAGTTGATAAATTTCTCAGGCCCAGAAAAGTTTGGAGGATGCTATTGCTATAGTCTGAGCAGTTGCCTGGCATACTGGGTGACAGCAAACTGGTTAATTCAAAGGGCTTCATGAGAATTCTTTAAAACAAATTCTCCTCCATGTTTTTGAATGATCACACAACTACTGTCAGATTCTGTATTAAAATGAATTATGGGGACAAAGATGTGAATAAGTTAAGCAGTAGTCTCCTTCCAGGCACTTGCTGCTGATCTATAAGACTTATGATGTGTAATATCATAATTTTGGAGGTCATACACTCAAGAAATTTAATTTTGCTTTGTTATCACAAGAACTTCATTGCTGCACAATAATTCAGATTCATATAGAAAAATAAGCTCACCGATCAGTTAAGACTTAGCTCTGGACTCTTCTTGTCAGGAGTAATCCAGAAAGAAGCAGAAGAATAAGAACAACTAAAGGGTAATGACAATTTTTATAAGCAAACTAGGAACAGCTGCTTCAAGGTCAGTAACTGGAAAAATGATGTTAATGATCCTGCATTAGCTGGGTAAAGTGTCACTGCTAAAACAAATCAGTCCAGATTTGAACCATTGTGTGGCTCTACATCAGTACCAATTAAGGTGGCAGATGATGTATAAAGAGCCTGGACAAAGGATATTATTATGTTACGAGCTGTATTGATTTTTACAAGGCTTGTTTGATTGACTGACTGATACTATCAAGTAATTAGCTTTAATCTCGGGTTACAACGACCAGAAGAAATCCTGAATCAGGTTAGATTTGATATTTGATAGTACTTTACTGATAGGAAAGTGCTTAAATAAGGCAAACCCTTAGTTTCCTTTGTAAAGCCAGTGTCACACAAATAGTCTGTGCAGCCTTGGCACTCCTGCAAGGTGCTCAGGCTGCGAACAAATTCTGGTCATGCAGACAGCAGTCAGTGAAGAACAACCTGATAAGTGATTCTACCACAGGAGTTCTTCATAATGGGTTAAATGCTTTAGCATATCCAATTTTAAAAAGCATATACATAAAATGGTATGCGAATCCAGAGCTTTCCTTTTAAAGATGCACTTTTCCTAAGAGGTAGCCACAGGGGACAGAGAGGGGAAAGACGCCCAGCCCACTTGTTTACTGTGGCCACTTCTCCCACTGACAAAGCCAAGATATTTACAAGAGCATTTACAATTTGCTAGCTCATTACCTGTAAGAAAACCAGACTAACATGGTGTCAGGAACCCAGTCTAACAAGTGAGCCCCTTTGGTGCAGCTCCAATCCTAAATCCCAGGCTGACACTTTGTTACCTGAAAGGAAATTCCAAGGGGGCAGAAGACCAGGTCACAGACATTTGTAATACCTCTCCTAGGACAACAAACAGCAAGATGTCCTGGGTTTGCCTTTATCAGCCCCAGGACTCCATTTCACATATACACCTAATTTTAGACCAAGTCTGGAAGAAACATTGCATGTGTTGATCTCCAGGCTCCCCAGTACACCTGTTGATTTCCACGTCCATAGTTGCCTTCTCTCCATTCAGAACAGTCACCAAGCATTTGGTCCGTGGGCTGGACCACTCTGCTTCCTCAGATACCACCTCCCTTCCTTCACACATGTCCTCTCACACCCCTGTCCTCCTAATCCTGTATAATTCAGCTCCCAACTCATACAGTCTCTACTTTCTCCCACTCATGCCTCTCTTTTTTTTTTTTTCCTGTATACAGACACTGCCCATTTTTCCATAGGCTTCTCCCCTCTTCCTGAGCAAAACCCCTCTACTTAAAGGCATCTAGCTAGGCCCCTTTCCTATTTCAACTAATAAATCCAACAATTTGGGACTAAGAAACCACAGGCAAATACCATCACTGAATTTGCTTGTTCCAGCTTCTCCATCTCCCTTCAACGCGTCAGATTCCTGCGTGATGAGCTACACGTGGCTGCAGCCATCTCAACGTACTTGTTTGTAAAGCATCTGTCAAATCTTGAGTTGCGTACAAATTATCAATAATACCATTGTAGGTCATGACGCAGATGTGCCTTGATTTTTACAATGGGCAGCCCCACTGAATTAAAACCTAGTATAGCACTGAAAATACCAAGCTGTAAGAGAAACAAAACATTACTTCTGCCACTGTGCTAGTTATTGACTTGCAGTATATCCAGACTCAAATATAATTTTCTTTCATTAGGATAATTTTATATTCATAGCACCTAAACAGTTTGAAAAATAGAGGTAGTGTGAACAAATTACAACTCATCTCTGCAGTGCTTTAAATGTAAAACCCAGGTCTTGGTCATCGGGGTGGTAGGGTGGTGGTCTTGTTGAAACACAGTAAGTTTTCTTGTTAAACCTCTCTTTTCCCCCTTTTGTATTGTTTTGCAGATCTCTGCTCCCAGAATGAATTCTCAGTTCCTTTTCTGATGACACATTTTGTGCATTGATACTTACTGTGGTTTTGGCTATATATATGTATGCCCCAGGGCTTCAGCTCTTATCAAGAGAGAGATTCAGTTGCTCAAAGCTGCAGATCCTATTTTTTTCTGGTTCAACACATCCTTGCTCTGGAAGTTTCTGGGTTTGCTTGCCTCCTGAGAATTTACAAACTAAACCAAAGTTCCAGAGTAAAGATAAATGCCTGTATATGTGACAGGAAAAAAGAAAAAAGAAAAATCACAGCTGTTCTGATCAAATAACGCTGCCAGCTCATTTGAAAACTGTACTACTTTAGATTGAAACAGCGTAAGTTGATGCTTGCAGGCAGATATTTACAACCACCCTGGACCCAAGAAGAAAGCTTCCACCTCAAGGACCTGCCGAGAGCCAGGTGACCTTCAGAGCCAGAGACAAAACTCCGTTCAGCCTTACCACGGCCCATCTCTTGCCCTTGTGAGAGCCAATGGGAGATCTGACGTTCTTTTCAAAAAGAATATATTTGAGTTAAAAGTTTGCTGGCCACCACTGACTGCATGGGTAAGTGGGCAACTGATGTCTTTTCATACACAAATAGCCTCTATGAGTGCAAATTACACACAAAAACCCCCAGTAACGAGGTTTGGAAAATTTGACTCCATATAAAAGGAACTGATTTTTTCTTTTTAAAAGGAATTTGTATAACCTGCCATTGTTTTTACAGTCATTCTTAAGATGATGGGGCATATTAAAATGAAAGTTTAAGAAATCAATAAAGTAGGCTGTTCTTCTGTAACTTGTAAATGTCAAACTAGTGCTGCCCGGGGAAAACACCACTGGTGCTGGAGATCAGGGAATGGGGAGGAAAAGGCGGCACCAGATACAAAAATAAGCACATAAAACTGAGATTTTTACATCTCTTGGGAAAACTGTCTTCAGTTTGAAAATTGTCAAGGTATTGACACAATTATGAAATTCTTTAATTCTTTCTTTTTCTNTTTGTTTCTTTGGGGTTTTTTAAGAGGGAGGTAAATATGGCCTCCAGGAGAGAGTTCAGAAGGACTTGAATTCAAGAAAGGCTTCTGCCCACGGGGACACCATACAGTCAGAAATGGCTGCTATGTATTCTCAGGGATTTCCCTCACATTCTCACTCAATGTCATTTTCTTTGCTGAAGCGAGATAAAGCATCCACATAGCTTCTTACAATAACTGTCCTTCCAAGGGGATAACAGTTAAGCTAATGGGATAACCTTAGGAAGCAGAAATTCACACAAACCAGACAGCAGGTACTTACCAAGCAGATTGCTCTGAAACAAAAAGCAATGCCACACGTTTCCCAGAGCAGCATAAGCCTCCATCCAAAATACTAAAAAACTAACCAAGTCCCTAAAATATGCTTTATCCTGAAAACAGAGGTTGCAGAGACTCCGTGAAATCTAAGGACATGCTGCTTCGGATTTTCTATGGAAGATGTTCAGATAATAACGTAATGTACAGCAATATAAAATGTTGAGATAAATAAATTTAAAATAAAGCCAGGAAAGACAAAGTTAAATTTGTACAAAATGAACATATTACGTACTCAGCAGCAGGAGAATATCACATGTTCATCCCATTTTGAGAAGGAAAGCCAAATTATTCTTTCTTGGAGTGAAATCCTAGCCCTACTGAAATCAATAGCTGTATTATCAGAGCTTCTCTGTCATGTCAGTCTTTATGACTGCCAGGTCTTTGGCCCGTGAAACAAAATTTGAAAGGAAGAATACTGTCTTCAAAGGATCTTTATTTACTCTAATACACAAGCATGTATACCAAGTAAATTTTTTACTATTATGACAGACCTGACATTGATTTTTTGGTCATATAAAACCAGCAGATGCCTTACTGGGAAAAATGGGAAAGAGAGGAAGGATAATGATAGCATAACAATGCTGTTTAGGATGGGAAAACCCACTGTATTCCAGTGAGTTTGGGGAGTTTTATCTGCTTTGCTGGAAAGGACTGTATCTTTGCGAAACAGCCAATACACAATAGCTGTGTTTGTTCTTTTTCATTCTAAAATAACTAAGCCAAACTGTGGATAAAATCGAAGATTTTAGATTTGCTCTTAAATTCCAGCTGTTGGGCTGGCTCTGAATTTAGAAGCAGCTGGGATTCAGCACCACTGCAAGAGTTCCCCACTGCCTCCGTCTGCCCCGCCTCAATGATTTATATGCAGGAGCAGAGATTGGAATGAGAAACAGCAGATGCCAGATAAAACCATGCAAGCCACACGCTAAGGAGCTGTGAAAGTACAGTTGTAAAGGGAGATGCCAGCAGGAATTGCAGCTCATTTAGCCCTGCCTGGGCTGGGTGCTCTTGCGGGACAGCCGCAGTGCTCTGATGCCCAGCGTGGGCTGCTCACCACTGCTCCCAGGATTGATTACAATCTTGTCCGAGACGTGCCAATGACTGGTCCCTTTAACTAGTCTAAAGCTAATATAGGTCTTACGTAAGCTACAGAAGTGACTACAATACAGATGTATCAAGAGACACTTCTCTTAGGCCAGAAAACCATGAACTACTTTTGTGTTTTTCCTATTTTGGCCGCTATTGTCTCATTCCGACAGTCAAGATGCAGTTACAAAGCTGAATGTTGCTGAATGTTATTCCGTGATATCTGTTTTAACAGTAGATACCCAAAAAGTCAGCAAGATTTCATATTATCTTACAGTGTCTTGAAAAAGCACAAAACCCTCTGAACACACGGGCAAACCAAAAGCAATTCAAATTCTCACTGCCTGAGCAACTACCAAAAGGGCTTCCCCACACAGCTACCAGTTTCCAACTTCAGCTGGATCTGATATGGATATTTTTATGATAGAAATCTAATAGTCACTTTCTTCTTATCATTATTTTTTTTATAAAGAAACCTTAGCATTAAAAAACATTTTAGCAAATTAAAACTGAAATGCCTTTGTTTAAGCAACAAAACCTGCTCTTTGATGATTCAAACAGCAGTAAGAATGCAGTCAACGTTAATAATAATGACAGTCAGCATCCATTAAAAACAGCAATTAAAATAGTGTTATCTCCCGAGTTTTAAGAGCCACTTACTTAACAGGAAGGGGCTTTATATATACACTGACACACAGATGGCACTTTAGTTCTTACAAAAGAAACAGACTCAAATACCTTTCAGAAGCATTCGGAACCCAACAGGCAATTTTAATATCTCTATTCCCAAGACAATCGTCTGTATCTGAAGATCAATTATCAAAAGACATGACTATCGGAACATGATTACATCTCAAATTTACAGTAATAAAATCAAACTGTTTCTTTAACAAGTTTACTACAGGCCAGAGGAGGGTTTCAAATCACAGCACCATGTCCTGTGGCCCTGCACCTCCACTGTGGGCAAAGAGAGCACAAAATGGGACATGCTGAAGTGCTGCCCCCAGCACGAAGAGTGGGGTGATGACCCTCCTGGGGATGCCTCTTGGCTGGTCTTACTTCCTTTTGCTAGTCAGAAGCACAGGGTGCCTCAGCACCCTGCAAAGGGGAGGTGAATGAGACGGGGTGGGAGGGCAAGAAGAGATTGCCTCTGGACCAGCCATGGAAGTAGGGCTGAGAAGTGCAGTAGTCTGTGAGAGTTAGTGGTGTAAGAACAACCTAAGAGCTGCTGCAGCAGGTTGGTTCGCATTTAAATATATACACCAAAGTCTTAGATTTGAAGTCATTTACTATCCTCACCAAAATTGGAGTGGGGAGAGAAGACGTAAGACTGACTTCAGGGACTCGAACTTGAAAGGTAATAGTAAAGTTTCAATTTCAATTGTAAAAGGCAACCTATTCTCATCATGAAACCTGAATGGAGTATCTACATTTACTGTATGCACCTGTGCACTGGCAGAAATCAAATGTTTGTGATGTGAATGCTGCCATTCCTGTCTTTGGTTCAAATCCAGGAGCGACTGAAGGTTGTGACCATCTGGGGACATATAAATAATCGCTGTTAAATTCACTCCCAGCTTCACCCGATGTTCTCATAGACAACTGTCTACAGCACAGTTGCAATTGCTAGCCATTTTAGCAGTTTCACAGCTAAGCAAGATTCATGGAAACTGGCTCTGGAAAGAAAATGAAGTGTGCTTGTAGAGAGCCGGCAGTTGTCCTGGCCGGGGCTGAGACTGCATTGAGAGTTCCTCCTCTGAAACTGCTCATTCTCACCCTTTAAAAGTACTAAATCTACACCTGCACAGGCACAGCACAGATAGGTACAGAGCGAGTGGGAAACAGCATTCTTTATGGCACAAAGATGAGGTTATGTACTTTAAGAATTTAAAATATCACTTTTTAAGAATAAAAAAAAAAAAAGGCTCATTTATTGCTGGCAGATGTACTGAGCTTCCAGACAAAATAAAAGAATTCTGTGAATAAATACTTATTTACCCTGAACTCAGGGTTTCTCTGCCAGCACATCTGCAAAACTACGATTAACTCAGCAAAATGTAACTTTGCCTCCTCCATTGTCCAGCCTCATAACAGTGTCAGATTTTACAGTTACCTGGTGGACATCAGAAGAATTTCAGTAAGAAAGCAAAGTAATTGGAAACACATTTAATGAATCAGGTCAGATGCACTGATTTAGTTTAATTTTCAGTTTAAGTTAGTAATTCCCAGTTCTGGGAAAAAAGCAGACAATAAAATAATAGCAAGTAGCCACTGTTCACTGGAACTTTTAAAATTTCTTCACCTAACTGCCAATTTACTGCTCATCCTGAGCCGCAAGGTATTAGGAGTGAAACGTGCAGATTTTCAAATAAATAATGGAAATGTGATTGAGCCGTGGTATACTAAGGGAGAGTAAAAGAGAATCTGGGAATATGCATATGCAATAAGGAATATTAAAAAGTTTCTTGGGCACTGCAGTATGACAATGCACTCTGATGATTATCTTTATTAGATAGTACTGGATAAAGAGCCAATTCATTAAAAATTAATGGGACAGTACTGCCATCCATACATTATACATACCCATAAAGTGGATGTGGACAGCTAAATGTTAAATCTGTTGGAAATAACTGCAAAGTGAAGTAGGAGAGTGTATCATAAAATAATAGGAACCATGTAAGAAGGCCATACAATAAAATGGGGAGACAAGAAAGACGACCTCACTGTATGACTGTAAAATCAAATGAGGAGATTAGAAAAACTATAACAAACCAAAACTTTTCCCTGAAATGGAAAAATTATTCCCGGAAAGTGTACAACAGCAAATAAAAGAACCTTATTAAAGAGCGACACTGGAGAGCACTGAATACAATGACAAATGGCAGAGAGATGTTTGATTGCAAAACAGCAGAGCTATTCATGAAAAGAAAACAATTTTATTGTGTCTTTTGATGAAAGCTCAACAATGTGGGGCATTAATATCACTGAGGTGGAATCAGTAATAGGTATCAAAATAGGCAGATAAACGTTTGTTATTCAATCACAAAATAGAAAATCCATTTCTACAATGTTTTATAATTAAATAAGTTTCATTTTAGAGCAATTTAAAAATATATATTTCATTATTCTAAAATTTCTTAAAGTTTTTGATTACAAAATGAATGCCTGTGGCAAATTCCATGATTTTGGATTAAAATCACTATTCAGAATACTCGTATATGCTAGAATGATTATTTCTAAGGTTTGTAGAAAGCTTCAGCGTGGACTTCAACTATCAGAAATAAACACACATACCATTTGATATGTACAGCCTTGAAAAGATATGCCTTTAAGAACATCTGCCATTCCATGTATTTATATAGCACGATACTTTCTGAAACTATTTTGCTACCAAATGATTCCTTCACAGTGCACTGAGAATTAACGTTGCTTCATGGTGGCAATGAAGAGGAAGAAATGGAACTTCAAAGAAAAACAGTTCAGCTCAAATACAGATGTATTTTCACACACACTCTCTTAAATCCTAATATTCCCAAGACTTATTCACAAGGCACAAACAACTCTGTCTTTGCAAATAAAATTTCAAGAGGAAAATTACATAGAGAACCTCTCTGCGTACCTATGAAAGCTAACAGCCTGGTTTAGGAACACAACAAATACATATCAGCGCAATTTAAGAGCATGCACAAAGGTTGAAAGAACTACAACAGTTAGCATGAAGCTGCTTTTAAAATTTGACCAGGCTGAGACACAGGAACAGTGTTACTCATATTAAGAAGGCCATTACAAAATGCACCTAAACCAGGCAAAATTCCACTCATTTCTACTAAACTGAAAAGAAATTCTGAACCTGCATCTCTAAGAACTACCAGCCTGACAGCGACAGCAGGAACAACATTCCGTGTCACCCATGGATGACAGGCACTGGCATTTCTGAGCCTCTGTGAAAGTCTGTGCTTTGTGTTTCCAGGACATACTTGGCTTTTAATTATCATGTTGCACTGCAATACGAGTCATCCTAAAAATGTATTGGTGCACCTCAGTGGAGCTCGACTCCCCGGACCAAGTCTGAGCCATGGATCCCACCATTTTGCTGTTTGTAGACTTCTCCCTAATAAAGCCGTGTGTTGCACATCTGGTTTTATGATGTATTTATCATCACAGTTAGTCTGATACTTTGATAGTTCAAATACAGTTCCCTCAGACAACTGACAACCTCTTCATTTTAGCATCTTTTAATGACAGTCCTTTAGAAGAACATAGACATAGACAAGACTAATACACAGGGAACTTGAAAAGCAAGTTTTGAGTTTGGGGTAGGAAAGACCCTTAACACTTAGAGCTCTGGAAAGCATCCATTCCATGCCTCAAAGATCCTTGTGGATTATAAATATGGAAACTAAGAACAGAAAAGGAATTATTCACCACATTATTAAACATGACAAAAAGCTTCTGAATTGAAGCTTAAAACAGGCTATTTAAGATTCCAGCAATCCCTGGGACTTTGGCAACAAAAATGTTCAAAAGCCTTTTATAGCTGCTGTCAGATTTATGTAAAGCATTTGAGATTCCTGTGAACTTATTTATATAACAACCTAAAACTTGAAGCCAACTTGAAAGTCTTTCTAGTCTAATTATTCAGAATTGGAGGTGCCGTACAAAAGATACGCAATGTTCTTTCTTGAACATCTTCTAAAATGGTGGCTAGCAAAACATAGGCTTCAGGTGAACATTTTATGGAATGGCTGTTGTTTTGTGTTTTTTTTTTTATGAGCTGCATCATTCAGTATAAAAACTATTAGGTGAGATGTTTTCCTGTTTTCTATTCAGAGACAATGGGGAGATATCACCGTATGCTACATTCAACTCTAATTGACTGCTCACATTCTGCTCCACCCGACTCGCATAATGATTTTTAGGAAGATGCTGCCATACGTAAAAATAAAATAAATGTTTCCATCTCTTTTCAGAAATATAGCACTAGAATACTCCCTGGAGTCAGGCTCAGGATGGACACCAAGATATTATTGGGAACTGAGGCACAGCTGATCTGGATGCAAGGCACTGTCATTCAAAACCGTTTCGTTTATATCCCACACAAACACTCTGCTGTCGCTCTGGGTCACTCCTTCAGCTCCAAAATGGAAAGGAGCATCAGCTGTAAAAGCATGTAGCATCTCTCCAATAGCATCCACACTGCAGTTTGGGATCACTATGGGAGCAGCAGCAGGACATGACCTCACTGGGTCTGCAGGATGCAGTAAGAGCTACTACACAGTAAAAGAGTTCCCAACCCAAGACGCCTTTCAAGCTTTACCTTTCAAGATGGTTTGAACATGTTTTCCCTTTCATCTTCCTCTGCCCAAAAGCTCTCAATGCCATTTCCTTTCTTCCCAACTCCCAATTTTCTTGTCCCCACCATTTTGCTGTCTCAGTGAGGTCACCCAATTCTCTTGTGTCTCAGCTACCAGCTTCACTAGTCCTTCATCCTTCACATCAGCACTTCTCAACTACGCAGGCTGCGCTTACTCTCAAACACAGACATGTCAAACAGACTTCTAATTAGCTCAAACGTCTTTATATAGATACTGCATCAGGGTGCCTGCAGCTTCAGAAAACCATGGGTCTAAGAAGAAATAAATATAAATCCTGGAGTACTGATACTCCATTGTCCTGGTTCCGGCAGGGACAGGGTTAATATCTGGCACAGCACAGGTATTCCACACCACCTGACGCCATTCCCAGTATTTAGGGGGAGCTGGCCGGGGAGGGGAGTTCCCAGTTTGGGAGCGGGCGGGGACGGTCCGGGTCCGGTCGGTGCGCGTCGGTACGGTACCCCTATTTATACATTCCTCTGCCAGTGCTATTGTTGTTTTGTCAATTCTTTTTTTTTTTTTTTTGTTCTGTTAAATTGTTTTTTATCTCAACCCACGAGTTTTTGCCTTTTTATTCCAATTTTCCCTCGCTGCTTCGAGGTTTGGGTGAGCGGCCGCGTGGTTCTTTGTGCCGGCTGAGGCCAAACCACGACATCCATATAAACATTATTCTGAATTACACACACAAGAATAAGTCATTTGCCTGTATTATCTGGGATGCCAATTATATTTTATAACTATTGTGAAACTGGTCAAACTGTTTTATTCTTACATCTCTATAATCACTCAATGCCCAAATGATGGAACTTTCACCGAAATGAAGAATCTCTCACAAAAACATATAGTTCCTCATCATTCTTATTTCTTTCATCGCTATATTACTCATTTAATACTAGCTTGTATTAATTATTCAAAGCAGGAGAAAATTTATAACCCAAATGTTATCAGAAGCAATAATACACAAGTTCACGGTTCTTTTCATTTATGAAAATTTTGCCAGGTCAATCAACAACCAGAAATGTAGTTGCAATACACATAAAAAGAAATCCACACGTACAGTACTGCAAGTAATAAGTACGCTAACTTGTTTTGGTTGGGCTTGTGGTCTTTTTTTTTTTTTTTTTTAAATTGTGCTGATGAGCACAGTTTAACAACCATGGATTGCTAAAAGCCAATGTGGCTTCTCTCTCTTCCTGCATTTCTTTCATATAGGATTATTCCATATACATTCTGGCTGTGGGATTTTTATGGATTAAGACAGAAGCCAGCAGCATTCTTTATTCACTGCTTTTGGCATTAAAATACCACTTTGATTGCTTTCCTTTTTTTCTACTTAATCATGTTTTAGACAGACAGAATCCAGATGTAACTCATCCAGGCTCTGCTCTGCCATTTTCCCTTTAGCCATGAGAGCTAGAGACAGAGGTTACAAAGAGCAAGGAAAAGGTAATTTCATATTTAGCTCAATGACGCCTGTGGAAGAATCCTG
This sequence comes from Chionis minor, assembly GCA_013398295.1. Taxonomy (NCBI): domain Eukaryota; kingdom Metazoa; phylum Chordata; class Aves; order Charadriiformes; family Chionidae; genus Chionis; species Chionis minor. Next base: position 383,054 of record VZSF01010247.1, on the reverse strand, counting down.
TGGACCTATGCTGAGATTTCAATGACTCACCAGTGACTTATGATGCAAAAACAGTGGCATAAAAGGGTAAAATGTTCATAAAGTCTTTGATAGTCCATTAGCTATCAGAAATAACATACTAGTATCTCTAATACGAGCATCCTTAAGACATGCACAGTGCATTGCAGGCCCTGGGTCAGTGTCATCCAGCACTTGCCAGTACAGACCCTGCTGAACATGAAGCCAGAAAACCTGTCCACATAGGGAATGTAATAAAAAGGAGCACCTGTAATTTCCCTTGTCTTGCTTCAATCTCAAGTCAAGCAAAGTGAAGCCTCAGCAACTTGTGATGTATTTATTCTATAGGCAGATGTAAGTACAATCCTAGTTGAAACCTCTTTGGAGGACAAAGCAAAATCCAGTGCCTTTTACCTCCTACAGTAATTCCTGTTGCCCCAGGGATCCATGAGCACTCAAAGTGAACTGGAACATCTTCCATCTGCCATACAATTTTTCTATGAAAATAAAGCTTTGAGAAAAGATCTGAAGACAAACCAAAAGGACAGGGGTACCTGCATCTCATTCTTCCTTGCAAAAGACATATTTTTCATTCTGGCAGAGAAAATACCCAGCAATACACTCACTACCCAAGACAGACAGGCATGACCTTCCTAAGCATGCTGATCCACACAATAAGTTTGCACTTGCTTCTAAGAAGGGCTGTTTTCATGCTTTTGTATCAGGAATGATTTACTTTGGGGGATTGTATGATACAAAGATCGCTAATAGGATACAGAGCCTTTCACCTGTAGGTCAGCGTCTTCAATTTCACCCCAGTTTATGAAACTTAATCTCGGAACATGCTGTGTGTTACACAGCATCTGCCCTCAGCTCCTGCAGACACCAGGAGCTGCTCGGGGCACTGGGCAGGGGACAAGAGTGCTCAGCTCTTGGGAGAAGCCAGCTCCTGCTGACTGCAAGTCACTATGTGCTGTACAGAGACCCAGGTGAAACACAGGGCTGCTCTCGGGTTTATTCCTATTACATTAATAAAAGAAAACACCAGGGCTGCCCCATTTGTCGCGTGAAATGGTGGTGCCAGATGCAACTTCACCATGTACGCGCAGGGCCTTAATCACTTTGGCAGCCCAGAAAAATCTGTTCACAGCACGTGGCACACTCCAGCTGAAGGCTGATGGTGCCTATGATTAGCCACAGAGCAACTAAACAGAGTTGTTCTCCACTAACACAAATTCGGGGCTTTTTGCAAACATTAAGTTTCTTTTCTCCTACTAAAAAAAAAAGGCTAATAATGTCCTTTGAATAAACTAATGGCATCCAATGGTTAAGAAAGAGTTACTTGTACGTACGCATTATTTAGACTAGTCTTTTCCCCAGGAACTAATGAGCTGAGTAAGACCCTAACAATTCCAGCCTCAGATGCAGTGGTGGAAAAAGTCACCCCTCAGCTGCATTTAACTGTGTCGTATATTTCTAAGTGCCTACGTGACCAATTTGGAAATATACTGCAAGTCCCCAGGATCAAAATTAACAAAGTTACATAACACAGCTGAACTGTTCAGTTCCAGATAACACCTCTTGGACTAGAAATCATTAGAATCAGCTAGAAAAATAATTTTTTTCCCTAGAAGAGACGTCAACGTTTTTCAGGGAAAACAAGTAAGAGAGACTTATCCATGGGAACCATTTAACTCATCTGAAAAGCTAATGCGTTTACTTATGACTGAGGTCAAAGTTGCGTGGCATTGTAAGTCAAAACTGCAATTTTGACTATAAAATGGGATCTCATTTTGTCTTTTAATCTCAAAAACTGGAATTAAAGTACTTTGTAAGTCAAAATTAAATTAGTTCATAACATTCTCTTCTATTTATTATAGGAAGAGGTCTTTTGACCAAATAGATATTTTGTATTAAACAGAAAATTTGTTTGAAAAAAATCATATTTTTGCTTAGAAAGTATCTTCCACAGGTAATTCAACCTGCTCTAAAAAGGAGTTTTGCTTATTCTAATTGCTGCTTGGAAGAGGTGGCTGCTCCCCAGTCTTTCAATTTTTTTGCTCTCTCTTCTATCATATAAACGCACCATTAGAGATGCCAGCACTGAACCATCAAAGGGCAGTTGGCATTCACCAGCCCAGTGTGTTCCTCTACAACAAAGATGTATGCCTGTGCATGCCTAAGTTTTGGCAGAATTTGACTGAAAAAAAGACTTTCACCATCCAGAAACAAAAATGATGCAGAAAACCTGATTTCATAATTGCATTTTTAAATAGAGAAATATACAATAGTTTTATTATGAAACTAGCCACCAGAAAACACAAAAATAAATATAAAATCCCTACCAGTTTATCAATTCTAGGCCCATGACTACACTATTTAAGAGCTTTCTGCTCGCTGATATATATTCTGCTAGCTGTCACATTGTATTTCTAAATTGTTAAAAAAACCTTACCTATTGGCCCCTAAGGCATTCATTTTTCCCTGGACTTTATAAAAATGAGAACATGTTTCCGTGATATTTCTTTTACAATAGGAGGCCTGTTAAAAACAGCATCATGAATATTCTAGTTATGACAGATATGAAAGGACATAATATCCAGGAAACAGTTCTTTCTTAACATATTCATGAAGAGGTCCTTGTCAATCACAGCTGGTGAATTGAATAAAAAAATAATACTCAGAGTCTTAGGAGGATACAACTGAGTTTTACATGCTGGAGATATAAAGACTGAAGTGAGACTGGGTTCCACTAACAAGATTCCTGGCCTGAAGTGTCTTTGTGAAATTATTCAGAAATCTGCCAATAACGATATTTCAGGCTGCAGCTATCTCCTCCTCTTTTTTTTTCTCCATGTGGGTCCACGTGTTATTGCCACACAGTTAATGGAGTCTCCCCGCTGGTGCTTTAAAGGAACCCTGTCTGCAAATGTCCATTCACCTTGCAGTTTCAAAACAACATGGTTTACACCCCTGTTTCTTCTGAACATTAAAAAAAAGACATCTTGAAATGCTATGGAAATAAGAAATAAACTGCCAAATGGCTTAAGAAGCAGAAGCACTTAAAAGCCTACTTATATATTTTTTCAAGTGAAAAAGCAACATGATTTACTATTTAGGATGTATTGTCAAGTTGTTCAGCAGTATCTGCATAGATAATTAAACAAACTTTTGTATTAGAATAGTTTTTTACACTTTTGCTACTTTGAAGCAGGTACAAAGTATATTTAAAAGATATTACTCAAAAATATACAATATATAGTCAGGTTTTCCTCAAATTTTTTACATATATTGAAGGCTAATTCCAAATGTTTTAATGTACAAAACACACAACAGCATATAAAAGCCGATTTACTAAGACTATCAAACAAGTGCACCTCTCAAACGATGTGGCATTTTCCCAAGTAAAGCCTATAGAACAACGCTTCCTAAAACAACGTTGAAAGCCAATTTAAAAGACTGTAAATTTTTACAGGTGCCCTATTTACCTCTAATATCATTACATGTCATTGAAAGTTATTTTGCATCAAAAGAGTAAATACCTCAAACCCAAGGTATACATCTATTATTTAAAATGAGTGAAACAAAACTAAAACCGTAATTAAAATGAGTTGACAGAATACCCCACCCTGGGTTTCACTGTTGCTCACTATCTCCAACAGCTAGCAAACACCATTAGTATAACTCCTGAAGCATTTCTTTTTTCCCAACCTAAGTTTCAAGGATGCTGAAAATATCAAAATGATTTGCCTAAGAAATGCACATGGTTTCCTCTCATACAGCTTCCTACTGGCACTTCAAGAGCTGCCCCAGGACATATTTTATTTATTTGTCTGGCTAAAGACGTAGCACTTTGCTTCTCTTACATTGAAAAGCAACCCATTTGAGATCCATTCTGACTTTAAAATATATCACCCAGTCAGATAACACCACAATAAATGAGGAAACACAGGTAAACTTGCAGGCTAACGTAGCCAGCAAAGGAAAGATGTATGAAATGGCAGTAGCACTGCAGGCACTTTGGTATGGAGACCTTTTGTGCAAGCTCATTGTGGATAAAATTAACCTTTAAGCCCACTACCCCGATTCCAAAAAGGTTTGCTACTGCACCCAAATTCTAAGTGTGTATATATATTTAAAAAACACAAAAACCAATCCAAAACAAAAAGAAAAATCCTCCTTGAAGATACCAAACCCCTACATTTGAAACACTGGGTTAAATTGAAACTAACTGCAAACTGAATGTCATAGAATTATTTAGGTTGGAAAAGACCTTTAAGATCATCCATGAACCTAACACTGCCAAACCCACCATTAAACCATGTCCCTCAGCGTCACTTTTGCATGTCTTTTAAATATCTCCAGGGATGACAATTCCACCGCTTCACTCGGCAGCCTGCTCCAATGCTTGATAACCCTTTCGCTAAAGAAATTTTTCCTAATATCCAATCTGAACCTCCCCTGGTGTAACTTGAGGCCATTTCCTCTTGTCCTCTTGTCTTATCACTTGTTACTTGGGAGAAGAGACCGACCCCCACCTTTCTACACCCTCTTCTCACGCAGTTGTAGAGAGCGAGAAGGTCTCCCCTCAGCCTCCTTTTCTCCAGGCTGAACAACCCCAGTTCCCTCAGCTGCTCCTCATAGGACTTGTGCTCCAGACCCCTCACCAGTTTCATTGCCCTTCGCTGGACACGCTCCAGCACTAAAATGTGTTTCTTGGAGCGAGGGGCCCAAAGCCGAACACAGTATTCAAGGTGCAGCCACACCAGCGCCGAGCACAAAGGGACAATTACTTCCCTAGTCCTGCTGGCCACACTATTTCTTTTTTTTTTTTTTTTTTTAAACAGGAAACAAAAATAATATGAAATAACATCACAGAGCACATTGCAATGAAATTTGAAATGTGGGTTACTGAAACCTTGAGGCAGAATACCAAATTGCCAAGAGACTGTTTCTTAAATGGAAGCGTCTCAGACTTTTCAGCTGCTTGTGGCACAGTACACTGAATTGCAAACAAATATCCAAGCGTATTTTGGATTCCGTTTGCAAGTACCAGTGAAATGCCAAATGAAAAATAAATAAAAACATCTGCCTAGCACTCCTATATTACCAACACCTACTACAGGTAATGTCTGGCCCAGCACCACGTTTATTATGTGACTCATTCCCGTTGAAAACTATGACTGTTCATCTGAATAGTACTAAAAATGTTGCTGAATCAAGCTGAGCCCTGGTTTCAGACCTCTCTCATGTTTGCACTAAAATAAACATACAGGTTTTTTGAGCCACAGAGGTAAGATTTAATCACATTGTAATAGCTTAAACACGTGCAAGTACAGCATCGGCAGGTGCCAACATGAAAATAGCAAGAATTATGTGGAACCACTGTTTCAAAACAAAACCTGTCTGAAATTGAAAAGGATGAGTTGTCTGTGTACAGAAGCTATGTATTTAATACTTTTCCACTGGGAGTCTAATTTTCACCTTTGGTAAACTTGATTCATTAGTGTATTAATTGACAGTTGTTTCCTGGTCTAAGTGATTGTTTTCCAGTTCTATTATGTATTGTCAAACAACAGCACATGATTAATTACAAATAAACCAAGAATTAACTTTGCTAACAAGGGGATGTTTCAAAGCCTTCTACCTTAAGGAAAGGAAGTGTGCTACTCCCACAGCCGGGATGTTTTCTGGAGCTTCCCTCACAGTATTTCAAACACATTCAGCCGCACTGGTCTCTCAAGAGATTTTGGCTGACATTTGAGGCTGATATAAATGGGTTATTTTTTATTTTGTGCCTTACAAACTGACCCCTTAAATACATAAAGTCATATGCCAGTGTTGGTCAGTACACAAAGCATTTATCAAATGAGAAATTAGAACATATACGGGTAACAACAAAAGGCTATATATTAGCCACTTTAGCGGCCTTCAGCATGAAGTCCAGGTCCAACAGAAATCTATCTCAGCGCTGTGGTCTTCCAAAGGATCCTCTGATCGATGGCACAAAATTAAGATGCTTCATTTTGCTGTCAATACAATTAATATGAACTCCGCTTAAGTGAACAGATTATCTGCGGTCTCACAGCTTGCCAGAAAGAATTGGAAACTTAACATGTTGCAATACCAAAGACATAAAGGAAGACGGCTGGATAGAGACTTCCGACAGGCTATTTATCACCTGCCTCAGCACTAATGGCAGGAGTTCATAATGATTAAGAAGATACATTCTGTCCGAGGTTGAAGTTGAGGTGCTTTAAGTTTCCTTTTCAAATCTGTTTGCAATGGATTTCCAGGGCTCTTATACGAACAGTTACTTGAATTGCAGGCCAAACAGAAGTCCCTTAATCAAAAACTGAACTTGGATTCCTTCTTAAATGCTCATACTATCTGGCTGCCTGGTTTCCTGTTACTGGCATGAACTACAAACTCTTTTTCTTTTAATAAGTCAGAAAGTTTGCTTCTGTCTATATTTCTTTTGGGTTTATCTGAAAATTAATTTCAGTAACTGACATTTCTGAAATTACAACAATAACTCCACAAAGTGTACCCTGCTGCTCTCTTTCAGAGCCTACCAAAACACTGGAACCACCCATACCGGAATAGCTTGCTATTTCTACTGTACAATTTTAAGATATTATATTTCCAAAGGAAAAGTGTTACTGTTACTTAGGAAAAGCACACTTCCACAAGTGAAATATTCTTCATCAATTTCAATAACATTAACAGAAAAGAATTACCACCTCCTGGAAAACAATTATGATCTTCATATTGTATAGCCAAGACCAAAAAAACCACCAAAGATAGCTACACACTGCAGAAACAGAGACCACCAAGCATTTCTTTAAAAAATAGAGCACGGAGGAATAACATTTACTCCTCCAAAAGCTATGGTGAATAGTTCTGGTATGTCCATCATTTGCACTTTTGGACAGGTTTAACATGACCACTCTCAGGAACCAATGGAATTTTAAATAGATTCTTCCCCCCGCCCCCCTTCAAAAAAAAAAACAAACAACAAGATAGACTGTACACACAAGAAAAAGATGATTTACCTTGGCCCATCATATAATAAAAAACAGATGCAGTTAACTGTACCTTTCAGCTAAAGCTGTTAAAATACATACATCAATCATCATTTGGGAGCAGTCAGGAAAACAAGAGTAATGAAAATTGGTACTTTGATCTTTTGCACTGAATTTTCTTTCTGAAAAAACAGCCACACGCGCAAGCAAGAATCTATTGGAAAGTCAAAATAAGTCATTTGCCAAGATCCTCGGATTCTCAAATTGTAAATGGCCGTGATTTACATGGCTTCTTTTACTTCCTGGACAATTTTTTTTTTTTTTAAAGCACTTTTATTCCAGAGAAAGCCAAGTCTACAGCTGCCAAAGACAGTAAAACCAGAAGAGCCTAAATCTTTGTAATGCACAAACAATGCTTATTTATTTCAGCTACTGTTCAGACGTAAAGAAGAGGCATTTTGCCAGCTGTATCTTTCATATATATATATCATTAAATATTATTTACTAAACTAGTAAGAAAAAACTATGCATAATAAATGGTCTGTGCATAGTCCTGTACTCATCTCTGTAATGCTCACTCAAATTTTTACCAAAATAGCAATGTCAGAGAACAGCATACCTGGGACCAGTTTCGTAACTATACAAGTAGAAGTTAAAAAGGTGAATGAATCACTTGTAAAAGCTTTCTTTCGATCATAATATCCTTCTTTTCCCAACAGGATTTTCTCAACTAAGTAATGATTTATTGCCACAAAGCACTAAATACTCAGCTAAAAAAAATCTATTCACTTTTGAGAAGAACATTGTCTGTCTTATCACAAACATTAATCTAAAAAGTTTTATTATTAATATTCTGAAAAACATTCTACTTACATCCCTTCCTAATCCATTCCTCCATATGCTTTTTCTAATTCAGAGATTATCCTGCTTTTGGGATAATTCTCTACAATCTCATCACCCTTCTATACAATATCTCACTGCTGACCCACTTTAGGTCAGATGCTAAGCGCAATAAAGTTAATCGAGCACCTTTGTCCTATATAAAGTATATTTGGATCTTAATAAACCTTAAATTTTGCTAGCTTTTTTTCCCCCTCTAAACACTGTGCTCTTTAGTTACATTGCTTCGTTGTTGCCTTGCTTCCCTGCCCTCATGCTCAACTTCTCTCCGTAAATTTCCAGCTGTAAGGACATGAGGAGAGTGAGCGAGCTGTTCAGCTGACAGAAAGAAGCAAGGCTTGTGGGTTAAGGTGGACTGAAATCAATGTATCTTTGCGATATATTCCAGAAGTAACAGATAAAGGTAGATTGTCCCATTAATTTTCAGAAGGAACTTACTCAGCATAAGAACTCCAGCAGAGAAGCCTGCGTACCTGACAGTGACCCAGAAATAGAGGTCTCACTAGCTACAAGTCATGCAAAACTACTGCTTTCAAAAATGACTTCAAGAGAAAAGCAATAAAATTAAGTTTTAAAAAAGTCAGCATTTGAAAAAGGAAATGGCCAAGTTTGTTTGGCTTAAATCTTTTATGCCTAATATTCAGGCACACAATGGAAGGCTAAACAATCCTTCCACTATATTTCACTGAATTTCGTAATTATAATTATTTCATATTTCTGGGTATAAGCAATTTAAAAATAACTTGCAAGTAGAATTTGAAGAAATTTCAGCTTTTTTTAAAAATAACTTGGAGAAACGAAGTAACAGATGCATTAAAAGATCAACTCATATCATATAACTGACAGAACTTTTCATAATTCCATTTCCCAAATCAGCTACAGAATTTCACTTTGTGCTTTCTCAGGAACCGTCAAGGACCAGCGAATGAAACATAAAGGACAAAGTATTGAATAAATGGAATGAAACAAAACAGTGCATTGTGCGTGATGCAGAATCACTCCTTATCTTTACAGCTGACATTCAGCGCTAGCAGGGAGCGAGTATCTTGAAGAGAAATGAGCCAAACAAAACACTGCCGAATTCCTCTGAGCTTTAAATCCAGCTTTGGAAACAAACCCACTAGGTCAAGCCCCCTCTTGGGGCATTTTGCAGTGCCTGTGAAAGACCTACATTGGGTGGGGTATGGGCTGCAGGAGCCGAGTGGAACGAAAGGGAGCAGATGGTTGGGAGCCCACAAGACACACAGAACCAGAGTTAACCTCATGCTTATAGGAGCACCTATGCCTTTCTATAGGCATTCAGTTTGAGTTTCATGCAAATTAACATACATGAGACGACAGACATACAGAATCCAGGAAATGGCTACATAACCCACAGCATAATTTTGGTGCTGTTAGAGTACGTTTGATCAGTTTTCATAAATATCAAAGGGGATTTTTTGGCCACCTCTCCCTCTTTTTTTTTTTTTTTTTTTAGAACCAAACAAAGCAAAGAGCTAATTTTAAGCAATTCCATCCCTTTGGAATCCTGCAGAGAAACATGACATTTTCCACAAATTATTTTATTATGCCAAGGCTCAAAAAGCAACAGCAAGCAACATGACAGAAGGATCAAGAAAACGCAAGTATGCTAGGAAAAAAGAGGCAGTGCTGCTCAAGTGCTTCATTTGAAGCATAAGAAGTTCCCTCCATCAGTAGAATACATACATCTGGAAATCCCTTACTTTACAAATGTCAGCGTCTGAATATAGAAATTTATAGATATATTGGAACCTGCATATAATTGCACGGTCACTAAATTGTCATGAGAAACAATAGCACACTTGACCCATTGCTTACGCGACTCCTCACAGAGCCCACAGAGTCTACTAAATCAGCAGAAAACAGTCAGTTTTTTTTAAACTGAAGTTTTGAACTATCTGGTTTCAGGATAGTTGCATTTGGCTGCAATAGCACAAAGCTCAGCACAGGGAACTAAGTGAATTCTTGTTTGCTTAGAGCACAGTGAGCTCCACGCTACCATAGCTACTCGGATAAATCAAAGGCCGGGTCTGTAGGACTAGCAGTCAAAGCCGTGCCAGGTATGGTTGTCCAATGCCTCGTGCTGGTGACCTACTTAAGCTACCTTTGAACACTTGCAAGCGTGCTGACTGTATTTATAACAATAATTCACCACGGCTGTCACCTGCAGCACTGCAGTTCAGCTGATGACGCAGTCCCCGACTCTGCTCCCTGCTGTGCAGACAGGTGAACGCCAGCATCCACCCAGCCATTTGCAACGAGACATCAGTCTCCGTTCAGTGCAACACCCAACCCGCAGGAATACCTGGACGTTGCAGTCTTGCTCAGAACACACCGCTTCCAGAAAAGCACCAGCTGCATCACGCTTTATTCTGCTTGGATCACAGGAATAAGAGAAGAACAAGACCAAGCCTTGTTTGTAATTCCATCTCAGTAAAAGCCAAAAGGTAAAACTAGTAACTAGCCTCTAAGACTTCCCAGCAGCTTCTCAGGATCAGCAGTTAGAAGAAACGTTTTCTAAGATCACCTGTTTAAAGCTATATGAAGTCTTATGGGAATAAAACTACTCCTCACCACATTAAAAATATATCCTAAGATCTAACCCTTTCTAACACCATAATCCATAATGTAATTTCCCTTTATTTGCATTTAAACCATTAATGACTACTTAGGTATTTACCAGAGCATCTCATATTCCTCCATTAGTGTAGACACTTGCCTCTGTAAGGCAGGGACTGAGTTATTTAACTGTCTGTAAGTACCAGGAGCAGTTAGTGCACTGCATGAATAACAGACTGTATACATAGGCACATGAGGGACACTGGGCCCAAACAGCTAGGTGTCTTCCCCAGAAGTCTATTGCCATTGTCAAAATCTGTGCAGTCGAGTTTATAGGGCAGAGAATTAAAGGATCAGATCTGTCTCTAGCACAACCTACATTTTTCCCAAGATGAGAAATATTCAGCAGTGCTCAGAGACGTATTAGCTACCGACGGACTGGGGTCCAGAAAATTGGTATAGAAAGGATGTGCCCTGGAACCACCTGCTTTGTGACTGCTCCTGACTGAGAGGAATGGCGGGGGAAGCCTCTGTGCTATTTCCTGAGCAAAGTCTCAAGCTAAAAGTATAAGAGTCCTTCATTTTGCCATGTTCCCACTCCCAACAAGCCCTGCATCTTGGGTATTATCAATGCAACAGCATGACTCCTTTACCACTCTGTTACCTGATGGGTCATGTGCATTTTGGGGTTGGTACAATTTGGTGGGGTTGGTATAATCTTGCACATCACAGAACAAGGGATGCCTCCCAGCAGAAGCCTGTGCTCATGCAGGCTCAGCTCTAAGGAACGTTTCCCAGAAAAAGCCCAATATCCCATCCCCTCCATACTGTCATGTGACTTTCACACTTACAGAGGCACCCAGTATATGACTACACCTGCAAGAGACCATTAATCATGTAGCAAGACGCTATTCCTATTATGCAATGGAAAGCAGGACTTTCATCCATCAGGATGCTAGAAACTTGTGATGTCTCTATTTTAAATGGGGGAGAGCATTTACTAGATTACAAAAAAACCCAAAAAAACAAAACAAACAAAAAAAAAACCAAACAAAAAAAGCCAAACCAAACCAAAAATCACAAAAAAGGTGTGGCTTGAAACCCTGAAACCAGGGTTTCAGCTGGTCCTGCATCTGACCTGTAGTGTGTTCTTCAACAAGTCATCTGCAGCAGTCTGCCTTTGGGCTAAACATGAACATCTTGATATTGAAGAGCTTCAAAGAGATAAAACTACACAGGAAGAATTGATAATATAAAAAATGACCACCAACAAAAGCAGTTCCATATTATTCTACCAGAAACCAAGTATCATCCTTGATGAAATTTTGGTGCCAGAAGATTGCGAGCAATCAGTGGCTATGCACCAAATTATATGCCCTGTCAGTCTAAGTACAAATAAATCCGAGTACCCACCAGCTTCAAACCCACACCAAATTCATGTTTTCTATAGCAACACATCCTCACTACTACACTGACAAACTTTTAGGTAAAATGTGCTTTAGGGAAATACTTTGTTGACTGCTCATTATAGAACAAAAGGTTGTTTTAAATTAGTTTTCTTAACACTAAATACTAGAGTAAATTTTAGCTTAAAGTTGTTTAGCAGATTTGTGCATGGCACATTTTCTCAGAGTACATGAGGACTACAAAACACATAGTAAAATCTGACAGTATGATTGTCTTTCTTATTTAAAAAAACCCAGAACGACACCCCCCCCCCCAAAAAAAAAAAACAACCCACCCAAAAACCTAAACAACAAAAAAAACCCCAAACAACCATAAAACAGATAGCCTCTGGAAATGTGACACGACAGTCAGGTTAGACACCAGGAAAAAACCTCCCCCCAACATGTCCCCAGATGAATACTATTATACCAAAACAAATTTTCCTAGAGATATTGTTGAGCCTCCATGACCAAAGACCTGGAGGGAAAAAAAAGGGTTAAAGGGACATTTGAGAGGGAGAGCATCAGCATAACCCAACACAGGCTGATGCTGCCCTGGGACAGCGGGGCACACTGAACTATCTCTTGAGAGACCCTCAAGCCTATTTTTCTGTGATTCTAAATTGTGTTTGTGGGGGTTTTTCCCCACAAAAGGCAAACCTACGTAGCCCAAGAGAAAGACAGTATTTAGTTACAAGATATAAAAGAAGGTGCATCTCCGGCTGGGTAGAAGTGGGAGAGGTGAAGAACTTGAAACACAGCCAAGAGAATAGTCATATTTTCAACATTGGTTTGAATATGTTTCACATTGCTGCAAAAATCTCAGGTATAGAAAGCATTCAGGAAAAAGCAGCTTGGTTATGGTTCAACCCATACACAAGATCCTGTACGTTACAGGATGATTTTTATGTAAAGCTGCGTCTGTCAAAAGAATGCAGCGGAGCACATAAGCGTGGGTTCTTTCAAGCGGTCACATTTCTACTTCTCAGTGCATCAGCACATCCAGTTATGAGCAAACCATGTGCAGGCAAAGGATTTCACCTCGTATTGTTTCAGGAGAGCCTCCCTATCATGGCAGCTGACGCGCAAAACAGCGCTGCACGTACTGCCCATGGCCTCTCCTCACCACCTATTAATATGTATGGACTGAAGTTTGGCAGAATAGTTTTGAAAGTTTCTCCGAGTGGAGAAGTAAGGAAGGAGGTATGACAAGAATTCTCTACGAGGTAGGGGGTAAGCAGGAGGTCTTTGCATCTCTGCCGTGCAGGTGTCCGTCAAACCTTCCTCCAGACCAGAGGGGACTTTTCTCTCCGCACTGCCATTAGCGAGGCATGCAGAGCGGCGACCCCAGCCTCGGCAGACCAGTGTTCATTCTGACAGAGCACTTCCAGTGTTGAAGTCTTTAAGGCTTGTAACAGTTTAAGATATTATTCCTGTATGATTTCTAGAGCCAGAGACTTGTATAAATTAGATGTGTCATGAAAAATCTGAATTATGTGTCACGTGGTGCAGCAGAAGGTAATATACAGACCTTTATTATGCAATAAAACAATTGTGTGCTGGGGAGATATTTATGGCATAATCCTGCATGTCCTCATAGTACTCTTCGGAAACATATAATTTAATACACACTGTATATTTTGCCTCTGTGTGTTTACATTTAAAGTAATGCAAACTTTATTCTCTAAAATCCCAGTAATATATCTGGATAGGTTATTGCATGGCATACTGGTAAACACTACCAGAAGCCATACAGTCTTGACAAAGGCCACTTACTGCTAGTGACTCATTCTGCATATTTCTTTAATATTTTTCTCTTTAAGTCAGAGCAAGCTTCCCAAATGTTTAATGAGTAGGCTCTAAGGCTTTAATTTTCAACCAATCCTAACTTTATTACAAAAGTTTATCAAGCTATAAACACACTACTTCACTATGCTGTCATGTTTTTATAAAGTAGTTTATAAAAGGTGACATCTGGCAAAGAGGCAGATCTATAAAAATCATGCTGGTGGATGTAGTGTCATTTTTTCTGCCATCCTCCCAGAAAGAGTAATATTATTTTGACACACACATTCATCCCCACTGTCAAGCTTCTATTTTTATAGTTAGCTTACTGCACATATCCTTAAGCTATACAAAACCTTTGGGCTAATGTAAAGAATGACATTTCTGCATATTTATTATAACACTTATTTTAGGGGTTGACTTTGCCTGATAGGATTTTTCCAAGTACAATGTCATTTTCATGACAATACACTTCGTTCAGAAACAATAAATAAAGATGCACAATAAGTCATGAAAGGCCAAATATGCACGGACAAGTTTACAGCAGCTCAGCTTGGCAAGCCTACATTTGTCCTTCTTTAATATTTTATCAGATGCGTGAACTGTACATTGGAGTTCAGTACAAACTTCAGTGTATGGAACATAATGAAATCTCTCTAGGACATTATAGAGTCCAGCAGAGTACAATTTTAATACTGTGGAGTTTTTAGCTCTGACATGTTGGGAGGTATTTTCTTTCAAAGAGTTCAGCTTTTTTTATGTTTGTGTTGGCTCAAGCACAGTCAGGATATAAGCAAGTGAAAGACCACTGAAATTAGGAGGCTGACAAAGCGCTTTTTGTGATTTAATTACAGCAAATAACTGATTCATTTCTGCTATGTCAGGTTATCTACTAAAGTAGATGATATGAATCCCAACATACCACAGAAAGGTTGCTTCATTTGTCTGTGCATAATGACTTCCTCTTTCTAGTCTTCCTCCAATACAATGGATACGTTATTTTTAAAATGTGAAGTCTATCATCAGTCATCTCTGTTGAAAGCTAGAACTCCAAAATATTTAGCTTTAAAGCATATTTACTATTCATGAAAAAACTTTTTAATGCTCTTTCCCAGTATTTAAATAAGGAATGGAAGTGTGCATTCACACCAACAAGCCCAGAAATTAGAATTATTTAACTGCTTTTGAACATGACACTAATGGAAGACAAGACCAAAAATAGTAGCAGAAGTCTATTAACAGCAGCATTATTCTGCCATCAAAAGGGTTCAATACTAGAACATTCCTGAGCAGAGATCATTATTGGCAGTTCACTAAAGGATAATTTGGGTTAGAAGCAGCATTCTCATCCTTAATCAGAGCACTATCTTTGAAGTTGATGAAAAACATTTTACAATGTATTTTCTAATGCTCAATTCAAACCAAAGAATCTCCCAGATGTGCCATGAAATCAACGTCACCCTCTGGATTGTTTCACTATAATTGTTATACAGAGCAAGAGTTGTTGAACTTGATTGTTTTAGGTCAGAAATAAGGATTCAGTACAGCTTTTATTACTGCTGCCATTGCCCTTTTGCAGATGCTATTTTCAGATGCAATTAACCATAACATCCCACTTTCTAAGATCCCAGTTCCACAGCTGCACATGAATAGTCAGATCTTTGCATCTGTATTATGCCCCTATAAGCTTCAATTACAAAATCGGGGACTATTTGCTCTCTAAGTAAAAAAACTTTGGTTTGAGCAAGGTAAGAGAAGATCCTCAAGTGCACTGAGCCTGGAGTTTTATAGGATTTCCACACCTAGAGCACAATAAGGGCAAGAGACAGTAAAGCAATAAGAACCTGCTAAGGGGGTAAAGAAATGAAACGCTGCCATGTCCTCATATCTGCTGCTGTAATGTCTTTTCATCTCTATATACAAGCAGTGATTAAAAATAGGTCTTCAGAAATACCAGAATACACGCCTAATTATACTGAGATATATTTATATTTACATATTGCTATCTTTTCCAAATTGCCAGGCTACCTTCCGTTGGTACAGTCATAGATAATTCGTGTCTCCAAGGTCCCTTTGACCGCTGCGTTATACTTAGTACAGAAATTGTAACTCTAAAATGCTATTTACTATCTACGTTGCATGTGCACTTACTGGGCTCTTGGAATAATCTACCACTTGCAATTATTCTGGCATGACCGGGGGAATCATGTCCTTTAAGCAAAAAACTTGGGCAGTGTCTCTATCTTTCAGTATCATCAAATGCACATCAGCATATTGTGTTTGGATGGTGAGTAAGGGAAAAGGAGCACACTCACATAAATGTGAAAAACATTACCCGAACATTACAGAGGGCATTCTGAAAAGACTAGATTGAAAAATACTTTGCTGAAGGGTCATGTAAATATAATGCACTGGGAACGCTCTTTATACATCTGATCTATTTTTGATTAGTTTTGTGGTATTTTGTGAGGCAGGACATTGTAGTGTCATGGTAATCGAGGACTGGAAGTATTATTACCTAGACTCAGCAATAATGAGAACAGAACCTTTAATTTCAAACTATAAGATAACACATTGATTAATAACCATGGGATGATTAGTCAATCCAAGACCTTAATGCACAATGGAGAAATTCATCCATTATCTGTTCAATGTAATTCTTCTTTCATCTTGGTGACTTTAAAAACAACCAAGGAAAATTACTGTCCCTCAGTAAAGGCTTTTGAATTTCATATGCATTTAATTAGATAACTGCCAGCCCAAGGACAGGAACCATGACAAATAGTTGTTCTTTTCAAATTAGAAGAATAGACTGTTCAATGAGCAATATTGATGTTCTCTTGTACTGAGTTATACAAGAGTTCTGCTACTACTTCCTTTAATTTACCTAACCTTTTTTAACATTTAATGAGTTTTTAACACGGTTTTAGTTACACATGCTAGTTGGTCATTTTAAAAAATGTTGCTAACAGCAACAGCACCTGCATAGACATAAATGCATACCCCACCACAATTTTCTTGGAATTAGGTACGAAAGTACAATTTACATAGGAAAAAGAACATTAGAAATTAAGAGGCCATCTTTATGTTAGTAGAAAAACAACAGTTAATCCTGTTTAATCTGTTTAATTGCTTCAATAGCCGTAATAATAAAGATTAGCTGGCTGTGAAATACTATAAAACAAAGGAGGATTTTTTTCCATTTCTGGTCCTGAGATACTGTTTTCTACTCTTCTAGATGAGGGTAGAACAGAGAAAAGGTTCTTTTTTTCAGGTTTTGTTGTTGGTTGGTTTTTCGTTTTACTTGGGTTTTGTCTGTTGGGATTTTTCCCCCTCTAAAAACCTTGCAGTAACAGTCCTACTATCTCTTTCTTTCCTGCGATGTATACATGTAATCTAAAGACTGCCTAGCAAATAAGGGACAGTTTATTCATTAATAGGAGGACCCCCCTCCTGTTGCACAGGGAGTTAAGACTTGACCACCCTGAGTTTGGCACAACAAGAGGACTTTAGATGTAAAGGGCCAATGAAAAAAATAAGAGCAAAAGACAACTGCTGAAGAGCTTCCTCTGCTTTTCAAAGGCAACTTACCATGAAGTCATGATTCTAGGCTTGTCCTGCCCCGGCACAGGTTAAAGAGAGGCAGCAGGGAAAGTAATACAGAATTTAAAAAAAAAAACAAAAAAACCCAAAAAAACCAACAAACCACAAAACCAACAGCAACAACACAACTCTTCACTGTTCCAATCAATACAAAGAAATTTTTTCTCAAAGTTAAAAAAAAATATCTGGAAAAGCCAGAAACTGTGAGCAACCATCCAACTCGGTATTTTCAGTTCCCTATCTAGCAGCCGCTGTTAATGCTACTAATGAGAAAATCATTTTCACCTGTCATTCATCTGTGCTCTGCAAGAATTTGGGAGCTCCCAGCTTAAGCACCTCAGGGGCTACACTGCAGCATCTACACTCAGGGCACTGCAGAGCTGGCCTCTGCCATTCTTGGTGTCTCCTTGCAATGATCACTCAAAAGAAGATTACAACAGCTCTTTCAGCTGGCAATGCCCTCCCGAACTGCCTCTTCCTACGATTCCCCACTGCAGAGACAGGATTCCAGCTCCACTCTTGCAGAGGATTAACAAAACCTTTGTCATTAGAAAGCCCACAAAGGCCATGGCCATGCTAACTGCTCCTGTCCCACCAGCCTGGATTAAGTTTACAGTTGCTCAACAGGTCAACCAGCCTGGGCCCGTATCTTGCTGTGGGCTCCCACGGAGGGGTACTGACTACCCGCAGAAGTGAATTTGACTTCAGGCTTCCCTAGGGCTCCGGGCACAGATTTTCTGCCCATGAGGAGATTAATTGCATTCAGTAATCACTTATCAGACATGTTCGCCTCAAAGGAAACCTTTCACACATTAAATGTCAGATCTGAAATAATTTATTCCTGAAAGGGTTAAGCTCACAGTACATTTTACTTGACAAGTGAAACGGCGTGCTCTCTAAACATGACATTCCAATACCCAGTGATAAAATATTTCCCAATCTTTATACCATTTTGATAATTCACAGTGTGTATTACACACAATCAAGCTGTACAGGTTTCAGAGGGATTCTGAGCACATCGCTCAGACTGACAGAGCAAGTATTCCAGACAATTGGCTCCCCGAGGGTCAAGACAGTGATGCTCAATCAGGATTCAAACGGGTCATAAACCCTTCATGGATCTCGCTCAAGTGGGTGGTGATGTCTCCCTGGGGCAGCTCATCATTTTCTGCTACAGTCAAGCACTTGTCATTACAGACAAACTCCCCGTCAGTCTTAGGCACTCATTTAATCGAGTCTTAGTGAGAACAGCAAATATTATCAGTGCCACAAAAACCCTAAAGAGACAAATATATTAATCATAACTGCTGTGATGGTAATTTAAGATACTCTCAAAACTCTGCTGGTGGTCCTTATACTATGACTACTTTTTAATGTAGACTCAGATTTTCAAACCTGGGTGCCGAAGTCAGGCACTACCCTTTGGGTTCACACTCTTCAAGACACGTTAACTACTCCTGAGAAGAAAGGGGTGCCAGACTACCCAGTTGGTGAGCACGGGAACTGGGAGGGTAGCAGAACACACCTGAATGTTGAAAATCTTTCATCAAAACCCAGGTAAGGACTCAAGGCCCTTATTTTAAGCACACAAAAAGAAAACTAGTCTTCAAACATCCAGAAATGCTCAGAATAACTCAAAACATTTGCTTTTGCAACAGTTCAGATAACCTGGCACATAACCAAGGTGGCTATAATATACTACAAGCTTGAAATAAAAACTTAACACAATCCTGGCAGCTTGGGACACAATGTTTTTATTGTACTGTTTTCATATCTAATTATGCTCCTACGCAAAAAAACCCAAACCAAAACAAACACTGGTATGCACTAGGAAAGGACTGGGATAATCTAACAGTAGGCTTTATAAAACTGTCCACACAAGGTTTGCTCCCTTTCCCTACACCATCCTACAACCACAGAATTCCCCACTCATACAGTCCCAAATTTAATCTAGATCAGAATCTCTGAACTGCTATAAACAGCTAAGGTTTTTATGTTCAGATCATGTTTTAGAGTAAAGCTGAACACATGATAATTTATTTCTTGGGTTGCTGTAGCATGCAGAATGAGCTCCTCGCTCATTTAGCTGCAAACACACAGGTGTAAACTTGAGACTTGTTTTTTTTTTCACCGAGCAAAGGAGTCGGCCAATATTAAGATCCCATGAGGACAAAAAACTCCAGTGATATAAATCAGGTGCTGCTCTGCTACAACCTAAATAACTTACTGAAAAAGAAAAAAAAAAAAACGCAATAGAGTTTCCAACTTTGCCTTTCAAGCTGGTTCAGGTCCTTACAGGATCTGTATCTCTGTTTTCTCTCACGACCATGCTTCTCTCTCTACCTGCTAGTTTTCTCTTGGCTTCCTTGGGAATTTCAGTGCCAACACACCCAGGGATGCGCTGGTGCAAACCAATAAACAAGCCAGGCTCTGGCTTTGCACCTAGTCTCCAGGAAGCCCAGGTAATCTACACAGACCCAAACCTTTTGCAATTACCAGGGGTCTAGCGGCTCAACCGATCCATCTGTTTTCTCCAGATACATTCCCCACAGAAAAGCTTGAACGTCATTTCTGCCTGGCCTCCCTGAGGGATGGCTGGCACTCCCATGAGCCTAAAACTGCCTACACATCAGAGCGCCGTGTTTAGCACCCATCAGTTCCTTTCACACACTGACAGTCACACACACGTGTATCTTAGAGGCCTCAATCTTTTGTCTGTCTGGAAACGGGCAAGTTATTCTTATCACTTCAATTCTAAACCAAATTCCCTTCACACTGCACATTTATCAGAAAATTCAGGAATATATAAAATAAATTTCTATATAGCAAGTGGATAAAAGATATTTCATTGATGTAAAACTGTTTTAAGTTGAAAATCTTGTGACTATATTCCAAAATACTAAAACATAAATCAAAGTAGCATTTAGCAGGATAAACCAAATCAGAAGCTGTATTTCAATAATGCGCTTTTACAAGCTACTTGTGCTCAGTTTTCAGCACTAATATCTGCAGCACAATAAAGAGAAATGAGGCTCACGTGGCCATTGCTGTTATTACATAAGCTTCTTGATCCTAAACTTCTTGACACTTTTCTTCAAAGTCCTCAGATCTGATCAATACCCATAACTAAACAGGCCTGAAAATCAATCTATTTGTGTTTTCAATCCCCCATATTTTACAAAAAAGAAATAAAATATTGTATGCGCAACAAAAAACAGATAACCCCAAAGCAATCTGAAACCTTTTTACAACACTCAAGACAGATTAAAGTAAACAGATTCAGTGACCTTATTTAATAATAGATAATAATGTTCTATACCATGCCAGAAAGCTCTGAAAATAATATACAGCTAATCATACACAACTGAAAATTTGATAAGCATTAAAAAGAATTGCAATAGTGGATATTAAAGCCCTGTCCAGCAAAGTACACAAGTTTTGGATTGATTTAACTGTTCACAAGTTCTGGATTGACTTACACAGTATTTGTGTAACCTGACTTACTGAAAAAGAACCACTTAAAAGAATAAACCTGAGCAGGTAGTTCTTTTCCAGTCTAATCCGGAGCTTCATTTCCTAAACCAGTAGGGGTAGGAGGAGAAAGATTACCCTTATAATAAAGATCTCCACCAAAATTCCAACAAAATTTTAAAAAAACAAAACAAAACAAAAAACCCCCCAATAACGTCAGATTTGAAAAGAGCTGTAATTATCCGGTGATAAGAAGCCTAGAGATGTTGCAGAAGGTTAAGTTGGACAA
This sequence comes from Chionis minor, assembly GCA_013398295.1. Lineage (NCBI taxonomy): Eukaryota > Metazoa > Chordata > Aves > Charadriiformes > Chionidae > Chionis > Chionis minor. The sequence continues at coordinate 361,959 of VZSF01010247.1, read as the reverse complement.
GCAGCAATAAGGTATAACATAGGCTCAGCTGAGCATCCCTTTGGCAGAGGGATAACCTGGATAAACTCTTAAGGTCTCTCCTAGTCTATGAATTTTGTGAAGTGATTTCGATCTATAAAGACAAAATCCATCATATAAACATAAAAGGGTAAAATTCAGCTCTTTCTCTAGTGTGTGCGAGGCCCCAAACACAGTGGGAGTAAAGAGCTTTCAATTCAAAAGCATGAAAAGCTTTAGTGCAAAGCCCAGTGCTACAATCAAAAGGAGGCCTGAGGTCTTGGATCGAATGGGAGAGAAGGGAGCCCATCACTGATGCTGCAAACCAGGCAACAAGGAGGGACAAGGGGACAATATTTACTCTTGAAAAGTAAATAGACATCATCTTATGGGAAGTGTCTTCTCTTGAATTCTTGTAGATACCAGCAAAAGAAGCTTGCTACCTGGATCCATGCTAGCTGAACACATCTGTGAACAACTGGGAAGGTGGAAAGCATAAGCTTATCCTTGAAACTCTGTCAGAATTCTAGAAGAGTTTTGAAACCACAGTCAGAACATACAGTATTGGGGATTACAGTAGTTTTTAAATGAGAAAATTTTTTTCTACCGAGGTTTTTTCTCCTGATGCCTATTGTTTATGATATGAAACTGTAACACTGGGTCTTTATCTTCCATGTATTTGAATTCCCAGTGTCCTGAAAATAAAGGAACAAAATATACTTGCTTCAGATTTTACTGAAATGTTAAGAATGAACATGCACTTCACTGCGTCACCAGGGATTATTTAGTAAACTTAGAATTGAATAGAAAAATAGTGCATTAAGTTTACAAGTTTCTTTTTATAAACAATTTGTATTTCTCTTGGCTAATAACAATATTTCACATTGATCCATGCATAGCCAGATATTGCTGTATTGCAAAAACACGAGAAAAATAAAAAGATTTAAAAACACAAACCCTAAAATAAATACAAGAAGAAAGCAGCACTTCAAAACCATTTACTTGAACTTAAGTCTGTTAGCTTGGTGTCTCTGGCACAAGTCAACACTGTTTTAACACACTTAACATTTTGCTTGGCATCAGCTCCTTCACGGCTCCTTTTTAGAGTTCACAGCAATAATCCTATGCTATAGGAGGGCTTACCACAGCGCAGACCGTTTCAGCGGTGATGCCAATTCATCCCCATTTCCAATGACTGCAGATGAGAATTAGTGGTAAGCACAACCGGCAACATCTACCTTGTTAGACTAAAGCAGTTCTTTCTGTCGGACGGGTTGCACAGGTTCATCATGACTTGGTGTCTAGCAATTGACTAAACTCTTATAAAAATGGGTGAAGGGCACTGAAAAGTGTCGTGAAAAGGCAAGTAAATGAATAAAAACAGCACAAGAGGTAAGCATCGCTGACAAGTACTGCTTAAACAGCTCAAAATTCATTCTGATGAACTATTCTTCTCTTTCAAACCATTTCTCTTTGTGTCCATAGAATCTCTGAGGGTGAACTAGACACGGGGAGAAAACCCTAATGCAAAATCAGCAATTAGCTCAAGATTCAGACTCACTTTGAAAATTGCCAAGTAGTGGAGCAAGGGCAGAGGAAGAGGAGACAGAATTACATTTGCAAACAGCCAGCCTTTTACTACACAACTTCAAAATTAAAGCCACCATGGCAACTGAAGGCCAAACATTTTTTTAGCAGTGCAGAATGCTATTTATCTTTACAAAGAAACACTCACTCACTAAAATATAAGAGCAATCTCTGTGAACTGGACTTCTTGAATGCACTGTTTGAATGAGTGCATTTGTCTTCAGTATTAAGGACATACTCAAGAGTTCTTCCGTTTTGTACCATAAACACTCTTTCTTTTCTGGCTGCGCTGTGGAAAACTAAGGATAGCTGACAACCTTGTGACTTGCAAGTTCTATTTTCTGCCATTATCCTTACTTTCTACTGCCTGTATGAAAACTAAGAGTGGGTAGTCACTGCTACTTTATTGAATGAACCATAGCTCTGAGTGCACAGAAAGCTCTATTAGCATCAGGAAAGGTGAATTTTCTATAGGATTTTTATTAAAGCAGCTGACTAAACTAGAACAATAACATATGCTGGAGCACGTCCACATAAATCCTGAATTTTTTCTATTTGAATTGAACTTACTGTACTCTTCTTTGATATGAAATATTCATGGCAAAAATGCAACCTCTTTAGTATGGGGTTAAGCTTTTAAATACTGGGAAGAGCTTTAAAATGTCACGGCAATGCAAAAGCAAGCAATCTAAATATTATGAGTTTTCATAAGTCAAATCTTTGGATTTTCCAGTAGTAACAGATTACATTCAATATCATTTACACATTAAGGGTTATGCTTCAGGTAAATTCTTTAGGTCTTTCTGAGTACAGAATTAGTGTGCTGCTTCCTACATTATGGAACCTCTCCCTTCCACAAAATCTTCAGGTTCCTGTAGGAACCACACGTAGGAAATGGCCAAGGAGAAAGCATCAGATACAGGAAATGGAACTTAGTTTACCAGGTTCCTTTCTGGACATAGAATTATCTGTAGCAGAAGTTTCAACTCAGCATGGAGCCACTCACATTCCAGTTCATGAGATTAAGAGGAGATAGTTCAAATTCAGAAATAGAAACATTTACTTCTGGGTCTCGGAAAATCCCCTTATTTGGAAGATTAAGCCTCTGCCATTTGACAAAACAACAAGAAGAGGAGGAACTACCTATAACTTGATCAGTCACTGGTCTGATCTTTTGCGTTTACATTCTACCTTCTCCTTATCCTTCCTTCCATTGCTGGAAGTCCACAGGGGACAAAACTATGTGTTAGTGGGTTGTCCACTAACATATAATAAGAAGACAAGACTGAGAAAATAAACTTCTCTTTCCCAGTCTAACCTCTGCCTCTAGCAGCAAGAAGATAAAAAGATCAACTGTCCAGCTACTGCAGATAGAAATAATGGACATCCAGCAAGTATCCAGATCCTTAGAAGTGAGATGTGTGTTCATTTAAAGAATTCATTGATCTGTCTCTCCTCGCTTGTTTAAAAGCCCTCAAAAAGTACAGAGGAGTAAAGAGAAATCCAGTTTTTGTAATCAAGCAGTTTTGCTCTTCAAATTAATATTTTCATATTCGCTCTAATTTAGAGATGTTTAAATCAGCACATATTACCAAGCTGACTTGGTTATGCATAATTTTAATTCCTGCAATTTGTCACTTGCTTTCCAGACAATAATGTCACGTTATTTCTAAACACAGATCATAGTGACTTTCTCACTTTCTGCATCCTGCAAATTGCTTTGTTTTACACAGCCATGCTCTGTTATATTTTCAATTACAGTCACATTTTATAACTTTGACATTCTTAAAAATATTATATGTTAATATATTAATTTAAGGAACGTCAGATAAAGTGTGTAGACTTAGCACAAAACATATTCTGACAGACCTGACAGAAAACATGAAAAATGTGTGCTTTCTATCATAATGATTATTTTTCAGATAACACCAGCTGTGCAACTATTAAACCAAGTGACTGCTTTTCCACATAACACCAAGTACCAGCATTCAATCATGAAAGAAATATAAATCTCCATGGGCTTTTTCCACATGCTTTAAATCAGCAGCAATCTGTGCATTTGTATCTGCACTAAAAACATGGTAAAAACTGGGAATGTCTTCCAGCTGGAAACTCTTTGGCATCTGTATTGATAGAGACTATGAATGAGGTATGTAGTGCAATGTTTATAGGGATGTAGCTCAATTTTAATCTAAGTTCCAAGTTAAATATGACACACACACAAAAGATTTCACTAACCAAATGACTTGAGCACCTCCAGGAATTATTGAATCTTTCATTTCACCCTTCCCATTATTTTATTCTGGGACCCTTGGGTTCGTCATCAGCTTTAGGTTAAAATTGTTCAAATCAAATGCATGGCAAAAGACATCATTCCCCTTATGAAATTTAGAATTTTTAAAGGGGTTGTTAGTAATTCATGGGCATTACATAATTCTGTCTACAAGCTGCATGTTGAAGAATAGCCTTTCAATATCCTGACAGATAACTAATGGGATAATGCCATCCTACACCAGATGCTGGAAGGCAAAAACAGTCTTCTGCTTTTTTTTGATCCTACACAGTAGAGTTCAGATGTGCTTATTAAACACCTTTAATTCTCTTTTATGTCGATTTCAGTTTCAGAATCACATACCATCACTATATCTCAGATTCTGAGGAGATGAAAAGCAAAAACAGTCATTTTTCTGGGTACTCTATTTGCATATGTGGTGAGCTATGAATTCTCCAGGGCAATAGACTTCTGAAATGACGACGTTTTGAACTGGTCTGTGACGTCATAATATGATAAATGGAACTGCTTAAAAATGCAATAATTATGTTAAAGTATCCTCTTCAGACTGTGACACCAATTCTAGACTCAAAACATGCATAAAATGCTCTATGAAGAAAGGTTTGTGGGTTATAATGTGGAAAAACCAGCATACTTCATCTTTGGCTTGGTACTGCACGTACATGTAGGACATGTAACTCTGTCTTGTGAGTAATATGGCTCATAAAAGGCCCGATCACACTGAGTGATAAACAGTTGCTTAGGGCCAGCATGAATTAACCAAAAAAGCAAACTAATGTCAAGGCAAAGCAAAAGCAACCTTGTACAGTGCAATGAAAGATGAGCAAACCCCTTCCCTGGAGCTTCTGCTGGCTCTCTCCCAGACCTGCCAGATTCTGTTGCACTTCTCTCATTTGTGACTATGGAAGAGAAAAGCAAGATCTTTTGCAGAAATTTTTTAAACCTAGCTCGGCTGAGCTGGCAGCTTGCCACGTACATTGCTTCCTCTTAGTATTTCACTCAAATACTGTATTAGAACAAAACAGAAAAGAAGAAACAAAAAAGGAAAAAAAAAAATCACAGTTCTCTTAAATCCTGTTTTCCCCACTCCCAGCTCAGGGAGGTGCAGGGGAAAAACGTCCCAGAAGAGCAGGTAGTCCATAAACAGGTAAGGCACCTCATTGGAAAAATCACAGAATCTAAGTCAGTGTACAATTTGTAAAAATTTTAAAGCAAGTGTACTATTGGGTCATGGTATTTAGATAGAAAACTGAGTCAAAGAGTGTTTAAACCCCCTGGGTACCAGAGTCCCTGTCCTTTAGTGGGAGAGAACAGAATACTCGCGACCTGCTTCCGTTCACCGGTAACTTCCCAAGAAGGTCAGGGTGTTTTATCTTCTCATCTCTTTATTATTCCTTATTGCTCTTAGCTTTAGCAAATTGTTACTCTCTGTTTGGAATGCCTAAGAACAGGGATTTCACTGTGGTTAGTGAACTTTTTCCTCTTAAAAAAAAAGGCAAGGAAGTGCACTGCCAATCAGTTACAGCAAGCATAATCTAACCAGATGGGTTATGCTCCTATGATTTTTCATGAAAATATTTTAATTCCAGTTCAAGCATGGTTTCTCTTGTTTCAAAATCTTTCTTGGTTTTGGCTTACTGGACTTAGAAGCATCACTCTGAAACAGTTATGGTTTCAGAAACACAACATAATGCTGAATTATTTACTTGTTCATCTGTGAACCTATTAAGGAACATATTGGTATATAAAGCTACAAAATGGAGTGAGTCCACTTGGAAGTGTCAACAGGAGAAATGCTGGGAATCCTTAGCCATTTCTGTTTGGCCAAGAAAATCAGCCAAGAGAAGTCCTTGTTAGACTAAGCTGACCTGCTAACTGTTATCTTTCCAACCTTTCGAGCCTACCTACCTGTCAGGTCTTGTCAAAAGTAGAGCTAGAGATTGTTTGCTGGGCAATATTGTTCAAGTTGCTGACACACATTTTGCACATACAGATAAAATGTGTCTAATAGTATCACCTGCAGAAAGTATTTTCAAGGCTAAAATCACAAAACTGCCAAAGGACCAACTCATGGTTTCTTTCACTGAACAGCCCAGTAGTCAGTATTTTCCTGACCGAGTGAAGCTCTAAGCCCATGGAGGCTGCTCAGGCTGTAGAAGCAGCCGAATATTCAGTGGAAACAGCAACAAGGAACTAAGTGTATCTTGAGCGAAATGAGTCAAGTTCAACCACAGGTTCCTTCTAATTCCTTTCATTTGCATGGAAACCAAAGAAATTCGCTATATTTAGGAGAAGAACTTTCACTTAAGCTGCAAAGGTCTTGAAGCTGCTCTTTAACCTTGACCAAATCTGTTCACCTTTTAGATCTGCCTTGTCCTCTCACAGTCATCCATGGATTTTGCCTTTTTAGATGGTATGATTTTCAGAGCAGGAGGTAATCTCCTTACAGGTACTTAAATGTGATGAAATTCAAATACTTGGTTTTGGAATACTAAATTTTATCATGGTACAAATAATAATATGCTTTTCCATGGCTAGCTTCTTCATTTTGTAATTGAGCTAAAGGGGGATGTAGAGAAGCTATAGTCCAAGTTGGAAAAAAAAAATGCAGTATATTATACAGTTCCTTAGTCCATGGTGTGGAATGACAGACATCTATTGTGCATGGTATACACGTGTGGCTGCACACACAAGCTTGTCTGGTTCGTATACACACACTTCCATTCCCCTTAACCGTAGCAATAGCCTTTTTGAAGTATAGAATTGCCACAGACATATTACAGAAAGAGAAAGCTGCAGCCCTTAGTGGCAAGTGGCATGTTGAAGTACAGCAAAGTGTTTGTTGTTGCCAAGTAAATACAGCAGCCATTATACACTCAGCAACCTGACCTACAACCGTGAAAGTCAGTGTTGCTGTTTTATCGGAGTATTAAGTGATAGAGAGGCTGTTAGCCAGAACTTCTTTATCTGCTGTTATTCTGAATCCTGTCACGTTATCTTTCAAATTTATCTAAACTACCATGACAAACAAACAGACAGGCTCTCAGTTTTCAGCTGCACTTCAAGCAGCTTAATCCAGAGCGCTGCACTACTTCCTGCCAGACACAAGATGAAGAGTACGTGCGGCTGGGTCGTCTGCCATCACCCAAGGCAGGCCAGGAACAGTGCAACACATTCATTCACTCATTAAATCTTTTACGACACCTGGTGTTACATGCCTCAGATTTTGATTACACTGAGAGCCCCAGTAATCAGGCTGACCAACACTCTCCCATTGCCTTTGGAACTCCTTTACATGCTTGTGTTGAGTTGTCACTTCTTGCATTGCCTATTTCCTGACCAGCTTGTGGTGGCAGGAAATATCTGCGATCGTATTGCACATACCACAATGTACAGTGAATAACAAAGAGTCCCAAATAACACAGCCAGCACTATGATTATACCTCACCAAATTTCTGTATCTAGCACAAGACCAACATCAGGATAGTGTACCTCAAGTACAGCATGCCATTTGGTCCCTTTTCCGGATATGGATTTCACACTTCAATTCATATCCAGGTTAGCAGAGAAGCAACAATATTTTTCAAAATCATCTGTATAATATATGCGAGTCTTCTGTACAAAACCTAGTCAAAACAGGTCCAGATGATGAACATCAATCAATTTTTATCATGAATGCTTAATGGAAGATAGAACAGGACAGATTTTTCTTTTTTTTTTTTTAGTATTTTCTCATAAACTCTGTTGTCCAGGCCTGACACACTGAATGACTTTTCCTGTAACAGAACTGGCAGGCTTGGATATGCAACATTATGGGTTTCTCCTGCCACGATGCCTAGCAGATTGGTCTAACAGACTGGTAATACAATACCTCATGTTCTGTAACGGGTGGAGTTCTCCTTTACAATCTTCTGCTTACAAGCAAGAAAAAAGCCTACCTTTTCTTCACCTTTTTGAAAGAAATTCAATCATTTCTGTAATTCAGTAAACCGGTAAAACCACCTGCAATATTTCTGGGTTTTCAAACTGTGTTATGCTTAACTTTGCTGCACAGAGATTATTTTATGAAGTGATTCAGTGCTCTGTGCAGACCTCAACCCTCTTTAGAAAACTGGTGCTGTCGACTGCAATAGGTTTTTCAACAGAACAGTCCAACACCACAAATGATTTGCAACATTGCAGGACCCAGTAATTCCCACTATTCATCTTTTCAGAAGAGCTATGAAGCCAATGAAGATTTATAAGCAGAAAGTCACTTTCATTCTCAAATAATGTACAACTGGCAATACAATGCACACACTTCTAGCAGACTCTGTTTATAACATGCTGCATCACTTTGTGTTATGACATGCTGTAAAGTCTGTCCTAATTTGACAAGACAGCTAAAATTTAAAGGACGATATTTCCCACTTCACTTCCAAATGGGATAACTGCAATGTTCCAACAAAGCTGGCCAGCGGAAGAAGGGCAGACGGGAAAGTGTCTGTGGTCTGCCAACTTCAAATCACTGTTGAGTTGTTCAGCATATCTCTAGAAAAAAAACCCAACTCTTGAAGGAGTAATTAATCATCATTTAGGAAAGGTCTTCAGTGAAGTGCATTTATTGTCTTTTATTCATGCATTTCAGTTTATTAGTAAACACTGCACTTTTCTGCACTCACGTCCCTGTATTTACAACAATTCTAAGCTAGTAGCCTAGAACTGAATCAGAAAAATATGTTCATTCTAAAATCCAAAGCAAAAAGCGCTCAGAGATATCTTAATATTCTCTAATTGTTTGGGTTTTTTTTCTAGAGATGTTTGTTCCCACTGTCCAGTGACTGGGAAACCTCTCTGCTATTAATGTGCCTCCTGGGATAGTAACTATTCTTTCCAAATGAATCATTAAAGTCTCTTTGAAACTGCATGATGTAATGTATTTAGAAATGAGCAAATAAAAATCTGAGTTTCATAGACTGCAACAGAAAAACTTAGTGATTCAGAAGTTCAGAAGAGTAAATTCAGAGAGCAACAAGTATCTCTGAACCAGCCCCAAACTTCTTCATTGCAAACTCAATCTGTATCTGTGTACCATGGGTAAGATCCTGAATGATTTCTTCTCCCTATCAGGATACACCCAGGACCTAACATCTCCATATGGTACAAAAGAAATTTATCAAATCTGTTTTAAACTTCATAACTTCAGCTTAATTTCTCTCCTCACCAAAATACAGAAGTTTTAGAATAACATATCAATTTATTTGCATCAGCCTGTGGAAAAAAATCAAAATGCTACTTCAAATTTGTATTTAGCTTTATTAAGCCAGTATATACACACCTGCATTGCAGAAGCTAAAGGAAGTTTTTAAAAAAAATCTCTATAAGCCAAAAACTTCAACCCAGCAACTGCAGCCTGCACTGTACTTCAATCCCCAGTCAAGCAGACTAATATTAGAGTTCAGAACACAGTCAAAGCCTAAGAAAAATGCCATTCAATCAAAGCAAATCCTAATCTTTTGTGCATTTCATGATGGTAGGACATTTAGAAAATGGGATAATTTTCCCAAATCATCTTAATGTGTGGAAGTCATATGAAAATGTCCATTTTCCATCACCTCTGTACTTTTTTCCCTGAATGCCTGAGGCAATCATTTTAAAATGCTACGGAAAAAAAGCTGGGGCAGTAGAAGCATGCTTGCTGGCAATGCTTGCCTTTATCTGCTTCAAAATTAGTAGTGATTGTAGAAGACCTTATAAAACACTAGTAAATTCATTTTTCATCCTTTGTGGCAGGTGCCTTCAAAATCTTGGGGGAAGTGAACTCTTGCTTGTGCTATCTGGCTTAAGTCTTAATGAACCACTTAGAGCAGTGCAAAGGCACTACTTTCTCCAAGAGAGATAAAATAATATTTTTTATAGTAACTCTCATTTCTTTAGTGAATTAATATCATTTCAAAGAAGACTTCTGACCTATCCTTTCAACCTAAATTATCCAGTTATAATTACCTGGGAAAATATTATGGCATTTCCATACACGTGGCTAAACCTGGCCTTCTCGTGACTATGTCTGATTATATTCCAGAGCTGTAAATTACAGATTTCTGATATCCTTAGAGAATTAAAATATATTAATAAATAAACCAAGAGACGTGAATTTCATTAGGGAATCATCTCTAGTAGTTCAAGCAAATGTCTCATTTATAACTTATAACCAGCTTGATTTTTTTATGGCATTGGCACATCCCTAGAAGTTTTGCACAGTGACATTTGCTATTGATCTCTCAAGACTTCAAAGAAAACATCTCTCTTCATTAAGAAAATTCCCCATTTAGGATGGCAGGGGCTATAGCTCTATTCCAAACCTCTCTACTACCCACCATGAGTTTTTCGTATAAGTGCTCATCTTAGAAATATTAAAATAAAGCAATGGAAAGCTAGAATAATTTTTATCTTTTTGTGACCTGCATAATACTATTTTTTTAACTGTTTTGGTTTGTTTTTAATAGAGGTATCTAGCTGTAATGCTAACCCCTTGCAGGTGAACAGAAATGCTGTTATTTATAGCCATTTATAAGGTGTGTGACAAGAATGTGCCAGGTTGGCTCTCTTCCACAATCTATCTATCCAGTGGGTTATTTGTAATGATGACCCACCAGATGTTTCATCGGGATGAGCAAGAACCAGTGCAGCATGCCGAAATAAGTTTGCATCCTCCACTGAAGGTCTCAGACCAATTCACGGCAGTTCAAGATCAAGTTCAAACATTCAACCAGGAGCCTTTTTCTACCTCCAGTCCTCCTTGAGTTATAACTAACTCTGAGTACACTTGTTTTTCTTTTAAATACGCAATCTTCCTAAGTAAATTGTCTTAACATTATTTGGCGTAAATTCCACATTTACCACATGACAGCATTAATGAAATTAATTAATTAATTAATTAATGAAAAACATTACTGAAAAACTCCAACACCCTTGTGAGACCAAAAAGCACCCTCACTATTTCCTATTAGAAAACATGGGTGGAGACTTGCCCAGCTGCAGCCTGTGGCAAATATAACAGTTTTTCACTGTACATATTATACCTCTCAGTCACAGGACTCTTCTTTCTCTCAGTGAAATGCTCCCCATATTTCAGAGCCCTTAGACTCGGCAGCTGAAATACCACTTTCAGAGACGGCTTCAAACAATGAGAAGGGGATTCAAGTACAGGATTCAATTCTAGTATTTCCATCAACGACAAGGCAAAGCGAGGCCTAGACCAACCACAATGCTTCAGAATACACTGCTGAAGTGAAACGTATACCTTACATTGCAACCAGATTAAAAAAAATAAATTCTAGTGTATATGAATTATAGTTTGCAATGTTCTTTGAAGCTCTTTGACTGAATCTAAATACAAAGATTCCCAGTCCGCCTACAAACTGAACTATTCTGGTCATGAAACATTACCTTCCCAGCATGTGCTATGCCTATCAGCAGAAAAGTGGTAAAAAAAGAACTGACTAACTTTATTTATTACATTTGTATTGCTTACAAAACCATTTACTTAATGGATGAGTATCATTAGCAGTCCAACCACAAAAAAAGAATACAATGATGTGTTTCATAGGTTCATTAAAATAATATTTCAAAGCAATCATTAGAACAAGAAGCTAAAGATCCAAGAGACAGTAAGTTATCTGCAAATAAATGAGGCAGAACAAACATGTTTTGAAGTAAGTTAAGAAACATGTTTACAAATATATTACACCATAAAGAAAACGGGGCATGAAACTTAGAGACTGCTGTTTATGTAACTTATTAAACAAAACAAAAAGAAAAAGCTAGTTTTGAATCAAGGGTCCTCAGACTTGCGGTCAGTATGCTGTGCTGAAGAGTACATGCTTGAACACATGGCATACAGAAGTTCATAAAGCACAGTAAAGGTAAGGTTATACATAAGAGTCCCATGGACTAAAGCCAGAAAACTATAGACATTTTCATCCCTATTGTGTTAAAAAAAAAAAAAAAAAAAAATAAAAAAAGCCCCCCCCCCCCACTACTGCAGGAGCAAAGAGCATCCTTCTGCTCACAGGCTTCCATGGTGAAATAGAAGTGTTTCCAGCAGACCAGGCATAGGTTGTAGGAACATGCTGGTGTGACAACTGGAGAGTTGCAAGTTTGCCCCTGTGGTCATAGAAACGTGAGTGAAGTTTCTTGAGCATTATACTTATTTACTGCAATAGCTATTAACAGAAGAGAGGAAAACAAAAATATAGGGAAAATGGATTTGTCCAAGCATAAATGTAAAAGGATGATACTGAAATCATGCTGGACATTTAGAGAAGGACAAGAAACAAAGGTATAAAACCCTTTTCTTTTGAAGAATTACTAAATAGGATCAGGACTCTTCAGTTTAGAAAAAAGACAACTGGGTGAGGATACAGCAGCTATCTATGGACTTGCAAGTGGTGTGGAATGAGTTCAACTGCTGGTATCTTCCAGCACAAGAACTGGGGACATGCTAAGCTATCAGGTAGTAGTTCCACAAGCTAGACAGCTCCTCATGCAGTGCATGGTTGAGCTGTGGATAGTCTTGTCCTGCAATACTGAAGATTTACAATCTTCAGTTATCAATTAGCTATCATGATTTATAAGAGTGGAGAAATTCATTGTCAGCTGTAACACATACAGATGTACTCTGGCCTAGACATGGTTGGGTGGCAGGAGAGCATTGGAGTGAAGTACCACCAGATGCTCAACCTGTTATACCCTCATATCCTTCCACGGACATCTGGTTTGACAAATGTCAAAGACAGTTTCCTTGGCCAGAACGCACTCAAGATCTCACATAGTTTAGCCATTCTTATATTCAGAGATGGAAATAATCTATCAGAAATCAGGCCTAGACAAAATGTCCAGGAAATGGGCCTCTCTGCCCCTCAGCTGAAACTTTTCGAGGTCTTTAAAACTAGACTTCAGTGGCACAGTGGGCAACTGGTAGACTGAAAAAAGTATGCTTTGTTGTCCCAGCTGTTTGTTCCACCTTGGACAGAACCGCAGATCTTCACCATCCTGGTCCTTAGAGGTATACTGGCCAAACCACTGCCACCTGCTTCAGATAAATTCCAGGTCCACAGTGCAAAACATCAGTCCCTGTTGTGACTTCCCTTCCATTTTGCATCCTTTACCATCATCCTCCTTTCTCTAAGACTTTTTTTTCATGCCTCAGCTTCAAGCAGCGAAGATAACATCTTTTGCAGTTCTATTTAAAAATTACATTGCAAAAAGTTGCTAAAAGCAATGCCTTAATTAGTCCAACAATGCCTCTCCATCAGTGAGTTAAGAAGAAATAATCAGCACGCAAACCTGCCCTCCTTGCACCCACTGGTCCTTTCTGCTCCCTTGTGCCTGCTTCCCTTCATAGAAGCAGGATCAGATTTGCAAAACATAGTGCTAATAGATCCACTCTATTTTAATACACTCCTCTGATATCTAAAAAGAGACTGTGAATATTGCTTTTGGTGATGATTTTTAAACAAAATTTAGCCTAACTAGAGGGGAAAGGAATAAAGAATATTATTAGCATAAAAGCTTTCCTCATTTCATTACATATTACATGCTCTACCCGATTTTCATTGTTTTTCTGAATTTTTAATCTTTAAAAAAATGTAAACAATTGTTGCTGTCATGAAACTACAAGGATTAATAACTCTAGTCTATAATCAGCTGCTTAGAATTGCCAGCACCTTTCATTTTCTGGACCACCTCCTATCTAATGAAATTAAGAAAGCTGTCTTCCAGACATCAAAACATAGAGCAGCTGGCTGTCTGAGAGGAACTCTTGTGCTCCCAAAAACACCTGTGGCACAAATGTTTTGTTACGAGCCAGCAGTTACACAACTGTGCCTGCGTCAAACAAGGAGCATGATAGAATGATTTAATAAAGAGTATACTGAAGGAGGGAGCAAAGAACATTAGGGAAAGGAAGTAACAGCTCCTGAGTTAAAGCTGCAATCAGCTCCTATTACAAAGCTCTCTTTTTGTAGTGTTATAATCAGAACTAGATTGAGGAAGGTGCTCAGCTCAAAATCGTCAGATTTACTCTGAAAGCAAAAGGGAAAGTTTAAACAGGCTTCAGTTCTATGCTGTTAAAATATTGTCATTTTTCAAAAATGCCTATCACATTTCTTAGTCCCACTCTCTCTTAAAAATAAGTTATCCTTTCTCCAACACCCCTACATCTTGCAGCCTTACACCATACTTAGCAATCCTTGAGCAGATGCGAGCATTCATTATTCAATGTGATAAGAAACAGCAATTAATAGGAAGTCTATGTATTCTTGCTGTGGATAGTTTGGGTCATATTTGAGCTTTCTAGGAGGCTTGCCCTTTACTTTGGTAAGACTTTTTGCATGCATGAGTATGCACTGATGAGTAGAAAGAAAAAGAAAAAAAAAACCACACACACCAAAAACAAGAAAAAAGAAGTGGGGGAAACCAACCACCTAAACCAGAAAAACACGTTTACATGTGGCAGACACCTTCCTACAGAGAGAGCTCAGAAATCTGTCTGGAGAGGTAGCATAAGTATTCCTGAAACTCAGAGCTGTGTACTGACAAAGGGGGTTAAGTGACAGGTTTTCAAGTAGCAGAACAATTTGGATTCACTTAAAATTCCAAAAGAAATGTTACAAAAGTTCACAGAATTGATGTTTTTGAGTCTAAACAAGACATTTCTGAAGTAGAAAAGTCTTCTGGTCGAGTTCAAGCAATAAGAATGTGTTCTGAACATGGATGAAGCCTGAGTTTAAGACATGGAAACTTATCCCTTTCTGAAATTTTCATTAAATTTTCATGAATTTTTCATACATTCCTTATGAATCTGTATCAGCCCAACAAATCTAACACTGATATTGACACCAGTGATGGAATAGGCAGGTTTTGTGGCCAGAAACAACATACTGTATTGATTTGAAATCAATGTTTCTTGGGCAGATGCAGGAACACCATTAGATCATACGGCATGTACTGCAGTGGACAATGCCAATGCACATGCCAAAACGCTGGATCTGATGTTCCATCAGTGAATCACAGAATGGTTCAGGTTGGAATGGACGTCTGGAGGTCATCTTATCCACTCCTGCTGAACACCCCTGTTCAAGCAGGGCCATCTACAGCAGGTTGCCCAGGACAATGCCCAGGAGGTTTTTTAGTATCTCCAAGGATGGAGACTCTGCAGGCTCTGTAGCAGCCTGTTCCAGTGCTCAGTCACCCTGAAAGAAAAGTCTTTCTTCTGAGAGATGAATTCTCTAATGAATTCTCAAATCAATTCTCTTTCTTCTAAGGCATGATTTTTCATCTAAGAAATGAAAGACTTCTAAGAACTCAACCAAAACCAAGGAAAAAGCAACGTAGGTTGACCCCAAGTTATCTTCTATCACAAGCTATTCCAAAATAGCGTAGAATCTTACTCAAAAGAACTTCCACAGCCTGGGAAATTGTGCTTCCATTTTTATTTTACACCAAAGTATCTGTTTAATCAAATAAGAAAATTGGTATCTCTTTTTTAAGGGGAGGGGGCAGCAAGGGAAGAAGTTGCATCATTTTACATTGCGTTTAAGCAAGTTCAAGTGACTTAGCAACATATACAAAAAATAACGACCTGTGGACTCGAGAAAAGCAATGCTGATTTTTTAATTTATTGTCATATACTTAAGTATTCATTCAATATATCTTGTTATTGGAAAACTCAGACTTGTTTAGTGTACCAGAAGAGAAGCTGACAAAGAGATCTCAGTTGCGTTATTTATAACATAAGGGATCAGGATGGGATAGAAGATGATGAAAGGGGGCAAGAACTGTTAAGATAAAGGACAAAAAGGATAAAAAGGTAAATGAATATAAATCAGTAAGTGGTTGGTTGTTTAGTATTAAAGTATAAGAAATAAATTTAACCATGAATTGTATATGTCTTAGGAAAACAGCAATCATACCCAAGACAAAAATTGCAACTACGTGATGCAACCAGTTGGCAAGGAAATGCTCTAGGCGAGGGCAGCCTCTGCCTGGGGCAAGGAAAGCCCTGCTCAGCACATCCAGGCCTGCCAGCAGATGCCTGGGGCAACCACAGTCAGGCTTCAGAGCTGATGTTCCTTGTCTCAGGACAATTCATGGGTGCAACTGGGACCCCAGCCTGCGCAAGAATCCCCAAGGGTCTTTGTATGAATAAATCTAGAACAATATAACACAAGCAAATAAGCAAGTGACCCAGTTTGATCATGCCACTTTCACTGAGTCTGCCCTCAGGCTAATGCAGATTAATCTTTTTCTCTGAACAACAACATAATTAAAGAAAATTAATAAAGTTCTCAAGAATGTGTGGAGTGTCAGCACCTGCATATTTGCACAAATGGCAGCTTCTAGAGTAACCAAATCCAGGTCAGTATCCAACAGAGGGCACGGCAACCTCTGTGCACATCTCTGCTGGAGCAAGGGCTGCCCACATTTGAGAAAGGGAATTATCAGACTTCAGAGCACCATGAAAATTTGTAGAAAAACAGATGAGGAGAGTCATAAATTGATTGATTAGAGTTACAGGCTTGTTGCAGGAGAACAAATACATATTTTTACATTAACTTGCCCTCTACCAAAACAATGAATTATAATTTAATAAATTTCATACTGCAAACATACTACAGATTGTGAATTAGTAAAACAGACACTTACCTATAACTTTTACTTGTGATGAGAAATGCTAGGAAGCATTTAAGAGAAGCTGATGTAAAGTAGACCCCACACAAAGTCTTAGAAACTTCTGAGTATGACCTGAGACTACAGGCTGGGTACTGCCTGCAGGTGCTGGTAAGTACAACATCTATTTCTAGTGCCATGAATACCCAGGGCAGGATTTTACTAAGTGTCATTAAAAAAATGTGTTGAACCCACCGGTATGTATAAATTCATTTATGGATCACGTGAATTTAGAATTCAGATCAGTTTATCAAGTAAGTTGTATATCACTTTGATAGGATGCAGATTCTCAAGAAATCAAATGCACTATTTTTTACATGCAGCTGTCATCTTGAAAAATTCATTAAACACATAAATATACATTAGATGCTAGGTAGACCTAAGCTAAAAACATTATAAAACAAATTTAAAAGTCATTCCTATCACAACCACTACTGAAACTTAGGCATGAATGAAAAAAAAAAAACAAACCCAACAATTTTTTCTGGGAAAAAATGAGGACATGTATATAGTAAGGGGACTGTGATAATGTACATCCTGAATTAACAGTAGTTCCAGTAGATTTGGTAGCTTCTCAAATTCTTTTACTTTCCTAAGAAACAGCTAGTGCTATCATTCTGCCCTTTTTGACCAACACCCTAAATAATTCATCTCATCTAAGGAAAAGAGGGAAACAAGAAAGGAAGAGAACCCACCTTAGTTGCTCTAAACTCTTTTCTAAAAAATCACCTCCAGTGAACCCTCCACAAAGCCAGTGCTGAAGAACTGCACTAAACAGCTCTTAATTTATTGCTTCACTCATCCAGCGAGCGCTTAGAAAAATCCAATACTGAATTCATTAATAATATTAAAGTACTAAATTCTATGCTAAA
Organism: Chionis minor; assembly: GCA_013398295.1. Classification (NCBI taxonomy): domain Eukaryota; kingdom Metazoa; phylum Chordata; class Aves; order Charadriiformes; family Chionidae; genus Chionis; species Chionis minor. Next base: position 344,499 of record VZSF01010247.1, on the reverse strand, counting down.
AAGTTTATAGTTTCAATCAACTACAATTCAACATTAAATTAGTGCAGCCATAGTAGGTGAGAATTAAAAATGATGGTCACTAAACAAGAAAAAAACCGCTCTGTTTTGTTGTTATTGTTGTGGCACATCTCTAATGTACTCCACAGCTGATTAATGGTATTGAAAAAATTTTAAAAAATTACTCAGTTATAATTTTAGTATTTGTTAGTCTAATACATACATCTAATGCCTATCTAAGGAAAAGATAATATTTTCAAATGTACCGACCAACAAGAACTCTCACATCGAGGTCAATAAAAACTTGGGAGGCACTCAACACTGTCAAACTTTCATGTGTGGATAAGTACAGCTATATGGGAATAAACACTATTTCAAGTTTTAAAAAATTATATCTTCAGTACTTATTTTGATCCTTAGTTCTTGGAGATGAGGACAGGTTTAAATACTTTGAGGAACAAAGTTAAGAGCCAATGATTAAAGGGAATGTAGATTAAAGTCTCTGTGATTTTCTGGCCAAAAAATTGCTCTCTCCTTGGAAGGTGTGGAAAGCAAGAGCACAGAAATATTGAGTTTCAAAAACCTAATTTTGTATCAAGCTTATGTAACAGCTGGAGGAAATCTCAATCCTCAGAGGCACAAGAATCACTGTCTTAAGTAAAGAAAATTATTATGATTTGAAAAAATAAAACCAGACAACAACAGCAAAGCCTTCTACCCTCAGGATAAAGACTGTTCCAGGCAGCATGATTTGACCAGTTTTGGAAGTTCCTGAAACCCAGGAACTTTTGCTGAAGTTAGAGGAATAGCCTGATTGCTATGTGGAGAATTTCAGGACAACAAATCTTTCCACACGAACTGGCACTATGTGCTCAACTCCTCCTCTCTCACTCAGCTGAACGCCTTCTAAAGGCATCGAGACAATTCTGACAACATATAAGAATGGGGATTCTCCTTCCTTGCCAAAAAAAACCTAAGAAAATTTTCAAAGAATTCCAAAACTGAATAACAGATTCAGTGTATGCTTGAAATGATGTAAAGCCCACAGCTATTCATCGATACACAAATCTAGTCAAACTATTTTATCTTGGAAAACAACTGAACAAATTTGTTGAAACTCAACACAAAAAAATTCTGGCAACAAATCCTAAACAGTTTAGTCCTCTGTTTTCAATAAAATGGCAATGATTTTGCTTTTAGTATGAAACAATATTGTTTATATGTTTGGGTTTTGTTACTGGAGTTTTGGAGAGATGTTTGGACAGTGAAGAAGAGAGAAATATCAAAATGGTGGAAGTGAAAGTCCTACGCTGTGTACAGTTGTACGTTGACTTACCTAAAAGTGACATAGTAATTACAAACATGATTATAACAAAATTGTTTAAATTTAAAATTGATGAAATTAGGTATATCTTCAAAGGACAGAACATTAGAGGAATTTACTAAACTTCTTCAACTCAGACAAAACCGAGTGATGTGACATCCTCACACATTAGAAGCCACACAGCTGTAACTGCTACAAATGGACTTACCCTCGGCAGAGACTGTACACGATATCATAACATGGAGAAGGGCAACCTATTTCATCACCCCTACCCATGGGAAGTAACTGGAATTCAGCTGTGCTTCTCTGTACAACAGTTTGTCTTACATGCTATTAAAAGTCTGATACATTAAAGTGAAACTATTCAAAATCACAGCATCACTGACTCAAGTAGTGTCAGCAAGACAGGAGGACTGTGACTCTGCAGCAAACCAATCTGAAGAAGTGAAACATTCGATTTCCAGTTCGAATGAAAGAGACCAGGCTGGTTTGCTTGGCTGTGCATGAAACAGAAAACATGAAAAGCACAAAGAAATGGACTATTGTCCTTGAAGACTCGACCCTTCAAATGAATCAAGGTTTGCTTGCGTATCTTCGACAGCTAGAACTATTTGATCTGAGATAATTTTCTTTAATTAAACCCATGTCACAGAAACCAGGGTACTGCTTGGTCAATTCAAATGGACTTCTGACCCACATAAATTAGAGCTCCGTGGTTTAGTAGCAATGCAGTCTTTGAGAAATACCAAGGAACTTTATTTCAGAAGTAAAGAGCACACTCAGTAGCAAGAATAGACAGGGTGAAGTACTTTTTCATATGCAAACGCATACATACATAGGTACACACACATTTCAAGTACTCAGTATTTGTTGCGAGTTTCATCTCTGCTTTACAGTTGAGAATGAAGAAGAAAAAGAAGTTTATAGGCAAAAAGCACTCAACGTGAGCATACTGTGCCTCTCCTTTAATACGAATGTAAAACCTCCCTCACATAAGAGAACGATAACCTTCAAAGAGTTACTTTTCTACATGCTTTTGGGTGGCTTAAGACTTTCTTCGCTTGAAAAGCAGGGATGTGATCTGGCCCGAGACAAACAAGTAGGATCCGCTTAGTTACACCATTTAGTAGTTGACTAGATGTTGAGTAGAATGACACCAGCTCACTCTCTCATCAGTCAGGCAAGGCTCCTGTGCACAATATGTGTGATTAATAAAACGCGCTGCTGCTTGGCACAGCCCCCCCAGTTCCATAGCCTCACAGCTCTTCAACAAGGAGAAAAAGCCCACGGTGGGGAAGGTGGGGGGCTGGAAGAGACAAAAGCTTTCAAGGAGCACTTTTAGCATTGCTGACTCCCAGAGACCTGTCTCAAGGCGTACAAAGAATTAATTACTCCATGAGGTACACAACTACAACATCACTTGAAACTCTGTGACATTTCTGGATAGTTCCCAGGCATTTGTAGCCAACAGGTGCCTAGCAGTTGCACAATTTTCTAATTAGTTCATGTGCTATACTTCAAAACTAATTACTAAAATGGCTGGATTATAATGTTGCAGGGAGTCATTCATGTGCCACCTACCATTAAGGGGAGGGAAGTTTTGTGAAGGTTAATTAGCATTTTTAAAGTACTTTGGAGATGAAAAGCTTTAACTATATGCCTAATAAAAGAAGCAAAGGTAATACTTTCTATTCAGTGAATTCCTTTTTGCATTGAAAGTGAATTACAAGGGGGTTGCTTTAAGTCTAAGAACATAAATTTTCATGTACAAGGAATTAAATCAACTCCCAACAGCATTGACCTGTTAGGGAGTGGAGAACTCCAGCAGGATGCAAATCATCAGAGGTGACCCTGGCATCCTGGTGCAGGCGGGGCCGGTGCTGGTCCCCAGACAGAGGTTCTGTGCAACTAAAAGTAGACGCTTTGCCATAACATGCCCTTGAAGAGGTCAAATAAGCAAACAATTATGATCAGGTACCCTTGTAGTTAAAATAACGCACAGATATCCTCTTCTTGGGTCATATGCCGGCCACTCTGTGCTCGGACAATACCCACTGGCCTCTCCAAGAGGGGATCTTGGTGAATCCGAATCTTTCACTGAAATTGCATCCTCAAGATGTTGCACTCTCCTTGCCCACTGTTAAGATTTTCAGAGTGACAAAGGACATTAGACACAGTTTCTATAAACACAAAATTATTTTCCCCAGGCTTAGAGTTACAAGAATATTTTTAATGAACTTATAATGGTTTTTTTGTGAGCTTGGGAGATAATATACAAGTCATTATTAAGCATACACACATATATTTTGTATAAATTCTGTTTCTTCACGAAGGTAATAGAGAAAAAAAAGAGTATTCATTAATTACGAAAAGTATGTTCTGATTATTTGGTTCATATGATTACTATTTATGCTGTAAATCCAAAATTGTCACTGACTTAGAAAGTTATTGCTGTCATCAATAGAAAGATTATTTTAGTGCTACAGATGGTTGTCCTTTTATAGGCCATTTTAATGACTTGTTCTTATCTAATCTGTCATGCATTATTTTGTTGTTGTTACGAACTTTTTAAGTTTCATATCAATCCATTTTGATATTTATTAAACAGATGGCGTTACACCAAAAAAAAAAAAGTGAAAAGCATAATAATGACATTTAGTTCTCAAAAATACTCCAACAGCTACACATTTATTTTGTCAAAAATGAAATGTATGTCATTCATTTTAAAAAAACTTACATCAGAAACAAAATTATTCGTAAGTTGTAAACTCAGCTTACAAAGCAGAGCATGAAATCAACTGAAAGAAGGTTTTTCTGAAAGGAGGTTATTGAACTTCAAAAATGTTTGTCAATTAAGATGCATTAGGAACCTGTTTACTGTAGTTCTCAGCATTCCGTTTCTTTATACAAAGCCCTACTGGCAAATAGTTGCAGTAATTGCTAGGTGATGTAGCTAATTATTTAATAGGCAGGTCTGCTGCTTGAAATCTAGTCATCAGTTGTGGTAATTATGTAAGCACCTCAATTTACAGAAAGTTTTGCTTTATCTTTGTAATCTTTATGATTCTTTTGTTTAATCAGTGCACTGTCATCCAATAGACACAAAGACTTGGAGAACCGAGCACTACAGCAAACAAAATTACTCCCATCTAAACGAACGAAGAGTTCAGAGGATTGTAAATAACATTCCGCATCAGAACAATAATGCAGTTCAATCTCACTTCACCAGTATGAGCTGAAAAAGCTTTCCCCCCACCCATAAATTCTAAGACATTGCAGAAAAGCACCTCAAAACACAAGTATGACAAAGTGAAGAATTCTTAGATGAGGAAATTCCAGAGTTCAGGATCTCTTAGCTCTACACCTTCCATACCTCCGTTACAATACAGGCTTCAATTATAGGAACATAGCTCTCAACAGAGAGAATACCTACATTTCTCCTAATTTCAAACAGCCAACAAAAACTGTTTGTGGAGTTCATCTGATTAATCTTCTGTTTCTAACAAATATTACGGTGGCTAAAAGGGAATTATAATAATAATTGGACCATAGCTCAGAGCCTTCCAAAGCTACAAATATCTCCAAGGATGGGCATCCCACAGTCTCTCTAAGCCTCAGTTCCAGTTTGTAACCATGTCTACTGAGAAAGATGTTTTCCCTGACATCAAATCAAAGTTTCCCTTGCTGCAAACTTGAGCCTGTTGTCCCTTGTCCTTTCAAGCTGCTCCTCTGAGAAAAGTCTTGTTCCACCTTTTCTCCAGCCCCATGCAGGTGGTGGAGAACAGGAACTGGTCCCTCTCTTACCCTGCTCTCCTCCAGGCTGAACAAACCATGTCTCTCTGCCTCTCCTTCAGTCCATACATTCTTTCCAAGGAGTTGAGGACAATGTATCAGACTCCCAGTGTGCATATCCAGTCCTTCCTGTTCCCCACCAGCAATCAATCATCTTCAGCTGATGATTTAGATGGAACTAGAGCAATACCACCACAGTAAGCAATTCCAGCTGATAAACTTAACCAAGCTTTTGGATGGCCACAGAACTATTTTCTCCCTGCTTTGTAGAACAGGAAAAGGAGGAAGAGAAAATGCAACTAATTAGCCTTTGCTAATTGTGTTCCCTGTTTACAGTATGCTGCAGTAGAATGTGTATGATTGTATACCTGCTTTCTTATTTAGCTAACAGATGCATCCCCAGCAGGAAGTTCCTTCTACAATATATACGTAGCACGATGATGATTCCTGCAAAATGTGGATTTCTCTTGGCACAGGTGAAACCTTGAAAAGGAGGTAAAAAAATGCATGTTATAGAGGTACTAGTTTTGTCCAGGAAAAATAGTAAAGCCTGTCAATTTGTACAATTGTTTTTAAGAGGGAAGGACAGAGTTACTAAATTCACGTTGCCTAAGAATAAACATCTGTGAGTGCAGTATGTGGCTCAGTGGACGTGACACGGGACTTACTGCTTGTATTCCTCGTATCTAAAGTGGGCAGAATTTATCTCTGGTACAGCTCTGTTTAAGTCATTGGAATTCCACCAAGTCTGCATTTGATTTGATGGTGATCGTTAACAATAATCTAAAGGAAGGGCTATTAGCAAGGCTGATGTCATTGCCTTTCATCAGTCTTCTACAGGGAGAAATTAGAGTTGATTTGAACTCAGGATGACTTCACTTTTTTTTTTTTTTAAATATATTTTGACTAATACAATATCAGTTTCCCATTAAACTGAACTCATTCAGGCAGTGATTGCAGAGAATAAAAGTGAGTTGAAAACTTTCCACCTTCCCTAAATAATTTATCTATTTTTAAAGCACTGAAGACTATCTCATTTAGTACAGAAGCACAACTCCAAGCCATCTCTAAGCGTACTTTTATAGAAGTGAATGAAAGACACAGTACCTGTGGCTACAGGCTTATATTTAATGAATAGCATTTAGTTTCTTAAATGGAAAAAATCAAGTTCTTTTAACAGACCAATTACTCCCTGTTTTATCTCCATAGTCTTGCTCCGTTTGCATGTTTGGTGTGCTAACTTTTATTCTTTAAATTAATGCAATCATCTGTTCACCAGAAAAAAGAAAACACTGAACAATATTTAAAAAGATTAAAGGGTTGGATAAAAGACATCTCAGAGGCAAGCTTTATGTTACGTCAATGATTAATACCGCCTCAAGTAATACTGGCTGTAAACATACCTGTTTCAAAATGCACTCACTGCTCCTGTATTTTATCTGGGCTATACCAAGCGGCACAGATACAGTGCACACTACTTTGGGTCATAGTGGGAGGCTAAAACAAGACTCCCTCATCTACAGGCTGGCAGTAGTCATAAAGAAATACAAATGCGGTTTATCAGAACAGACGTGTCCTTAGGCTGCCACATGCAACAGCGTCTCCTGAAAGCTAGCCAAGAAGCAGTCAAAAATCACATCACTAGCATTAGACTGGATGTTTATGAGAAGAAAAGGCTTACTATGTACTAAAAACTCATCACTTACCAAAGAGTCTCGGTACCCCAGAGGCTCAAGAAATGCCTCAATCAGAGACGCAGTCACTGTTTAATGATCAGAGAGCTGGAACACCTCTCCTGTGAAGAAAGGCTAAGAGACTTGGGGTTTTTAGCCTGGAGAAGAGAAGGGAAGACCTTATTGTGCCCTTTCAACACTTAAAGGGTGTTTATAAGAAAGATGGAAATAGGCTTTTTACCATGAACTGTAGTGATAGAACAAGGGGTAGTGGTTTTAAACTAAAATAGGCAGATTTAGATTAGATATAAGAAGGACATTCTTTACATTGAGGATGGTTAGACACTAGAACAGGTTGTCCAGAGAAACTGTGGATACCCCATCCCTGAAGTGACAGATGTCCCTGCCCACAGCAGGGGGTTTAGAACTCAATAACCTTGAAAGGTCCCTCCAACCCAAACCATTTTATTATTTCTACCCTTTGATTCTACTTTTAGCCTGGGGCTTTTACCTTTACACTGTGTATTTTACCTGTGGTGGAGCTCTCCACTCAGATTCTGGGTTTCACCACAGATCTGGAAGTCTTGGGACCCACTATTCCCAAGCCCCAGAAGATGATCATTCGAGGTAAGCAAGAATTACCAGGAAGAGCAGGAGTAATTCAAAGACTTGCAGAGACAGATCCCAAGCACTGACGCTCTTATCGAACAGTTGTTTCAAAGTGGGTGTTCTGAAAAAGTGCAGAGCACAAGACTGAAAGAAAGAATGATACAGACCTGAGAGCTCCCAAGAACTTCCCAGAGGGTGTGCAGCACTTCATGCTTCAGCTTAAAGGCAACAGAAGTCCAGGAAATTCAGCACCTGGCACTTCTCCCAAAGAACAGACAGAATGGCTTTCTGCTAAGGGTTACTCCTAATTTAAGGTCTACATCTCCCATTCTCTTTCCAGGGAGGCAATAAAGCTGGGCTCCAACCAGACTCCCCCAGCATGTGGAACCTGTAGTAACAGACAATGATTACCCCATCGACTCAGAATTGTCTTATAAAAGTTTTGCTGCACCGAAAAGAAATCAGTCACTAACTGGTAGGGCTTTCTTCCTTCCCTATTCCCCGCTTATTTAAAATGTAAAAATCCTTCTTTTCACTTCCCTCTGCAAAAGGAATTCCTGCTCATTTGTAGCACTAAGGACACACTTTCTATATCAGTAGGACTTGTGTAATTAAAAATGAGGGAGAAAACTTACAGCAGTTTTTTAAAACATGTCGATCATTTGTTTAAAGAATAGTATTTCCAGTATCTGTCTGCATGAAACTTCACTGTTAACTTTTAAAAATATGTTAATACAAAAAATCAGGGTCTGAAGAGCTGTCGCTGCTGTCTGGTGCAACTCAGTACAATTTCATGGAAAGGTTAAACAAATCCTGCCGGATGCTTGATTTAATTCTGTACCAAAGATAATGAGACCACCTTGCTGTCTGTAATTTTCCACTATTATTTAACAAACTCTCTGGCAGGTCTGGCTATAAATATTCCTGTTTTCCATAATTCTGTGACTTTCACAGCCAAATCCATTAACCAGCTTCCCCCCCCCCCAATGACTGCACATAGAAGCATCGCTTGGGGTCTGAAAATTATTTTATCGGGAGAGGTTGAAAACACATAGAAACTGGAATGAAATAAAAAGAAAAAACTAGGACTGCAGGAAAATTAAAACTGCTTTCTGATGTGCTCTTTGCTACTGTAGCTCTTCCATCACTGAGAAAAGCTCTTCTCGCCTATCAGGACAAAGCCATGGAGTGAAGCATGGACTGGGTTTTCAACTCCTCTTGCACTTAAGTGCTGTCTCTTTCTCTCCCTCCTTTTGCATCTTTATTTTCATGGAATCAGAGAATGGTTTGGGTTGGAAGGGACCTTTAAAGGTCATCTAGTCCAAACCCTCTGCAATGAGCAGGGACATCTGCAACTAGATCAGGTTGCTCAGAGCCCCGTCCAACCTGACCTTGAACGTTTCCAGGGATGGGGCATCTACCACGTCTCTGGGCAACCTCTTCCAATGCTTGACAACCCTCATTGTAAAAAAATTCTTCCTTATATTAAGTCTAAATCTTCCCCTTGTCCTATCGCAACAGGCCCTGCTAGAAAGTTTGTTCCCATCTTTCTTACAAGGTCCCTTTAGGTACTGGAAGGCCGCAATAAGGTCTCCTTAGAGCTTTCTCTCCTCCAGGCTAAACAACCCCAACTCTCTCAGCTTGTCCAACCCCAGCTCTCCCAGCCTGTCCTCATAGGAGAGGTGCTCCAGCCCTCGGATCATTTTTATGGCCCTCCTATGGACCCACTCCAACAGGTCCATGACTTTCCTGTGCTGAGGGCCTCAGAGCTGGACACATCCCTCTGGATGGCATCCTATCCCCTCAGGCTTGTCAACCACACCAGTCAGCTTGGTGTCATCAGCAAACTTGCTGAGGCTGCCCTCGATCCCACTGTCCATGCCGTTGACGAAGACATTGAACAGTGCTGGTCCCAATACGGACCCCTGAGGGACACCACTTGTCGCTGATCCCCACCTGGACATTGAGCTGTCGACCACTACCCTCTGGATGCGATCATCCAACCAATTCCTCATCCACCAAAGAGTCCATCCAGCAAATCTATCTCTCTCCAATTTAGTGGATAATGTTATAGGGACTGTGTCAAAGGGCTTACACAGAAGTCCAACTAGATGACATCCGTTGCTCTTCCCTCGTCCACTGATGTAGTCACTCCATCATAGAAGGCCACTAGGCTGGTCAGGAAGGACTTGCCCTTGGTGAAGCCATGCTACTTGTCTCAAATCACCTCCCTGTGCTCCATGTGCCTTAGCATAGATTCAAGCAGGATCTGTTCCATGATCTTCCAGGCACAGAAGACAGACTGACAGGTAGGTAGTTCCCAGGGTCCTCCTTTCTACCCTTTTAAAAAATGGGTGCAACGTTTCCCTTTTTCCAGTCACCAGGGACTTCACCTGACTGCCGTGTCTTTTCAAATACTATGAAAAGTGGCTTGGCAACCACCTCAGGCAATTTCTTCAGAACTTGGGGATGCATCTAATCAGGTCCCATAGATTTCTGTATGTTCAGGTTTCTCAGGTGGTCACAAACCTGATCCTCTCTTACAGTGAAAAATTTTCCAAAGGAAAGACCACTAGAATCTTTTAAAAACCAACATTTTCCTTAGTATTCTTTTTGAAAATAAATTAAAAATTTCACCTAAATTTTGCAATATAATCAACAAAAAAAAAAGGGCAAACATGCAATGAAACCATTCAGCCTAAGATCTAAAATGTGTCTATATCATGCGTGAAAGAGTTTAGCCCTGAAAGCAGTACCTGGAAGAGCTACAACCAAATGAAAACAAGATATTTGAATGGGATGTTTTGGATATCTCTACATCAGTTCCATGTATAAAAATGGCAATTTGTAATTTTGAACAGTTTTGAATTATATTTGCAGAGCTAGGAGTCCATCGTGTGAAGCTGGCCACAAGTTCCTGTTTAATAAATATTGAGCTCATACTCCATGTGGATTTTGCTACCTCAAAGCAATTTTAAAACACATCAATCAAATCCCTGCGAATCAGCAAAAGCAGATGCTGCTAACTGTTACAGGCAATATCACCTGAAGTTTCATTTTCTGCAGTGGTCATTTAATGTAAAATGCATAGGCAGTCCTTGGAGCGGAGACCAAATCCCGGAATTCCTGCCTATAACTAAGTTCCCCGAGTTCCTCAATCTCTAGACTACAGTGTCCTGCTCCCCCTCCCCCCTCTCTGGTTAACTGAAGCTTGAAAATACTTATAAATACATCCTCACCTCTTCTTTGCTGTGCAAAAGGCACAGACTCACCTGAAATGGTGGAGCATGCCTTTGCAGCAGGACAAAGGCTGCCCTGGTAGACAAAAGAACTTTTCTGAAACACAAGAGCTGAGGAGGTACCAGCCCTACAAAGCCTGACATCCCAAAGGAGCCATTCCTCACCACCTGTGGGGAGGAGGCGCCATCGCTATATCCCCCTTCAAGTCTGCTTTCTAAAAAAGAGGCATTCCAAGAAAGGGGCATTGCCAGTTCAGCTTTTGATGACATGGATGACCAACTTCAAGAGGTTTTGGTCTGTGATTCTCTGACAGAAATAAGTACATACCCCACACCTGAGATAATGTTTAAGTTCCCAGAGCAGGATTTAAACAACACTTTTTCTTCAGTATGACTAAGCTCAGGTTACAGAGACAGTGGCTGTTATATCCCACTCTCCCGCACATTATGCTGTAGGAGCCTGAACATTAACTTAGCATCAAATCCAAAGGCAAATTATGCACTGTGACAACTCAGCATCAGAAGGTCCAAGTCAGTCTGTAGATTTGGTCAATAGGGCATCGTAACAGCAGCTACTCTCCTTTCTTCCATGTTTTGAAGAACTATTATGGGAAAGAATTGGATAACCCTATGTACTATGAATATGTAAATTAAATGCTAAGTGGCAGAAGTGTATTGTGCCTTTAAGGCACAGAATAACTACAGACCATAAACCACTGTTGGCTCACACACAGATCTCCCACTGCTGTCAGTGGGAATCTCAAACACAGACTGAGATCTGTATGTGCCCCTGAGAGGCTTTATTCAAATAAGAAATTTAAATGACTGGTAGCACTATAGCAAAAAAAGTCAAACCCAAATCCTACTGCCTTTAACACTGGTAAATGAAAATCATGGATTTTGCCAATTTTCTCTCAAATTTCCTTTTTGATTTCATGAGGACACAGGCTTCCAACTTTCCTTTCTCTCTCCTAGAAGCCATGCTCTGGCTGTGAAAATGGTGAAGAATTCCTTCAAAAAGAGCAGAATTTTATATTGGGCCAAGTGTCTGATTTTGCCTACAGTGGAATTTTGCTTATTTAGCACCAATAAAAAAAATTGTTGAATGACAGATTTGCCTCTGTCAGATCAAAGCCACTAAATTTTACCAATTCTTAGAACTGACACGCAGAATTGTTTTACCCTGCAGTGGGGAAGGGGGAGGAACCAACCCAAAAAAACCCAACCCAAAACACGACAAATTAGACCAAACGAAAAAGAATCACGGAACCAGAGCAGACAAATCTCCTAATAAAGTCAGTTTTGCATGTCACACAACAATTTTACTTTCATCAAGGACAGTTTTCCCTTTCATGCAATGGGAATTAAGCAATTTGACAGCTAGTATTGCTGTCTAGAAAAGTGAAAGATTTCTAAAAGGATGAAACCTTCTAGAGTGTAGACTTGGGGACTACAAGCCAATCAATTAGACCTTAGTGGGGAATTACTGAGATAGTAATAAGTATTTGCTTTCTGTAAGGATGTCTTTATAAGTAGATGTGATCCAGAAAATGCAAGCCAACAGTGAACTAATTACTCTCTGTATGCGTATCTAAGTAAAACAAGCATAAACTTAAAGCTAATGAGTATTTAAGAAACTCCAACTCTGTTGCCAAGATAAATCCACCCTATTCTTCAATAGCAGGTCAAGAAGTAGTTCTAGGAATTCAAAATCTCTGAACCAAATGACTTCAATCGATGGGAGTGAATGTAGAAACCGGGTAAGTACTGACCACAGTATGCTCACTCTCTTAGCTAAGACTTAGCTCTACTAAATATTAGTTTTAAATCATAGAAGTTATTAGAAAATTCACTGTGAGCTTGATCAATGTGATCGATACCAGCAATAAACTGATCAGAAAAGTCTGTCATTATATGAAGATCAAAATATTGTTCCTTCATCTATATTAGTACAGTGAGCTTTGTCTATACTAAATCTGACACTTTGAGGTAGAAAAATTCTATTAAAAAAAAAAAATCATCTAGTAAGAAAACTGTTTTTTAAAATCACAGAACAAATTACAAAAACTCAACCTATCCTATTAACTGCTGGAATTATTTCCAGGATAGGAATGATATATATGCTATCTTTTGTTCATCCTTAAAATACATATACAGTAGGAATGATCTAGTGTTAGCAACATTAGTAAGCAGCCAAATAATCTGACAGTGTTGAAAAAGCTTATATCCAAGCTCATATAAAGGATTTAAAAAACCTGAAAGTTTATAATCCATATTCTGGAACTAAAACTGTGACTACTGTTTCCAACAGTTTTCATCTGTGCCTTTCCTTACCCTGTATTTTGTGCACCTTGCAGAAAAGATAAAAGGTGACAATATTCTTCCACCTCCTTTTCTACAGCTAACTTCAGAGACCTGGAAAGTTAGGCTGTTATCTTTTATCCCAGGATCAATTTTTGCCTTTCAATTTAGGAGTTAGAGGCTGCTTCAGATGGCACAGAATTTGAAGAAAAAATCTGTTCTTCCCTACAATTGAAAAGCAGAGCAGGAAACCAGCAAACAAAAGTCAGCACAGAACAAGTCAGAACTTAAAATTTATATTTATGGAAGTCATGCTATGGAGGAAATTACATCTTTTTATCAAGTTATAGTTATTCCCATGCTAGAAAAAAACTAGTAGAAATGTACAAGTAACATGCTACATCTCTGAAAGATGGATACTAGCATGAAGAAACATGGTTTGAAATAAGTATTTGAAAATATATATTTTTCCCCCTCAAAGTCCCATACAAAAGACTATTCAGGAAAATACATACTGAAGGATGAGAAGCAAAGTATGATGTTTGGTCAAAATTTATCTAAAATAGTACAGACATTAATTAAGATGACACTAACTAAGACAAAAGTAAGAGTTCATAAAATGTAGCACAGATATTCCTAATGCATTCTTTTTTAATAAAGAATAATTTATTTTAAACTGTTAGAAGAGAACTTCCCCAGACCCTCTTTCCCTCTCCCCCCACCCATGGCATAAAAAGCCTGTAGAAGATATGGTCTCAAAATTTTGGTACAGCAACTTGATAGAAACAAACAAACAAAGAGGATTACATATTTCTAAAGCACATGTGCAATGACAGTAAGAAGAGGAAGAACTGTATGTGCACACATTTTAAGGGCTATAAGCCAGCCACAATGTTAGAAATTTTCTTCCCAAACTCTACCAAGGACCATGTTATTCCATAATGCTATAGTAAGTGAATTGTTTAATTTCCTTTTTAGTATTTGATTTTCAGCACTGTTAGAGAAGATAATAATGGACAAGATAGACCACTAGCATGATACTGTAAAGCAATTCTTACATTCCCAACATGTATTAAAAGGATCTGTTAGTTCTGCACTGAACCAGTGAAAGCACAATGTGTTTATCAGACTCCACACTACCATGACGGATTAACAATTAATACATACAAGAGAAATGAGAGGGCACTACACACTAAACAGGAGAGATGATTTTGATACCAGTTTGGCATCTCAGTATCTTTCATTTCTAAGAAGTATTGAGAAATAAAATACTAATCATTTGGAATGGAGGACATGCTTTAGCATCAGATAATCTTTTTAAAAACTTGCTTAAACCAAGTCAGTATATTGCAATGTGATAACAACTGCATTAAATCTTTGCAAAGTCCACAAAATTTTAAACACATGAGGATCATACAATTATTGTACTGTATTGTGTTGTACTTTGTAATGTATATTATCATTATTGTATTGTATTATACACAATATATTTCAAATGTGATAAAAACCAAAAATCTTTCAGAGATTCTTAATAAGGTTCTATTTTTGCACATTGTCCACCTTTTATAGTCATGAAGAGCTGAACTCCAGCAGAAAATTATTACATTGGATAGCAGGTAGGGAAAGGGAAAAGAGGGGGAATGTCTTTTTTATTCTTTTTTAAGCACCTACTAATAAGGGAAAAAGAAAACAAAATTATATTAAAAAAGTGAATGTAAAAATAAGTTCAAAATCTTCAGCTCTTCTTCTGAGGTTCTTCACAAACATAAATCTATATCACTTCCTTAGACAAATGTTGAAGACCAATAGCCACTTCAGGAACATCTGATGTTTGAATTATTAAAAAATTAATCATACTTGGGACTCTTAGAACATTGTGAAACGTTACATGTCCAGTGATTCCATAACCCATGGACAAACCTCATAGTACTTAGACTTCATAGAAACTCCTCTCTGAGTACAAGCATATTCCAAACTGTTTATCAAGGGAAGATAAAACATATTAACTGCTTTTCTTGGATGTTTTTTACATGTCTCAAACTTTTGCTCTCTTGCAACTGTTTGTAATAGTTGAATTCCAATTCTTAGTTCCACACTACCAAAAATGTAAATTGAAAGATAAAACATGCAAATAGGCTGCAACAACTATTTCAGCTATAGGAAAACTAAGTTATGCAAGAGAACATATTGTTTGAAGGTTCATATACTTTTCAAAACTTGATCATGTCTTCAATTAGAATGTGTAAAGATACTTTTGTTTAAAAAAAGAAATAAAACTACCATGTTAAACCTCCAAGCATCCAAGAGTTCAAAGTACAATACCATCTGCACTACTAGAACCATTGAATTTAAACAAGGTGAGACAGAACCACAAGTGACCTATCACTCACCTACAAGAGCAAATTAATTACACCTTGACATAAGCATCATTTTTACGTACAGAGTCTGGATCATAATGAGGTCTTTACTATGCAACCATATTTCAAGTAATTGTCATCTTAAAGTAAACATGTTTTAATTACTGTCACTTTTTTCATTATTCATTCTCAAGCCTACAATACCTGTCAGGGTTTAACGGATTGTCATCTCCTGCTACTTTCCTGGGGCAACATATGTCCCCATTTATTTCACCAGCAAACTAATTAAAATACCCAGACTATGCAATGAATTTAGGGAAATTTTGATGGTGATGGTGTTGCAGTTGTCCATCCTAACAAGTCTTCAGAGCTTTTATTTGCTTCTCTGAATACTTTCATGGTGCTTTATAACTGGAAATAAGGTGCTGTGTGACTGTTGTTGATAAAGTGACATTTGCCACAAGCACTGTCATTTTAAAGAATATCCAAGGAACAAAAAAGAAATCAATGTAATTGCCAGTTACCAACTTCAAATTTTCATTCAATTACATGATACAGAATAGCATATTGAGAATTTCAGTTCACCTAGTGCAGGGAACTAAGTGTACATTCTGGAAAAAAAATACTGCCTTCTCTCATATCTAATTCTTAATACCCTTAAAAAGTAAACAAATATCTTCATCTAGTTATATGCAAGATGCTTGCTTATGTGTTGAGACGCTTTATTTATATTGTTTTTCACCATTAACAGTGGTCCTCTGAGAACCTGAAGGCCAGCTCATTCTGCCACTTGAGGATGTTCCCTAAAATCTTTACTGCTTGCATTACAAATGAGGTATCTCAAATGTTAAACTATCTGCCATATTCACACCAAACAATTGTTGAAGTGACTTGGTCCAGCAGTCCTTCATTAATTCCCAAAAGAAGTCTTCCTGGACCCTTGAAGGGAAAACAACAAATGGGGATTGTTGTTCAGTCCTGTGCCAAACCTCTAAGCTTTATATAAAGCAAGCAATAACTCTGACAAAAGCAGCTTCAGAAAACATCTAAAACGCAAGTTAAAAATAAAATGTAAAAGAAAGAGTATCAGGAGCAATAGAAGGAAAACAGAGGAAAAAACATAGTAGTCTGGATTATATCAACTTTAATTTAAACATAAGACATGATACTAGATACATCCTCCTCTTGGAGCTATTAGTGTATTTCAAAGGGAGTCATCACATGTACAGTGAATCGTATTTGACTCATTTCCAACACTTCGGTTCTGAAAGGAGACAGTAAAACTGCAGCGCCTGCAGAAAATAAATGCACATGCCTTATCAGTAGAAGTTCTGATCAGCACTATAAAATGAAAGCTTAATTTAATACTTTTAATCACATAAAAACTCAATGTCTTGTTTCTGTAAGCCACATATACCTCTCATTTCCTTAACCTGACATACAGAGAAGGGTCTACTTGAAAGTCAAGTTTTGAAATTAGCATCTGTCTGTTTTTTACCTATCAAACACAATCACACTGGGTATGGCTGAAACTTTTATTGCTCTCCTGACAGACACCTGGAGCCAGCGCTGTCATTGCTCCTTTTTGTAAGCAGTGAGGAAGTGAATGAGACGGACAGTTCTTCAAAGAAATGTTTAACAAAAAGCAGACTGAAGCCTTTTACAAGGACGTCACCTTTTGCAATTCAAAAAGGTTCTTTTTGTTTGACTTTCTAGCACTGTCATATTTAGCAGTTCACCTTCTCTCTTCTCAGGCAATTTTTCCCTACGATGAACCTACATTGTGAAGGAGACTAAGATAATCGCCAAAAAGCAGACAGACGAATTCAGGTCAGGTTGGGAAGGTGAGGTAAGGGGAAGACTAATTCAAGCAGAGGCCTGTACGGGCATTAACAGGTCCTGGAGCAGTACGGGCAGGAGCTGAAACCCTGCTGTACTTCTGAGGAGCACACACAAGATTCTTCTTCAGTTCCAGGGTCACTGGGGCAGTGGTCAAGGCTCTCGCTTCACCTCCCGCTCCTTCTGGGACAAGGACTAGCCAAGAATTACTCCAAGCAAGTCCTGCGTTAGTACAGGAAGCTCTTAAAATATTCTTCTTTGTTCATCTGACATGGCAGAAACTGGACTCTATTCATTCTTGATAAAAGCACACTGACACCACTTCTAGGCTGGCGGGCAGCTATATGAGCTGGGGAGTTAACGGTAACTCTGGTCCTGTTTGGATGCCCTTACTCTGGGTCAAACAGACTACACCGACTGCTGTGATGATATCGCAAACGTGCCTGTAGCATCCCAGAAACTTTGAAAAGGGTTCAGCCAAGCCTCTGTTAGTTTACACGCTGGAGTACTACTGCCAGAAATGTCCCAGCACAGTGAGGATAATGACACCCTTAGTACAGTATCAGCACACCACTGAATAAAATAGCAAAATAGCCAACAACATTTTGAAACTGCCCAGACAAAGACAAATTCATTCCTAACTATAGCCTATTTCTAATCATCGCTGCCTCTCCAAGTGATAAGAAATATTTGCTTTTCTTCATCAGAAAGCAACAGTAGCTGCTGGAGCCATGGTGAATTATTTCTTTCATATCCTTGGAAACATATTATACAGCCTTAATTAAAAGAGATTTTCAAAAGAATAGCAAAACAATCTTAATGGAAAAGGACATTCTAGCTTTCAATAGCAAGGAAAATAGAATGCATTTGTTTACTTCCCTTGATATGTTGTAAGTGAGGAAAGGTCTTCTCTCCATATCTCACCACCCAAAGCTTTGATTTGGTCTTTTCTGCGGTATTTCACTTCCAGCAAAGATCAGGGGCTGTAACAGGCCAGTTTCCTCTTACAGCAATTTTATTTCTCCTCTGTAACTACATTTAATACAAGTCATTATTTAGCAAGAAGAAGAAAAAAGTATCAGGAAAATGGGTTCTCCAAGATCTCAGAATCCAGAAGGGTGGACAGCAAACCTCCTTCAATAAAGAAGGGACCAAGAACAGACTGGTGATTGTACATCATACACCAATTTCACTAAATTGGAGAATTCTAACAAGTCCTTTGGGAAGACTCTGAGCAGAGGAGGCAGAAACAACGTATAATGCCATGCAAATCACACATCACTGAGTAAGTCACCTTAGAGTCATGTGAACCACATTCATATCTGTGTGAGAAGGGAGGTAAGAAATCATTACTACAGTGCAAATAAACCAAAGAAACTCTGAAAGAGGAAAGGCTGACAATTAGAAGCAATTACTCAAACAAAACTGATCGACCAGCCTTGTATCAAGAGAAAGAAGACTATATTTTTATCTTTTTTAGATTACCTACAAAATTAATACAGACTTTTAATTGGGAAAGTGGATTTATTTGGGTATAGGTTGAAACTCAGTACTAAATATGGTTCAAAAGCTGTTATTTATAAACCATCAAAGAAAGTCCATATACAGAAAAGCAAGTTTAAATAGATTTTAATACAATAAGTAAATAAGATAGTAAACAAGACTTGTACCAAGCATGTAGGAAAACTAAGATTTAATTTTCTTGTACTGTTCCTATGATACAGCTCAGGAGGAGAGCATAATTACTTTTCCATCTGTTGTTTAATCAATATCTAGGCATTCCAGCACCAAAGATTATGCATCTCTTCACTTAGTACATGGACAGAAAAAAAAAAGAAAAAAAAAAATCAACCAATAAGCAAAGCCACAGAAATTCAGAAACAGGGTAAGATGGGGTGTGTGGTGCTCTGAAGCTATACTGTCTCAATGACTGTCAGCATCTAGTTATTCTAAACACAATTGTGATCATATGTGCTAGCTTTAAGGTTAATACTTAGGAGGTTCCATTAAAAAACAATAATGAAGAATAATAAACCTCTCTTCTCTGAACTTCCCAGTTCCTCAGGATCACAAATCAGGTCCTGTACAGGCTTTCAGTCATTACATTTAAGCATCAACGCTTTCCTTAATCAGAGATATACAGTGATCACCCCTCTATGGATTGCCTTCTCCTCAGTCCTTCCATTTCAGACAATCTAAAAATGTGCTTGCCTCAGAAAAATTAGTGAGCAAATTTGTCAAGATAACTCTTCTAGGAGAGCAAGTCTATCAAATCTTATATTTTTCTAACATGTTTAGAGACTTAGCATACAGTAGCTATTTTTCTCCAAAGCAAATCCACACATACCTTCCAACATCTTATCAAATATCCGTAAAGTCTCCCTAGCAACTTCTGGCTTCATTTTTCTGGCTTCATTTGACTAAGTTTCTACTGAAAATTGAATAAAGGACAAATAAAATGAGCCACCTTGGGAGAAACTCACAGCACAGGAAAAATACATCTGATCCTCTTAAAGTCAAGACCCAAACTACCAGGATTTTTCTTTTTTAACAAACAAGAAAACGTAACCCACTTGACACTGGGAATATGGTTTCCTGAAATCCATTCCAATTGCTGCGATTAAACGTGGCACATAAGCCAAGAACACAGAATTACTTAGATTATACCTGACACACATGAACAAACCTAACCTTAAAAAACATTTAGAATAAATTATCCCCTTGCAAAGTCAAGATTGGTGAGGTTAGATAATTTCTACTGTGAATGTCCTTTCTTTTAAAATTGATCACAGGTGGAATCCCTTGCAGTTGTTTTTTTACTCGAAGGGCTTCAAAGGATGTTGCCAGGAAGAAAAGCACACAGATGTCATGCTGCCCAAATTTCTCAACATGGAAATTATACGCCTTGAATTTTCTCAACAGGCTACATCCTCCCACATAATCCACATTGAATCAGCAGTAATGCATCTCTACCTGAAACCAATATTTTAGCTCATGTGGAACCGTTCCTTTGTTACCATTCGCCTGACTGTGAATTTTTAACAATTTACCTATAACTATTATGTCCTCTCATTATTCCTCCGAGTCATTCACTCTGTCTCATAATGCATGTAGAATAGTAAAGCATAGAAATACAGCCTAATGACATCAAAATTAATTTATTCAAAAGCTAAAGTATTGACAATCGTAGAAGGAAAGGTTAATTGTTTATTCTCCAGACCTGCACACAAGCAGGAACACCGGCCCAAACATCTTTCCCAAAGCTCTACACGTACAGAAAGTGACAATGTTATATGAAAAAACTGTTATGTCAATATTGTCGGGAAATTTTTCAAGCAACATGTAATTAAGTTGTGGAACACATCTCTACAGAACAGCATGTAGGATAAGAGCATAAATGCATTCAAAGAGAAATTAAATAGATTCATGGAGAATAAGTAATCTGTGATTACTAACAATGATGTAATAATTTACAGACTCATGAGGTCTGTAAATCACTGTTGGTTCAAGCTGGAACACATACTAAGGGGAAAGCATCATTCTGTATTGATCCATGTCTTGTAGTCTATCCAAGAGCAACCACTACTGGGTACTGGTTTTTTACATTCTGTTTCAAGTATGCATGTATAGTTTGAACTGCACCACTGACCGCTCTAGTTGGCAAAGAAAATCCTGAAAAGGTATTTAGTGGTTCCAGCACAGCGTTACACAAACTGAAATGAAAACATGGCACGAGAGCACCTTAACTTTTGGCCTTAAGTGTTTCCTGAAATCATTAAATATTCGAGGATAACTCCAAGAAAGATTGGTGAAGTCTTCCAAGCTCACAGGAATGCCTACATTCGTAGACATGGCCAAGCCCATGAAGTAAGTATTTCATGCTCAAAATATTTACTCTGTGTGAGGAAAACGTCACAGCCCTTTGTGACGTGTTTGGGACAGAGAGATCTTCAAACCACAGACTTCAGAATAGCGTATTGCATTCTGCTATGTTGCCCCAGCATTTGCAGTAAAAAGATACAACTAAATGGATGTGCTGCAGGAAAAAAACAAAAACAAAAAAACTACCAAATCCAATGCTGCTTGTGCTTACCACAAGTATGCTGAAAAAAATGCAACCAGAGATTTGTTAATCCTAGTTCAGAAACGCCCTCCTTTCTTGCAAGGTTGTTCTCAGGAGCTAAGCAGTATTGTAGCAAAGACAAAGCTTATTCCATTTTTTTCCCCAGACAAATGCAATCAAACAGGGACTTTCTGAAACATATTACAGCTTGTCTCTCAGACATCTGGAGCCAGGGCTGCCACAGAGTTTCTGCTATTCAGAAGAAAAGTGAAAAAGACAGACAGCACTTCAAAATAAATCAATTGCGTTTATTAGCTCCTTTTGCTGATGCTTTTGGGAAGGAAGGAAGGGAAGGGAGAAGAGAGGAATAGGTTTTCAGCATTAAAGGTCTTATTTTCTTTGCTATTTAAAACTCCTATTAGTTCAAGTCAGATCAATGGCACTGTGCATTTTCCAGTAATTTGTCTGAGATAAAACTAGAGCTATAAAAGCTTCAGGATTTACTAACGACATCTATTTCTATTCCAAGAGCTGAATAAAACCGGAAAGAGAAATAGATATATTTGAGCCCAACATAGTTGGGTATATACTTCCATTTCCACACACTGAAACCAAGTGTGACTTTCAAATTTGCCTTGAAAAAGTTCAAAAGTCAAAACATTTGCTTGCACAGATTTAAGGATGTAATTTGTAAGAGTTCACACATTGGTCCATATTGTCACCTTAGAAGCACAACTGACATTCACGCATTTTAGGAAACATACTGCAGGAGCTGCAACATGCTGGAAAGCGGATTTTTTTCACCTAAAAAAACCCCCATGAGTGTTTTATAAAGTCCATAAGGAATTGACCATCAGAGAGAACAAATACAAAATCTTACAATAATTTTAAAAAAATCTTCTTGGACTGGAAAAATGTTGTCAACAAGCTCAAGGCGTCACACAGAAGGCTGGAATACCACATACTGTTTGACAACCCAAAATGAAGTCTTCTAGTCACTCTTTCAGGTATCAAAATAAAACCCAATAAGCTGTCAGCATACTGGAACTTTCTGAGTTACATGCAATTGCATTGTCTCTTTTCTCTTAAAATAATGCTTGTCAACACAATTAAACAGAGAAATAGAACATCCAATTCATTAGATTCAGTTTTCCTTTACACTAACACAAATTGGGAGAGATGAAGTGAAATAAACTGAGTTATTTCCTGATTTATACTGATGACAATCAGAATCTGGCTCAAATATGATCATCTGCTAAAATACATGAAGTAAGAATTTCAAAACAAAACAAGGTCTCTTCCTACACAGAAGGCGACTGTGAAAAACAGATGTCTCTGCTGTATGAATGTTCAGTTTGATGCTATTATAAGAATTATAAAAAACAAGATCCATGGAAACTTCCTTCCTGTTGGAAAATATAATATGGTTCACTTCACTAAAACAAACAAAATCTGCCATGTAAAAAGGCCAAACAAACCTGTTGCAGTCATTAACAGTAGTTCCTACATTCCAGATTTCACTTGGTCTTGTCATAACCTGAACAAGGTCTCAAAATACTAAAGCATTGTTTTAAAATATTTATGATTCTCCTAGCTTCAAAGTAAAAGTGATTTGGTGGATGAGTGGGAGTGGAATGGGAAGGCAAGAAATAAGAATACTGTAAACTCACTTTTTAGCACAAATAAGCTGAACATGGTGTGGGGAGAATGTCGCTGTGGCCATCTTACTAACCACCGAAAAAGGCTACGCTTGGTTCCATACAAGTGTGTAGAGAAGAGGCTTCTGAGGCTGCACACGTTGAGTTCAAGGCAGTCGAGAAAACCAGTCTAGAACAAATTCTGCAGTGTCAAAGATCATTAATAACAGAAAAACACTAAATAGAAAACAGTAAAAGAATGGAGGCATCTTCTTGATACCTACAATACTAGTCAGCACTCCTGTGACTGTCTACCAACTATAGTTACTTCAAAGTAGGCTCATTAAAGCAGTCCAAGCTCCCTCAAAATTTTCCTCTGTCAAGTTCTATGGATTCTCAAGTCTGGGGGAAGCACTGCAACTATTGTTTTCCCTATCCAATATTTATTTCAAGAATTCCTCTCTCAAAAGGCTTTCCAAAATAAGCTTTTATATCTTTATCTTGGCTTTGAAGCTGACGCCTGTCAGATGTGCATCAACTTACAAACAGAAAAAAAGACCCTCTTGCTCAGCCCCAGTTTAATTGAAAAGGATTCTTTCCCTGAGTCTCAGAAGTAGCATTCCAACCAAGCTACAACCATTGCACTTTCCTCCTCGATACAAGAAACAACTGCCAGGGCACTTGTTGCCAAACAAGACTGAGGTTTTCACTGCTTCCAGTTGCCTGTCAGACATTCAACATAATCAAGACAAAGCAGATATTTTAGATTGAATCATACAAATCAGCACACACTCCTACAATAAATGGTGGAGTGACTGGGACTCAGTTTACACAATGTGTAATGCAGAAACTGTTACCTTTATGGAAAAAAAAATTGGTTCTTTCCCTTACAAGTAGATGACTCAAACAGACCAACTTTAGAAACTAAAATTCACTATCTGCAACAACAGATACTGCTTGAAAAGAAGAAAGTGATGTTTTGGCTGGTTGATCTCTGCAGTCAAATCTGTGTAGAGATTGAGACACCATCTCAGCCATTCATACAGGCAAACTTTATGTGGTCCCACAATGTTGTAACTGTTAACTGAAACAACACTGTTAATTTAACATCCTTTGTTGCTCTTTTGAGTCATTTAATGGTACTGGGCAGCTCTGCACCTCCAAAAAAGAGTGGGAATAGTGGAACACTCCTAAGATTATTCAAATAGTACTTGAAAAGTTTACATGGAAGCACTTTTGGCATAGAGTTTCCTGTGATTGTTCTGACTCCCTGATAGAACTGGCATAATCAAAAATACACGTTACAGAAATGCAGGGGAAACACAAAAGAACTTCAATTTGTTCTCATGGCCTTGATAGATCAAGGCATTATCCTTATGTACACTGCAGTGTGTGTTCTGGGATCAGAGAATGACAGCCTGCTACCACTCATTTATGTCATATTTACTGTGTCCATTACGTATTTCTCAGGAAGATATCAAAGTCAAATTAATAAAAACCATAAGAGAAGTCAAATTCCTTCTGGAGAAACTTGTAGAAGTTTGCAGAGCTCTGTCCTTGCCACTAAAAACTCAGAATTTGAAGGAAATACAGAGCTATTGCTGCCTCCTGCTTTATGAATAAAAAATACAGTACTAAGTATTCTAGTCTGCAAGCTAATTAGCAGCAACAACTGCTAATTAGACAATCCCAAGCACAAATACAGACTAGGTGGAGAAGGGATTGAGAGCTGCCCTGAGGAGGACTTGGGGGTGTCAACTGATGTAAAGCTCAACATGAGCCAGCAATGTGCACTCACAGCCCAGAAGGCCAACTGTGTCCTGGGCTGCATCAAAAGAAGCATGGCCAGCAGGTCAAGGGAGGGGATTCTGCCCCCTGCTCTGCTCTGGTGAGATCCCACCTGGAATACTGTGTCCAGTTCTGGAGCCTCCCACATAAGACGGAGCTGTTGGAGCGAGTCCAGGGGAGGCCACAAAGATGATCCAAGGGTTGGAGCATCTCTCCTATGAGGACAGGCTGAGAGAGTTGGGGTTGTTCAGCCTGGAGAAAAGCTGGGGATGGATTCTTTATCAGGGAGTGTAGCAATACAGATGAGGGCTAATGTTTTTGAACTGGAAGAGGGTAGATTTAAATTAGATATTAGGAAGAAGTTCTTTACTGTGAGGGTGGTGAGACACTGGTACACGTTGCCCAGGGAAGCTGTGGCTGCCATGTCTCTGGAGGTGTTCAAGGCCATGTTGAGTGAGGCTTTGAGCAACCTGGTCTAGTGGGTGGTGTCCCTGCCCATGGCAAGGGGTTGGAACTAGATCATAGAATGCTTAGAGTTGGAACGACCTTAAAAATCATCTAGTTCCAAGATAAGATGATCTTAAGATGATCTTTAAGGTCTCTTCCAACCCAATCCATTCTATGATTCTATGACCAGACTACAAAAACTAGTTTCTGAAGCCTACATGGCTTCCAGCGATATAATATACAGTACCATCTAACTTTAAAGAAATGATGTTTTCTTGTATGAAATAAGATGGAAAATATACAATTACTTTAGTTATAAAAGCAATTTCACTATGCATTCACAGAAAGACAAAAATCACATAATGCTGTCTGTTATTAAAGCACTCTGAGAACAACAAAAGTTTGAAATGCAAAAAACCTGAAAAAGGAAAGAAAATGGCACTGGTGACTAATCATTTAAGACTTGCTCAAGAATCACAGGGACCTCTGAAATACTGAAACCTAATTTACTTAACAAAAGCATTTATACAAAAGACATTGCTGAGGGGGAAGAAAACCATTCAAACACTTTTCAGACATTTCCAGGAAGTGATTTATCTATTGGAGCAAAGGTTAAGGGCTCAGAGGAGTAGACAGGTTAATTCTGAATGCAGGAAAGGAGTCTACAGAGCCTGTACTATATAAGTAGGTAAAAATAACACCAAGAAAGAGAGATTCCAAGTTTTGACATCTATTCCTTTTTTTTTTTTTTTTTTTAATCCAGAGGATACCCAAAATGCACAAATTTGGTTTTGTGCATTCTGAAAGTTAAAGGTGTCTTCCTAGCAAAATTAAAGGAATGCATGTTTATTGAGATGGCTTTAAGATGGCAGTTATGCAGAATTATAATCCTCCCTAAGGGTAAACAGTGCAAGGCAGAAGAGATGAACAAGGTCTTGAGATGTACTAGAGAAAGGAAAAAACACAACCAGCAGCCCTACAAATTGTTACTTGCAATAATGGCACAGGTTAATATCACACCTGTCATGAGACTACATGCAATTTCCCAGAGGATTTTTAAAATGAAATTTGACAAGCAATAAGTCCATAATAAGCTCTAATCACTTTTCATACTTTTGAGGGTAGGGGAAAAGAAAAGAAAAGAGAAATGTCAGATACCCCTGTTTGAGTTATGGCTGCTTTGGATTATGGCTACTTTGCATGTATATTAAGTTTTCCCAAGGAATTTTACCATAGCTTTTAATGCACATAACAGACAGGAATGGCTCCCATTAGGAAAAATTATATGTCCTTAATAAAAACATATAGAGAGGTGTCTCTAATAAAAGAGCCAATCACTACTCAATGCTGGCAACCTTTTAGAAGACAAAATTACACATCAGATATTATACAAGTCTGTTGCTGAAAAGAAAGCAGCAATGCACAGATTCTCTTGCCTCTTAGCTCTGATGCTGGTCCTCCACTAGCCATACTGGGGATGCTTTCTCCCCACTGCCAGGTTACTAGCTGGCCCATGTTCCTCTCCGGATTTTCTCCAGACTCCGCCCACCTAAAGTTTGCAATCTGTGTGATCCTCCTTCTCTTCCTAGCACAGTTTCTAACCGTACTCAATTTTTCTCCTACTCTCTCCATAGCTGTGTGATATCTTCATTTTCCTCATTCTGAATTCCCACGTACTTATTCTGGGCTTGTTTCTACCCTCACTCGTTGCTTTGTATTATACTAATGCTACTGAGTTTCTCCTGACTTCCTGGGTGATATCCTAAATCTCCTGAGCTCAGTGGGAATTGGCCAATGAGTCCATTGCATCAGAATTTTACTTCTCATGTAAGGAAACATTGCAGACAGTTTTCTAATGCCCGTGATAACTTCAGAGATCTGCGATTAAAACCTCAGATTTTAAGTCCTGCGTAAATAAGAACACCACAATCTCTCACACCAAGCAAAAGACACATGCCAAACACTGCCAACAGTAGAAACGGCTGCTGTTTCTTCTTCCAAGAACATTGGCTACATAGTTGGGATCATCCAGTTGCAATATTATTCTTTGCATAATGCTACTTATTACTGACACAAGTCCAAATAGCTGGAAATATTGCTCTGAATTTGATCAGCAAGATACATAATGACCAGCACAAGTGAAGTATCTCGTAGAAGACCCCTGGAGCGAAATAGTCACAGGTACAAACACACAACAAAAAAACAGATCTAAAAGCCTTGGACTTTGTTAGAATCACAGAATTGCAATATTCACAACAACGTGAGCCAGCTTTAACTGCTGCTTGAAGCATCTTAGATTAATCTAGTAAGAGAAATGAAATGAAAGTTTAGGTTACTTTTTCCTTTTGGGCAAAGGTCGGAAAGAGATGTTAAGGTTCCATCAACTAAATCCAAGCAAAGCGATATCAAAAACATGAAAACATGGGAACTCATTCCCTATTCAGAGAGCATACGCATCTCCTTCACCCGTACGACAGCCCTTGTCAGTGCCCCTGCAGGAAGGACACTGGGGCTTCTTGTCTGTCTCGTATCAGCCACGAGACACTTGCAAGGGCAGTGGCAGATATGACAGAGTATCTGTCGTATATGTATATGCACACACATATACGCCCACAGGCACCTTGGTCAGACCCGGCACGTTAGGACCTACTGGTACTGTCTGTTTGTCCCAGAGCACGCTCAGCAGTGCTGGATTCCCCTCCCATGCAAACCACTTGATTGACCCAAAGCAAGCCCAAAGGGTGCTCTGACAATCAATCCTGCTAGCCAGCTCCAAACTTGGCATCGCATTCGGAGCTGAAAACGGCTTTAAGAATTCACACCACCCACTTTGCAGACAGATTGCTGGGAAAACCATCAGGGCTTAATGGTCAAGGTAACAGCTTATAATACAACAGTGGAAGTGCTGAAGTTGCTACTTGGTGACAATGAACTGTAAAGCTTGGATCTCTTAAGTAAAATAATTTCACACAGAACATAATAAGTAAGTTGCAAAGTTCTGATTGTGAAGAAGTCTTGGAAATTACATACGAAAACTATCTTTACCTAGCAATTTGACAACAGTGCTTTACAAGATCTTAGTGTATTTTAGTACTTTTTTGAAGACAAATAGATACAAACATAGAGAATAGTTCAACGGCACATTCAACTTAGAGAGGGAAATGCTTTCAATTTTAAGAAGAAAATGAAGATCAGGTAGTCATTAATAGCTTTGACTTTGGGAATTTTAGACTGATTCCTTATGTATTCCTGTTGCAAATGTTACCGTTCTTCAATGATCACAAGGCTGATGGAAGCATCAGGAAAATGCTATGTTGGATCTCAGTTTAAAGCATTCTGGGCTCCAACTGGCATTAGGTTCCCTAACCAGATTAGAGTGAGAGGCCGGTCACAGCAGATGCCCTGTCTCGGTTCATTACTCAACACCTGTTAAACTTGATTAACAGCCCCAGCTAATTATCTGTTAAGAGTAATGCATGCTGTAACAGATCCCAGAGGTCTGAGAAGTTGACTTCATTTACAGGTTTGTCTCCTTTCACAAGGTCTCCGTTAAGCATCACCAAAAAAATTGCCTTCCAGAGAACAACAATAAAATCCCTTTAACTAGAATACCATTGGCACCCATATGACCTACTTTATCATTTCAGTTGTATACCTGCAGGGAAAACTTTACAGAACTTGAAATGCCCAAAATACAAACCTGCCCTGCAATTTAAAACTGTCTCCAAACAATGTGCAATAAACTACAGCTGTGTGCACTGTAGCAGCTGAAACAGATGTCATGGCAGCCAAACAAAAAAATGTTCTAATTTCATTTTCAAAATTCTGCGCTTGGGCAAACATGATTTCCCTAACATAATCCAAAAGAAGTGATATTTCCAGGTGCCGGATGCAATAGAGATATATGTTACAAATTCTGCTGCTTAGCAAGGAAGAGGTGGCATGATCATTCTATTTAGACAAACAGTTTTCACACCTGTTTTATTAATTGTCTAGATCTAAAAATATTCTTATGTTAAGCTCTGCTACCAATAACTCCTACTGTCCATGAATTAAGAGATTACAGGTTTGGTGGTTACAACGGTTTGTAGGACACCGATTCCTAATACAATTTCCACTCTCTAAGTAGGTTGAATATCCGATCACATGACATGTACCACAGATTGTTTTCCAACGTTCGTTAGTCCGTTCTGGTGAAACAAATCGTGCTGTCGTGGTCATTTCACTCCGTTCTACAGATGTGTAACAACATGTAAGACAATAAATTATATCCTCCTCTTTTTCACTAAATAGGTATTGCTCCCACAAAACAGTACAAAATCGTATTATAGGCCACATTAGTGGTTTCCTTTCTTTTCCAAGCAAGCCTCACTGACATCACTGAACCTCCTGTCTGTCCAAAGACCAATTCCTTCGCCCTAGGAACAGTGCCAGCATGTTCCTCTGGCCTCCTGTCACTTCCTCCTTGCACTTTTACATCGCTTACACAGCCAAGGTGACGACTTTAGTGCCGAGTCTTTTGCCTGGTGTGGGAGTCCTCGGGGCACAGATTTGTGCGTATCAGCAACAGCCGCTGCTCTTCTTCACGTCTCTGTGCCAGGGCACCTCCTCAGCTCTACAGGTGCAGTTGTACACTAAGATCCACCAACGATATTTGTTAGAGCTCTACGTCCAAAACTTACTTCCACTGTATGATGTAAATGCTAAATGACAGCACCACAAACACATATATCTCCTTGTAGCTGGATTCTTCCAAACTGCAAAGTGATTTTGCTTAGATCCAAAATTCAGAAGAAGTACCTGGGTACTAGCCTATTAAAACCATTGAAAACACAGCCTAAATATAAAACTGACTAAAAGCAGTATGCATGCTTTTCCTTTGGGCAATTTACAAACATTCTTCAGATAAAATCCCTGCCACACGTTAGATCATCCTGAGTTGCTGCAGCTGTTGCAGCTTTTCCCTCATAATTGTACTAAACCTTACAGTAACTTGGGAGGAGTGTCAGCAATAGTGCAATCTCTTTATTCAGTCAACGAGCAAGGAAAACATTATTTGGTAGACATTTTACCATTTGTACAATTCACTAAATGAAACCAGACATGACAATTTTACGTCATGGCATGTAGTGACAGGACAAGGGGTAATGGCTTCAAACTGTAAGAGGGTAGGTTTAGATTAGATCTCAGGAAGAAACTTTTCACCATGATGGTGGTGAGACACTAGAAGAAGTTGCCCAGGGAAGCTGTGGCTGCCCCATCCCTTGAACCGTTCAAGGCCAGGTTGGCCAGGCCTTTGAGCAGCCTGGTCTATTAGGAGGTGTCCTTGCCCATGGCAGGTGGGTTGGAACTAGATGATCTTTAAGGTCCCTCCAACTTAAACCATTCTATGATTCTACGATCATACTCACAAAAATGAAAAAGACGGTATTTTTCAGAAGTCCCAGTATTGCTCTGCTAACTGCTTTTTACAGAAACCAACACATTACGGTATTGGTGTGACAATGGCATGCTACACAACTGTACCTCAAGTGGAAACAAGAGGTTTAAAACTACATTTTTAATATCACTTAGGGTTAACGGGCCATGAAATCTCCAAAGACAAACCATCTAAACTCATCCTAACCAAAGAAGAAATTTCCACTTGGACCTTCTCAAACTCTTCATGCGAAGGCATGCAAAATCTATGAAAAAATAAATCAGTCTGAGCAGCCAATCGAGTTTGTAATTAGATATTTACTCCAATCAGCCACCATATTTCTTAAGACTGAAATTGAAGAAGAGTTCTCAACAAAACTAAAAGATAAATGATATTATCCCAAAATTAAGGCAAAGAGCATACTAAGTAAATCAGGACACATACACAGCAAGTGGACCACACCTAAAGAGCTGAAAACATGCTTTTGTGTCAAAATATATGGTTTTTTCCTCAGCAATACCAGTTAATCTAATCAAAGACGTTACTTCTTGCAGCCATTATATTGCTTATGATTATTCCAGCATTTTTTTAGTACGCTAAACATCATATCCAATCACTTTTATCTGTTCTTACTCCTTTTATGTATTCCATCCCCTTGAGACTATTGGAATTGACCTAGCTACAATCAGGACTTTTCTGTTGTTCCTTTCTTTGTGCCTTGTGTGCAGATTTCAGAGCATGAAATAACAGGTTAAAATGGGCTGTAAGGAAGGGTAAAAAAATAAAGTAGCTGTATTTATAGTTATTTTTGTTTGTATTAAAACAAATTTCTACATTTCTGAAACTGTATAATCTTTTATAGCCACTAAAT
Source organism: Chionis minor (assembly GCA_013398295.1). NCBI lineage: Eukaryota > Metazoa > Chordata > Aves > Charadriiformes > Chionidae > Chionis > Chionis minor. The sequence goes on along the minus strand of VZSF01010247.1, from coordinate 313,143 downwards.
AGATAGAGAACAGTTAAAAAATCTGGTTTTCTTCTATAAATTCAAAACCATTGCTTCTTTAGCATTAGATTTTTTTTCATTTATTCATTTTTTCCCCTGGAAGACCTGCATATGAAATGATATAACACAGGAAGGAAAATAAATCACAATACTATCAGAAAATAAATCACAATACTAACAGGAAGCTGTATGTTTTTGTATTTCTTCTAGATATCCTAACAGCAGCCACTATTAGAGTTTTTAAAATATTTTTGTCTTTTCTTCAGACTATCATTTTCAGCTTAATTTTCTATTTGTTTTTTTGCCTTTCCATAGTACCTTATATATAAATATATTTACTAACAAACTCTTAAATCAATTCGTTCTCTGAGCTAGATCAGTACTGTACTTGTTATTATCCTCTTCCTTTATAAAGCAACATCTTTACTCCAGTACATTTCTAATTTTCCCTTTCTTGTATTCTCATGAAGATGTAGAATTGTGATTTAATATTTCAGAACATAGTATTATCAAATATTAGCTATCTCAGTTATGGAACAGTTGCTGTCCCTGCAAAAACTAAGCATTTTTTTGCATGCCTTCAGTTTGTAGTTAGAAAAGGGAAGAATTATTTTATGGATTGTCTCTAAATACACACATTAAACACATCTATTTCACACCTACAGCAAGATTTTCATGACAGTGCATGACGCTCCAAGACATGTGTTTCCTTCAGAAATAACGGATCATAGACACATAAAAAGATGCAATTTCAAGCTGTAGGGGCAGGAGTGAAATTACCATGTCACTGGTCTAAATGTCATCTTTATTTTACTTCCTGCCACCGGTTTCACATTTAAAATTTATGCATTAGCTAGCCTGACAAAGACATCATCACATTCGTTGTCTTCTTTCCTTCATTTGTTTCCTTAAAAAAAAATTTGCCTAGCATTCAGTCATTATCCTTGGTTTTGAATTATGATAATCTCTTCTTTTATCCTAATGTTTATGAGAATATTAATTGTTGCACAGCATATATATCTCCCTATAAATACCCAGAGGCATAAAAAAAGTCTATAGTGGTAATAGTCGTAAAGAGAAAGCTTTCTTTCATCATTATTATGCCTCTGTGAAAGAAACAGGAGGCAGCAATTCTATGGGCAATATTCAACTTGAATCCATAGCAGAAACAAGCAAGAATTGGTCATGCCAGAAAAAATGTCTTGTAATCCTCCAGTTCACCTTTCTGCATTACACGAGATGGATATATTTTGAATTTTTAAAAAAGGAAGAAAAAGAAATTTATCTCTTCCACTGAATGAAAAGCATTTAAAATTTGCTTTCGATTAGGGAGTCCAACAAATTTCTGCACTTGTACATGTGACACAATAAAGGCAAAATAGCAAACAACAGAATAAAGATGTTGCTTTCAAAGAAAGTAAATACTAATAAGGACCATGCTGATTTAGTTGGAGGAAAGAAAAAGAAAAAACAGTTCATTAATAAATACATATATTCATAAAGGAGAAAAGAAATGACAAGGATGGTCTGAAAAACAGTTCAATGCTGCCAGGTTTTTTAATTTTCATACAAAGAGCCCTCGTTTCCTGTCACATTTTTGCAAGTCATCATTTATAGAGTATCAGATCTGCCTAACTCCTTTTGGCAGCAAAAGGAACACTGATAACCGTTCAGAGTACAGTTCCCTAACATCTCAGCTTTGCAATGCGACGGGAACCCTCAAGCCCTACTATAAACTACTGGAAAGACTGATCTAGCCTTACAGGAAACAGAATGATGAAAAAGTGGTAGAAAAATAAGAATAAAGTGGGCTGCAAACAACACTGAGGGAGAGGGGAAAAAAACCCAAAAACAAAACAAAAAAAAATCCAAACAAACAAATAAAATAACAAAGGGAACAAAAAAAGAACAGCGGGGAAGATGACCTACTGCTCCCTAGCATCAGTCCCAATCTTTACAAAGACTCAGACTCCACTAAAACTACATGTCCTTCACATCAGTCTCTCAAAGCGTGGGCTTCAGAGTGGCCAGCAGGAAAGGAATTGCAAGCTAAGGAAAACCCAGTATGTTTATTTTACCTGAGTGACAATCATGTAAATCCCAGGCGTAGAAATTACACTTCCAATAGGCAGGGGTAAGCCTGCTTATGAACAGGGAGTGGCAAACAAAGGAGTTATCAAAACAAACCCTAAAATGGTGTCAGTACTGAAAACAGCTAATGAAACAAAAGTATTCCATGAGGCAGATGCAGCAGTTAGAAGTAATCCAGTGCAGACGCGGCACAGCATGCCTCTAACACCACAGGAGCACCTAAATGCTACACAACAAGGTAAAATAAACATGCTATTTGGTATATTATATGCCCAAGTGTTATAGAAAACAAAGGGTGTTTTTCCTTTCTGGAGAAGCTAGATAAACTCTAAATACTATTAAAAATCTGTTGAAGAAAATAGAAACTTCACTGAATGGACCATAAAGTTAGAAAAGTCACAGACTGAGAGCGAAGGTGACAAAGCTGTCTATGAAGATAAAAGAAAATGGAAAACTAGTAACAAAGGTATAAAAAAACCCCACAGTTACACCATTTTAGTTATCTACAAAAGAAGACTAAAATAATCAACTAATTCATATAACCTAGCCTTCTCACTTTAAATTTTAGCACTTTTTTGAAGACGTACCTGATATTCCACAAGCAGCAAAAGAATAATCAATCTGAAAAATAGAAAATATTCTTTTTTGCCTACAGCCATCCACAGGACATGAAAACAACGTTACTCTAGACCCATCCTAACTTCCGTGTCTGGTTTTAATCAATTACAAGTCCTATGAAGAGTAGCTGAGGGAACTGGGGTTTTTCAGCCTGGAGAGGAGGCTGAGGGGAGACCTTACCGCTCTCTACAGCTACCTGAAAGGAGGGTGTAGAGAGGTGGGGGTCGGTCTCTTCTCCCAAGTCACAAGTGATAGAACAAGAAGAAATGGACTCAAGTTGTGCTAGGGGAGGTTTAGATTGTGTATTAGGAAAATTTTCTTCAGGGAAAGCATTGTCAAGCGTTGGAACAGACTGCCCAGGGAAGTGGTGGAATTGTCATCCCTGGAGATATTTAAAAGCTGGGTAGACGTGGTGCTGAGGGACAAAGTTTAGTGGTGAGTTTTGGCAGTGTTAGGCTGGTGGTTGGACTCAATGATCTTAAAGGTCTCTTCCAACCTAGACGATTCTATGATTCTAATGGTACTTCTGCAAAAACTTAACAATTAGAAATATCACCACTTTTCACTTGCCTTTTGTATGAAGAATCTGCTTGTGCAGACAGAGGCATTTTTGGTTTATTTTGATAGTTTATCACTTCTGTTGAAGTTCAGGATGCATCAGCTTGCATGTGGCTTCTTGCCAGGCCCACAAGAGATTGACATGCAAACCACAAACACCTTCTGCTACTTAACACAAAACTTAACATACAGAATATACAAATGCATCCAAAAGAATTGAAAACCCTTTCCTTAGATATTGACAAATGTTAGGGTAAAATTGGTAAGTTAAACAATTACGGGAAAATTGCAGTCATACAAAACACACTGCATAGCTCTGGAGATTACCTCCAATACGTACAACCTTGCTTTGAAAAACCTTCTGCTTGAGACCAGCTCTTTTCTTCCATAACTAGTGTCAGATGATGTAAATACTTCAAGGTTAATGGAAGCACAATTATTAATACCTGCTGAGACTCTGGATACTAATTTTACTAAAAATATCTTCTTAAACTGTGCAAATTATTTAAAAGCTATATATGCACCCTTTTCTACTGCTGAATCCTAGTGCACAGAGCAAACTGTTACTCTGTATTTATTGTGCCATGTCCAACATTTGATTTTTTTCCCCTTGCCCTAGTCTTTTTATACAAAACTTTCATTTATGCGTAAAGTATTTTATTTTTAGTTTAAGAAGCTGCACCCATATTTTGTCACTTAAACTTATATGAAGAATAATGCACACGTGCAACTCAAAATGTCAGAGTAAACAAACATTTTAATTTACATGGGTAAGGATGCATGAAAGCAAATACCTTTCACAACTTGATAAAGGTAAATTCACTCTTTTGGAAATGCTTTATAATGATGATAAATGAAGACATAGAGAACATTTTTGAAGTACATTGAGTAACTGCACGTCCTCATATATTGAGGTAATTATGTTTTCCTTTCTTTTTCCTGCTAGCAACAGACTTTATTATCATCAACATACAAGTTTCACCTTTCTTTTAAATGTCTTTGATATTATCTGTCACATAGCGTTGAAAAAAAGTAGTTGGGCACTGCTTCTGATACTATCTTGGATTTCATTATTGAAACCTACAGGTTTGAATAAGCATGCACAGGGTATGGGTACTATTTTGCCTGCTTGGGTGGGGAGGTGGGGGGAAATAAGATCCCATTTTTCTCATCACAAAGCATACCACCACCACATTAAACACAACAGCTGTGTGCACTTTGCTTTCTCTCCCATACTGTTACCTACGTCACAAGCAACCCACGGGAGGCTGCTGTGCACCGTACCACCGTGAATTGATTCTTTCAATTAAGTTGGGTCATGGATCAGTTAATGATTTGATAATAAGAGGAACAGTGTGAATAACTGATTTGCTGGCTGATCATTAAACTGGGGGGGAGGAGGGGGGGACCAAAAAACCTAAACAACACATAAAGAACCCCAAACTTGTTTTGATTAAAGTATTCCATTATTTATCTTGTTTCTCCCCATCAGAATGCAATAAAACAGCACGAGATTTTCTCAGTTCAGCACAAGATGGTTAATTCAACCTGACATAAAATATTTATTGTGGGCATCTATAAGAAAAGCAAAGGGAACAGTAAAGGGAAAAGAGCATGCTTCAAAATAGTTGAAGGCAGAGCCAGTTCCCTTTTAATGGTACAGTTCAGAACTTAAAATGCCCTTCCGTGAGCCTAGAGATCTCTATTCATTTTCCTCCTTTTTGTGTTTGCTACAATCCACATATTCCGCTTTACCTCTCTGGAGATGTATTATGGACTGCTCTGCTCGTGGAGTATTCTGAGTCTCACAGTTAATGCTGTTCTACTGCGTTCACTGAAGCAAGTCGGGTACTCAAGGAATCCTCTACAGAGTAAGAAGTTATTCTTTCTCTCTCTCCTTAGATGATTACTTCAGTATTTCAAGCCAAAGGAAACACCTCCAGAAGGAACCAAAGGTGCCCAAATAGTTACAGTATTTACCTAAGCAGAATTTCAGTTTAATGGTTATTGTACTCGGTTCAAGGAAGGGACTTGGGTTCTCCTTGCAGAGGGCTTGTAGAATTATTCCCTGAAACGGCCTGAAGCGCTTGCACCTACACAATGCTCCAAACTTATCCTATAGGGATTGCCCAAAAAAGGGTACGTGGTCTTATTAAAGCAAAAGAAGAAAGTAAAACATCGCTTTCTATAGATTTATTTAGTAGCAATGTTTTTTCTGTCATTACTGAAGAACTCGGGAAGCTACATGAGCTTATAAATATGTATATACATACACAGAAAAACAAGTAATGAAAAAATAGACATATTTGCATACACTGAGAAGCCCTAACTCAGAAAATACATGGAAGGAAAACGTTACAACACGTACCTTCTAAAGAAATTGACACCATTTAACAATTTTGTTAATTTTATGTTAAATGAAGTTCCACAACTAGGAGACTATTTTCCGACTTGCATCTATTCATTTTCTCAAATGAAGATAAATTTAATAACTGACCATTTTTATAAGAAATGTTTTATGTGTAGCAGTTGAGGATTTTGGACACCTAAAACATCAGAACTTTAAAATACTTCTGAATTTTTTTTGCAAATACAGTTAAGACTTTCTCTTAAAATTCCTCATGACAGAGTAATTTTATTTAGCTTGACCTGTTTGAACCTCACAAAGAAATACAACAGTATGACTTGACAAGTAACATCACATGATACCGTATTTTTATAGGAAAAAACCCCAAAGTTGTTTATATGCAAAATTATAGCAGCAGATGAAATTTGTGACTAGCAATTTGTAAGAAATAAATGTAGATGCTCTTCTCTAAGACAATCACATCTGCAGAAACAGTAAAAACAATTCTACCTCATTTAAAGATAAAAAAAGCGCAACAGAATCACTTAGAACAATGGGCTAGGGGACACAATATGAGCAGTCAACTAATTTATCATCTCAATTTGCTCCCAAACCCTGCTATTTCTTCAGTATTCCCACCATGGAGAACAGTCAGTTGCAAAAAATATTTGATTAATGTTCCATTACTTGTACCAAATAACTACAACACAGACAACAATATCCCAGTTACCATCTAATGAAATAGTCTCTAGATGAGCCCTCTGGTCAGCTGCTTTAAAAATAGGCAACAACACTAGAAAAAGGACAGAGGGAAATGTAGAATTGGTTTTGACTGTAAATTACTTTCCATTGTTACCAAAGCTACAAATTTTGCATCTTGCCTACACGGTATCACCTGGTAACTTGACCAGGTATTTTTATGGCAGTCAAGATCAGTGACTTTACTTTAAACTTATTTTAAATAGCGTCTTACTTTCTAAATGCCAAATGTAATTTGTTCCCTGCAGTAATTATAGAATCAGGAAAAAAAATGAAGTTTTAGATATATCTCCATGAGCTGAGTAACTAATATGCAAAGCAACAAAGGGTTTGAACCATCACAAACATACTGAACAAATCTTACACAAGGGAAAACCACTATTTTTTTAAGCAAACAAATATGGGGCAAGTGTATGAGAATTATTCCTGTTTTACAAATGGAAGAAAACTAAGCACCAAAAACCTAAATGAAGCACTTCAAGATCACACAAGTGCACACTAGAAACCACATACTATACTGGTATTTTTCCAGAAACTTTTTCTCTATGAAAATAATATTGCCAGTTTGCTGCATGGTGTTTTGAAACTTTACCACGTGCACACACGCACGCACTCGCACTCTCCTCCCCCTCGTTCCACACGCGTACACACAGATGCCTATGAACATCGAAGCTCGCACTGAAGCTCACAAAGGGCTACAGAGAAAGTTTGCAGAAGCCCAAACTGGGTTATTCTGGCTGTCTGCTCTCCCCACGTCAGGTGTTAAATATCACAGTGACTGCAGGAACTTACTAGGGAAAAAAATCCTAAGCAGATCTTTGCTAAAGATTGATTTACTGTCCAATATGCACCGACAAACTAGAATGCGCTTTCTGCTACAAATAGATTAAATCCAGATTTCATTGTTGTATATACTCTGTTTTGCAAAATGGACTATTTGTACACATTCACTAATCAAATTATTTTATTCTACTGGTAAATATGATTCACATACCAATTCTAAAGCAGCATGTACAATTACAGTATTACACAACACATTCAGCAGAACTGTGCTTATAATAAAATCTATCACTTCTTAACAAATTAATGCTTATAATACTAAGCCTACACAAAAATGGTCAAGACTCAGTCATGTTCCTTAAACTACCAATTTCTAGATTTTATCCTGTAATAAAATATTTAACTTTATGGTTCTAATACCTCATCGGAAGTGCAGGCATTCTTTACACAATAAGCCCCTGAATTAATGGATCCAGACCTTTCCAGTCTCAAGGCCAAAGGAATTGGCCCTCCCCTCCAACCCCATTGTAAAAAAAGACTTTAAAAGTTTTTGAACGTTTGCTCTTCAGTGAAGAGCTGTTAGAAACGTGCTGCACTTTTGCATGTGGATCGTTATCCAGCTAAATTCTCATTTAACGCCTAACACCATTGTTTCCAAGCAGCTGGCATTTAACCAGCCTTTTCAACTATTTTGGTGAATAGACTTTGTGGTAAATAAGTTTCTTTTACCTATTGTAAAAGTTTGGTGACCTTTTCCTTGATTATTCTCCTGCACTTCAGGCATAAGGAGCAGCTCACCGGGCATCTTTGTGAAAAATCCCTCTACATTTGGACATGCAATAAAGCCAGCTGAAGAAGTGCCATTTCAACATCCTCAGCCAAATAACTAACATCACCCTACAGCCTCCATATGTTGAGGTTTGATGTTTCCACAGCTCTTAGTGCTAACATGAAAGAGCCCGCTCTGTTCTTACAAACTACTCACAGGTTTCTCTTCCTCACACCACTCTCATGAGATACAACCGCTTGTATGCTACCCTCACCACACATCCTCACAGGTGGGGGAACTCTTAAATATTACTTTTACTGCTACTAAAAAGTGGCCCAAGCCACAGGGGGAGAACTAAATCAATTGGTAGAAGTGCACCTTGAGATAAGGACTGCAGTACAAAAAATAAAAGCATTTAAGCTTCTTCGTCACATTAAGATCTCAGAGATCAAGAGAATTAGTGGTGGAGAAAGAGAAACAGAGGAGTTAAGTGTGAACACTTTGAAAAGGATTGACTGAGGAAAAAATCTGGTCAGCTACCCAACCGGCCATGAGAGAAAAGGATAGAGACCATCCAAAGGGAATGGGACAGGAGGATCCTGCACTACCTAAGAAACAGAAACTAGACCTGCAGGGTGCAATGCAAAATAAGTTACTTCAGTTTTTTGCTCATTGAATGTTCCTTCATTTGGTGTAGTCCCAATTTGCAAAACTACTCCTTTTTTTCTCATAGCTGCAAATAAAGGAAGAGATGAACTTTGTATGTTACAAGGCTACATAAACCAGAGCTCTGAAAAATCATGGCTCAGGTCAGGCTCCCCAAACCACCTGATGTTTATGCTCACTGTTCCTCAGCTCCACCTGCATAAATGAGATTAAACACCATCACATCATTTCCCAGCAGAGAGTGTGAACAGGAGTTCATTATATTTGTGGAGTTCATGCATACAGTTGTGACAAGCGTCACAGGCAAGTCCATAAAGCAAATAATACTGCATAGTCCTAGTAGAGTGTATAAAAACTAGGGCCATATACTGGATCATGCAGGGAAGCAAAACTCTCAACAGCTGTTCCTGAAGCGAGCACCACTCTTTCTGCATACTGAAAGATGCAGAGATCTTAAAGAAAGAAAGAAAGCAATCATGTTATTAGAGATGGCATGTATACACAGGAATAAAAAAATCCTGTACAAATTATCTTAATTCTGCTATTTCCTAACTCCTGACTGGCTTTGTAATGTCAGTTATGTTCTAGGTTTTCCGTATTTATAGAAACATAGATGAAATTGAGTTATCTTGGAAGGGCAACACTTCTCTCCCTTGCAGACTTCATTAGCTGTAGTTGGACTCACACAGTATGACAAGTTGCGCCCAGCAAGTAAGACCAGTGTTATTTTTCTGGTAATAATAATAGCTTCACTTACTTCAAACAAAAAAGCCACTGTTATTAAAGTGATTTACAGGACAATAGATATGCTTGCATTGACTGTACTGGAACAAGATTATTGCTGCTGAGATTATAATTAAAGCTTTCAAACTTGACATGGGAGAAAGAGGGATTCTAAGCAGTTGTCATTTTGGGAAAATAATGATAGGATTGTCATATTTAAATAAAACACTCTTAAATACAGGAGTGATTTCCAAGAACAGTGCATTTGTGTGTTAGATTTTAAAGTACTGCCTGTAAGGATATCATGCGAAGTAGAAATAATCATGGCAAGAAAGGAAAACAAGTTGAAAACAAGCTCAGACATGCTCAGGTGGATTGCAGCTGGCCCGGAGGGAAGGCATTTTGGTGATGTGGCACGTGCTTTTCCAACATGTGCTGTCTATGGCTGCAAAACTAACAAAGCAAGGGAACATTGATATCTGACAACAAGCTTGTTGCTCTTGACGTGCTTTGCAGAAAGCAACTGCTTTTTAGAGGGAAAAATAAGAAAGAGAAATAGAATATACCACTGGAAGCATCACACTAGAAGCCATCTCTGGAAGCAGCAGAGGGGGAACAGAGGCGCTTTCATATTGTTGAACCTGTTCTTCAAGTGAATAATGAGCTTCTGTATGAGAGTGCTAAAAGTACATATTTCATTAAGTATAGCTTGAAAAACTGTAAAATTGCTGCCAGCTTCCCCCAGCATCCCACTAAATGCTCTATGGCTACCAGGTAATACTGCTAAAAACAAGATCTCCTCTTACAGAGCATTTCCATATTTTTACAAAGTGCATTCTTGAAGTAGCTGTATAAGATTATGGTGTTTGTCTAACCCCAAGATTCTCTCTCTCTCCCCCGCAACAATTCATACAGTATCACCGTCCTGAAGAATTTTTCTGTTGAAATACATAATTCCTGACGAGTGGCACCTTCACATATGAATTTATCTTTTGATTCTTCTGCCAGTGAGATACAGTTTCTGTTTGTTCAGAACAGAACACCACACACTGCCTGGATACAAGCTGCTGCTTAAGATAAGCCGACTGTAATTTCAGTATACAGTGGTATATTTCTTGCCCTAGAATAACCTGACTTTATAGCAGCTGGATGTATGCCAGTTTCTAATTGTTTGTCTTTAGACTGCTGGCTTTCTTCTAATTATTCTCATCCTGGGATACTTGGCTCATCTACTCCTCATTTTGTGCTAAATATTCCTTATAAAGTCTTTATAAGCTTTCTCGCCTTCTTGTATGACTAGTATTTTCACTATGAAATAAAGTCTTTGATTATTCTAAGCCTGGCAGTCAAAACCTTTCCAAGTTTTAAAAGCCCATGCTATCTCATTTTCCTTCCTTTTAGCCAATAGGCATTTCAGTGACTTCTTGGCATTTGAAACCTGCAGCCCTCTCTCATCTAACAAGTTAGTAGAACATTTTACAGCATGTTTACAAGGAATCTGGAAAGCCTTCTTTTTCCTGCAGTATCTCTTGTCCACTTTGATGCTGCATTCTAGTAAATGAAGACATCTTCCTGGCACTTGGATTATAAATTGGCTTTCCATAAGCACTGGTTTGTCTCTACCTTTCAGATCTGGTAGGGTATGGTCATTTGCTTTCCATTCTTTTCTTTGTATGTGCAAAGCGCCGTATTTAGAAAGGTCAGGGGACAGTGGGGATTTACTGTTCATATACACCACAATTAAAGGAACTATATACAATTGGCTTATAATTTGCACACTCATCTTTTTGGGACAGGAACATCTTTTGTTCTGTGTCTATGCTGTAATTAGTACAATAGCGCTCCCGATTTCCAGGCTGGGTCCTTAGGAGTTAACATACGATGAACATATACTATTATTAAGCCTGTGACAACAATCAAGCTTTTTTTAAACGCTGTTAGTCTGTTGGCTTGTTGTGCTAGCTAACAATTGTCACACCGTTCACCCCGTCCAGTACACAAGCAACAAAACAGACATCCCAAGAGGTCAATTACAGACAGAGCTATGGCTAGCTATACTGAAGGCTAGTATTTGTGAAGGAATCAAAGTTATCTTGTGTTTTAACTTATTAGATAACCTTTCTTCTTGATGAGAACTGCAACCGGTATTTTACGCACTTCGAAATCAAAAAGCATTGTACACAAATTTTAAACCATCTCTCTGGCTTCCACAGTGAGCACATGTCTGCTAAAGAAATTAACAGTTTTTATTCATCTTTTAAACCCAAACTATTTATTAATTTATACATTAATTTATACTAAAAATAGCTCCTTAATATGCTTCATGCATAATAAGGGAGAGTCTGTCTCAAAAAGGTTACAATTTAATGAGTACATTTTTAAAAAACATGGGAGGGAAGTGAAACAATTATTCTGTCCTAGAATGTGGAGAAACTGAGACACGGAGGCTTAGATTTTCCCTAATTAGCAATCCTGCTGTTTTAGGCTCACTCTATCATCCATGGAGAAATTGGCACTTCTTCCACTGCCTCATTTCAGAACATAAGTGAAATCTGAGTTCTTGGAACTTCTACTGACTGTGATTATAGTTTCACTATCGCTAAAACAGAGAAAATGAGGCAGGAAGAGGCAAAAATCTTTTCAATGTCAAAGACGGTCACTGGAAGACCTGAGACTTGACCTCATGTCTGGTAAGATTCAGTGCAGCTTTTAATCCTATTTTACATCTTCATTCAAAGCCTAGTGAATTCAATGGTCAGACTCTTGTGAGCAACAACGCTGAAATCTTCCATTAGAAAACCAAACCCATGCAGTTACTCATTTCATATGATGAATCTAACTGTAAGAAAGAGTGCCTTTTAATATCTTAAGATTTAGTGACAGTACAGTAGTAATTAATAACAAGCCTTCAGAATTATCATTCTATGAACATAGTTACTTTTTAAAACACTTCCGAAAATTGCAAAAATCTTAACTGAGGCGGGAAAGCCCACTTGCATATTTATAGCTCTCAAGATACATCTTTTTCTAAAATATTCCCCTCTTTTTTTTTTTTTTAACAAATGAGAGCACAACATGGACAAAAAGTGCCACATTAGACTGTTGTACAGACTTAAATAGTCAAATGGCACTTCCTATACTGTATTTCAAAGCAAAAATTCACATAAAATTTCTGTATGGTGATCACAAACTAAAACAGTGAAAGTACATATTCATGTGAAAAATGAAATAACTTCATTCCATATTTCAGCTTCTAAAAGCACTGAGAAAAATCTAAAAGAACTAGGTTAGTATAACTCCTGCCTGTTTGTTAGAATCAAAGAAGGAGATCAGAAGGTATGGCAAAGTAAGGATTGCGTTATCAAACCAATTTAGAAAAGTTGTTATAACTTACATAGTCCACACAAACTTCAAGGGGTTTTCTAAGTTGTGTGGTTTGAAAATAAACTCAAAGCAATTTCTCTAGGAAATGTTAAAATGGAATTAAACATCATTATAGAGATTTTTGACACTTTGCCCTCCAATGATCCAAATTACAGAAACAGGACAGTTTACATAATGATGTAATTACATGCAGTCATGAACAGTTTAATTACTGTATGCCTGAGTGAGCTTTTTTTAAAAAAAAATTGAGGGCACTGTTGGAATTCCCTTACTTCTGTACCTGACCAATTTTAAGTATATCAATACTGTAGCCCTAGATTACAATGTCAGCATACAGAAATTAATTCCCTTCCGAAGCAGCACAACACAAACAAAAAGCAAGTACACATTAAATGATACTTAGCACATCTTTTTCTTCTCAGAAAACATTGCCTGTGGTCAGAAAGTAGGTCTTCATTAGAAATTAATATGCATCAAAGTAATTCTGAAGTTACTGTTGGATAATCAGCTGCATCTTTAGTGCCAAAACATTTCTTAAAGTCTATCTGTCATTCTTACATTGTTTTGTAGAAAAAGTGTGATACATCTCACGCACAAAGCATGTTCCTGCAAGGACTGCACTGTACTGCAAAGAAATTTCTGCATCCATTTTGGGACGCACTGCTGCAATGCTGCTCATTGTAAACTCACTTGCGTTAAAGAAAAACATATATGAGTCAACAGAGGGCTCAACGCAGCCCTTCGTGGAGGCTCTGCTTGCAAGCTAGAGGTTGTTTCATGTGTACATTTGTAAAATATTGTAAGTTGGATTGCACTGTTAGAGTCAGGCAATAACACTTCCTGCATTACAGTAGTCACATTTGATCTATAAATGAACTTGACAATTTTTACATTTTTTTAAACCTTCTCATAAAATCACAGAATCATCTAGGTTGGAAGGGACCTTGAAGAACGTAAAGTCCAACCATTAACCTAACACTGCTAAAACCCACCACTAAACCATGTCCCTCAGCATCACCTTTACGTGTCTTTTAAATACCTCCAGGGATGGCAATTCCACCACTTCCCTCGGCAGCATGTTCCAATGTTTGATAACCCTTTCGCTGAAGAAATTTTTCCTAATATCCAACCTAAACCTCCCCTGGTGCAACATGATGCCATTTTCTCTTGTCCCATTGCTTGTTACTTGGGAGAAGAGACCGACCCCCACCTCTCTAC
>VZSF01010247.1:116454-295936 GCA_013398295.1 Chionis minor | reverse complement strand
CAATAGGTCCCTTAGGCCACTGTATTATAATCCTGTAATCCCACTCACTACTTTGTGCTGCTACAGTGAAGCTGATGTCTTCAACTCTGCTCAAAAAGGCATTGCTCTCCATATGGAATTATGTCTCCTAAGGAGATAAAAGGTTTCTACATTTAATTTTGAAGCATGTGAATTTACCTGAAATTTTGAGATTTAAGACTATTTGTATATATAGTAGAAGTAGTCATGCTTTCATCCCATTTGCAGCCTTGCAAATTCTGGTAATTTTCCCCTCTTTTAATTGATAGCACGTGGAATTATGCCAGAACCATAATAATAATAATAATAATAATTTAAAAAAAAACAAACCAAAACCAAATAAAAAACACACACAAAAATAACAAAAAAGAAAACAAACAAACCAAAAAAAAAAAAGACAGAAAAAAACTCAAAAAATATGTATGTTGCCATTTTCCAGTAGTTTGAAAATTATCTTCCTTAGGTTATAACTTATTAAGAAAACATACAAAAATGTATCCAGAAACAACATCTCTTCTTTGGACAGTCAATTCCTCGAAAATTCCATTTTTGCTGACACAAATGTATTCTGTTGTTTGAAAGGTTTGGGGATATGGAGGATTAGAGAATTCCATTAAGACTGAAGACCAATGCCACACATCTAAGTCACACAGATCAAAAAAACTCTCTTGAAATATCTTTCAAAACCTCCAAAGGCAAGATTTCCAGACTGTTCCTTACATATGGCCGTAACAGCCTGTTTTGTGAATGTGTGGCACAAGTGTAATTCATGAAAGTTATGGGAAAGACTACAGGAAATTAACATGAGAAGATATTAATGGCAATTCAGTAGTTCTTCTTTGTACCTTTCATTTTAAAGAAAACAGAGTAGAGTGCTCGAGGAAATGGCCTGGAAACAAGCTGGACATGGGATGCATCAGCTTCCTGAGACCAGGAATCAATCTGAGACCACAAGCTGTTTCTTATTATCTTGGCTTCCCAAATGAATGCTGCGAATAGGCAGCGCTGAGCTTCCGGGACTAACTCTCAGGCTGAGTCACAGTCACAACTCACACACCCTTACTTTCACAAGGATAGTAGGGAATGTAGGATTTTTGGGGAATATAATTCAGTTCATAATACAGATCAGCCGTTTTCAACTTCTGGAAAATACATGTCTCAAAACTAAATGCCAGAAGTTCATCATCTCTACTTGATATTTTTCAAATATTTATACGGCACCACAGAAATGTGTTCTAAAGTAAAAAGCAGCACATAATAAAACCGATCTTAAATGTTTTCCAATTTCAAAACCCACACAAAGTATTTTACTGTTTATATACCTGCAGGCTTTCAGTTCAATATCTGTGCAGGAATCCACTGAGAACGAGCAGGTAAGAAAACCACAAGGCAGCAAGAAATCTGTGTTGAGATTTACCTCCTGATATCATCCCTCCTTCATTTCTTCACACCCTGCAGCATGGCCTCTACTCGATCACACATTTGTTAAAGAGTCCTAGGAAAGGTGTTATTATTTTATATATAAGACAATATCTCCTAGACTTAATTTTTGCACTTCTCTGCATTCTAAAGGGAGAGAGAAAGCAAGAAACCTACTGGGTAAAGTTTCTGGGTTGGTTTTCTAAATAACAGCTGCCTCCTACTAGAGAATAAAAATCTTTGCATCATTTGCACTCTGCAACTCTTCCCAAAAATCTCTGCTACAGATGCAAAGAAAAATTACTTGATTCTCTACCTAAACAATAGAGTTCACAGAAGACAAAAGAAGAAATACATCAACTCGAAGGCATCTTTGGGGTTTTTTATTTGTATACTACCTTCATGACACGCATTGGTAATAAAGCAGAGAAGTTACTCATTCAGTGGAGTGATATAATTCAATAAACCACTGGACTTGAATAGCCATCTTGGGTAATTGCAGTTTACCAGTTGCATGATCTGCGCAGTTCTTTCGGGAGAATTAAATTATCAAAACCAGATTTTCCCTGCCTTTCTTCTAGGCTCTATTCTCTCTCATTGTTGGTTTTATAGTAAAAATTAACACCAGCTACAGAACATGTTGATTCACTTTTTCTCATGCTTCACTGTCTTTAAAAGTCAGCCATATATAACCCTCTTAACTCAGACTAAGAAAACATGGACCAATAACTTTAGTTTATAAAACATAAATACAATAGATGCATGAAATAAATATGACATACAGGAGAGGGACAAAAAAAAAATTCTTGAAATCACTGCATGTGCTTCAGAAAACCCGTGTTACATACCAGCCACAACTCCTAGATGCATTCTGTAGGAAGTTAACCCATTCCTTCCCCTGAGTTTCTATGTTAACCATGTTTTAAACCTTGACAGCTGTTCTTCCTTTCCTCGGTTTGGAGTGGAAGGCTTTATCTCAGGCTGGAAAGGAAGTTCTTAGACCTAGGAAAACCATTTGCTAGGACACAGCTTCCTAGAAAATTTATCAAAAGTATGACACCTCCAGATGTTGCTTCTCTGTAGGAAGCCTCTCCGATTGCCTAGCAGATATGCTTCCCTGCCTCCCGGCGCTTTTTTTCCTAGGACTTTTCCCCCTTATTTTATCGCACTAAAAGATGCCTCAGTTAACTGCAAATAGTAAAACCATGCATATTAAAATATTTTTGGTAACCAGTTCATAAAACTATTGGAGTCCTATGCTGTCATTAGACTGGGAGGCAAATTTTTGTGATGTTTTCTGTCCCAGATTAGCCCTGATTGATTTTTCTAATGGTCTTCATCCTAGAAGACCTTTCTAGGTTTTATTATCACCAATTAAGAGCTTTCTTGTCAGAGAAAACATGAATGATGTTTGAGTCCTATAGTCTTCCTGCTTAAGGACACCAGAACATTACAGTAAAGTTTCACACAATTGATATTTTAATATACTGGCAAATAGGCAGATGGGAATGAGGAAATACTCTGGAAAATTTGTAGTTAACTGCAATCAACAAATGGGTTATAAATTTAGGTTGCTAATTTGTCATGTTTGAACTTACTCAGTCTGTGAACTACTGCAGCATCACCTAGAGAAACATCCCCGTACAAGGTCTTGGATGCACATGCTTTCACTCTTACCTGATTAAAGTTTATTGCTTTAATCCATAATCTGGCTGTGCTGAATGGGGCTTATTTTCTAGATATTTAATCGTGATCAAACATTAACAGGCATAAGATCTAGGATAACGGTCTACGGACCTAGTCCACAGTGAAAGCACTTCCTAAGGGAGATGTTACCAACTTTATCAAATACTCCATTGCTTAACTCCAATGATTTTTGTTAGTAAAAAAGACTGTATAAAAACAGATACATAAAATGGCATGTATTAAAGCCCTATCATGCAACTATATTGAGGAAAAAGCACAGTATATATGGTCCACAACAGCCAGGAGCATGGACTCCAGTCTCAACCACGCCACCTTGGTAAGTCTATCACTGGCCATACTGCACAAATTTCCATTTCACCCAGTAGCTTTATAAATCCTTTGGAAGGTGCCAGCAAGTCATACAATATCGATCGCGATGTGCACCCTGAAGAGTCTGTTTGCCTTGTGCTAACAGCAAGACTGAGGAGCGGGCAACAGATCTCATGGCAAACTACTATCAAAGCAAGGACTGGATCAACCACAGCAGAAAAGCAGTTTTTCAGGAAAGATGTGAAGTAGGATGCAATGAGCCGCCAGCAATAAGGAAGCTGTCCTGAGCATGTCACAGCTTGATAAAACTTCAGAACCAGCTAGAAGAGAAAGCATTTTTCACAGCTATTGTCACCAAGCCAGACAGAGTAAGTGTGACCAGCAAGTGTGACCTCCTGTCCCCAGCGAGGCCTCCCAGGGCACAGGAGCTGGCCCGGGGAAAGGCTGCACACACTTCTCCAGCGCTGCCGAGAAACTATCAGCCCTCCTCTGTTTTACAGGGTATAGCAAAGGGAATGCCTGTAGGACACCCACAACGAAGAGACATTTAAAAAAGGAGATTCTTGAAAATACAAAGATTAAAATACAGCGCTACTGCTGATGGCATTTATTTCTAGTCCATGGATACCACTTTGGGAATACTTTTTTCCTGTCATCTTTTACTTTCCATTTCAATGAAGCAGCGTTACCAACGTGTTAAAGAGTTCATTCACTAGAATTAGAAACTGTCTTATAAAAGTATAATAGGTTTTTTTCGTGATAATACCTTTTTAAATCTCTAGTTGCATATACGTGTAGTTGTACATATATCATCTCCATTTCAGATGCATTATATTGAAGTTCAGTGCACAGATATTTCTATTCCAATATCGGAAATCTATGCATTTCCAGTGTGCTTAATTCTCCCCTACTGACAAGACTCTCCACGATATTCATTTCACACAGAGAACTGTCATATTTCATGCACTCCTTCAATATTACAAAAATTTGGGATTTTTAAAAGCCTTTGTACATTTTGGATTAATAGAACATCCCAAAACTCTGAAAGACATTAGTGTTCAAATGAATAGGAATGCCTTTTTTGATCTTAAAATTGCAGCAATTATCATATCCCATAAATTGCAGAAAAATCAAGTGGCTTGAATAAATATTATTTGCTTCCCCCCAAAAAAGTGGCATCTAGCATCTACCTTACTGAATGCTAAAGCATACAAGATAATAGATTGCTTGCTTTTTTCTTAATGTTATCATCTGTAGCTCAAGTGTCATTAATAATAATATGTGCATATTATGAAAAAACTCAGTCAAGTCTTCATTTTTTAAGTCTAATTTATTACCATCAATAAGTCAAGTAAAAAATGCTGTGTAAAAGCAGAACACTTTTTAGAATTGAAGAGCTCAGGGATGAGGTCCCTCAGGCCTTAATTTCCCAGACGGCAAAGACTCTCAGGAATTTTAAAAATGCTGATTAAATCATCAAATAGAACCTCTCCACAAGCACAAAACTCTTCTCCTATTATGTTACAGTGGTGTTTTTAACCCTTAAATTCTAAACATACAAAACATAACAGACTATAAAGACACTGGTAGTACATCTTACTCTCAGAAACTTTTCTGATAGTCAAGATTTCTGCTGGCTCTTTTTCTTCCTCCCCATTGTGTCTTATTATTAACCACCGCATTGCTTTTTATGACTTGATAAAACCTTCTTTTGTATTTGAACATTCCATAGCAACCTGTCACTGTCTTAAGCAGGATGGTTGTAAGGGATACCCCTCCTGAAAGAACAGTCTCGTTGCCTTTTTTGATAGCAGCATTCACTTCGATGTCATCATGACAGTACGTAGGACAACAAAGTATCTGAGACAGAACAGCATTCTCCTTCATCATGACTGCTGAGGTGGAAGAAGTTACACACTGGAGATTAAGTTGAGTCAATATGCCAGGTGTTCTCAAATCAGTACCAAATATAGATTGCTTCTGGCTTGATATCACTCCACTATGCAGTCCAAAACCATAATTACTTGATCGAATCACATGACAAGTTTGCTTATTCACCATCTGTCATTACCTCTAGGTGGTCACCTTCTTCTAGAACAGTATCTATGCCTGTATTCTTGCCTTCCCAGATGTTCTGGTGATTTTTCCTACCTGTATCCTATCCATCAAAGCCATGTAACAACCTGCTGGAAGCATACACAGCAATGTTGGACAAATTTACCGCAAATCCTTTTGCTATCTGCCGGCAGGCAACAACAGATTTAGTGCAATTCAGTTTAATGATTCTCAAACATGCTCCTCCAGCTGGAATGCTCAAAGACACACTCTGAGCATTATGAATTGTTTGGAAAGGCTGAAAACAACTTTCAGATTCTCATTCCTGGGATTCTGCTGTTCTGGAGACACACTGCCCTTCCAATGTCTAGAAAAACGCACCTCTCTTCCGTTAACGGGCTTGAAGAAAGATAAGGGAAAATATGGCTACTGTCTGGGAAAACAAATCTCTTACTTTCCTCCCACTCCAAAAGGAGTGATGTGTAAGTTTTTTCTCCCCTCCTGCCCTGGTTTATGGGAGTGCACGGGGCAATGTTCTCATAGCCCCTCCAGGACAGATGCAACAGTAATAATACAGGTGTTTATAGACACAAATGCTAAAAAGGAAGAGTGCAAGAATATAGGAACAGAAATTCAACACAGATTACTAGCTTGAGAAGTCTGTCAAGCAAAGGAGAGAGGTGAACACCTTCCTTTGAAAAAGGAGAAGTTCACGGAAAATGGCTTTGAAGCATTCCTTAAAAAGATATACTAAACCAGTTTTTATTAACAAAATATTTCTGAATTTTCAGAAATAAATGTTTCAATAACTATTTGTTTCTAAAATTTTACATTATGCTTGTGTTAATACTTTAAATATTGTTTTATATTCAAAAACAGAACAAACCTTTTCGATTGAATTGAAACAAAAACGTTTGGAAATTTTTCATTCTGTTCTTAAGAAGGAAAAACAGAAGAAGGAAAATGTTATTTCTAGTCAATTGTTTTAGGCAGCATATGTGGTTACAGTTGTTAAGACCACCAGCCAACATTACTTCCTAAGCTTTGACCAGGATTTTTGCTAGTATTGTCTTATTTCCTGAATTTTTCAGTCAGCAGGTTTCTCTTTCTAGGTATTTTCAGTCCCTCTTCATTTCCAACATCTCTTGGCTTTTTAGTCTTAGCTTTGCAAACAGTTATATGGAGCATCAAAGGGCTCGGTGAATTAACGAACATAAACAAGCAAGAGAAGGCACCACACGCTAGGTGACAGGTTCCCAAATGTTTTTATGCTTATGTTTCCATAATTGCAATGAAACATATTAAAGAAAAAAGATTAGCAAACAATGGCATATTTTCACTTTCTGACACCAATATGGTTTGTTGACAAGAAAGAATTTTTTGAAGGCAATCAATTTGATTGGCAAAAATATGATTTCTGTTCAGCTAGTTAGCTGTGGGTTTTTTCTTTAAGATGGTATAAAGAGTTAATCTAAACAAAAATTCAGTGTTTCTACTTGCAAAGTTCAACTTAAATGAAAGGATTAGGCATCAGACTTTCTAATATCAGTTCAATATATCAAAGATAACTTGTATGGCAGGATGCACTCTGGCACATCAAAGAGGAATGAAAAGTTACAGTCATCTTTTTTAATATTTATCAGCTTCTCAACCTAAGGTACTTGATACATGTGTATCTCTGGCACTATTTGGAAACCTTCATAACCCATCCATTCCCTCATTAATATTCACTAATGCAAAAAGGAGACTACATGGGGTTCAGCATCCCAGTCACACCAGCTCCAGATGTTACCCTGCACTATTCTTGCACTACTCCAAGGCACACCCTGTAACGTTGCTGCACTTACTTCTCTCAGCATCGAAAGAGAGGAAGAGAACAAACCAAAACAGCCCCGAGAGCTGCATTTTTGACCAATTACGAGGTAGCATAATCTAAACCTTTTTACTGGACCTGCCACACAACAGACATCCACCTCAGCCCTAGGAAAAATACATATACTGCACACAGTGCTTTTCTCAAGCCCTGACTAACCTCGTTGGGTTCAGAGGGACTTGTTTGTGTACTGTTTGTCAAGTGTGTGAATGTTTCTTTACAGGAAAGAGAAGCAAGAGAAGTATAAAACAAAGAATACAGCTGAGCGGAAAAAAACCTCTAACACCAAACCAAGGTTTATTGGGCCAAGGCAGCTTGTCCTACATTTAGATATATGCAAAATTTTGTGATAAGTTCCTTATAGCTTCCTTTTTTTATTTGTATCACTGACTACAGTAGATTCTCTCGACATTTTAGTTTGATACAAATTCACAACTCTTGGTTGCTTAGTACACTATTCTTTTTTTTATTTAAAATGACATTACAAATAGCCAGCCTTCATCAGAAAGCAAGAAAAATTCCTAGGACAATTTCTTTAAGTCCCTGCCTGTTGTAGGACCCTATATGCAGCTCCCCCATGCGCCCATACAAGTCCAGCAATACTGACAATGTTCCAGCACCTGTATTTTCAAAGCTTATTCACTTTCCTACCAGGACTATGCGAGAAACACAAACCAGACTCTTTGGAAAACACAGAATTCTTGTATTCTGCTCAGACTAGAGCATGAAATGGCTCCAGCCTCATACTTTTTCAATCAATACACAATAAGCACATGCTTTAGTAATGCACATATAATCAACAATAAATACCTTAACCTTATCAAGGTGAGGCAGTATCTGTCAGAGAGATGAAAAATGTATGGAAGCATGTGTAGGATGGTGTAGGTTCCCAATCATTTATTATTTACTTGCTTTTATGAATTAGAATAAGAATGTTTGGGGTTTATGTTTTCATTTTTTCATTTTTAACTTTGAGCACTCTTAATTGACTTCCAACTGGAATATGAATTCAAATGTTTTCTGTTAGTTTCTCATTAGTTTCTCTTAGTTTAGTCTCATTGTCATAAATGACTCTCATAAATGACTGCACTTTAATGTCTTTATGATTAAAAATCAGAAGTTAGGTAAACAATTCAGAGTCCAGCAGATTCTTATAGTGCCAGTATGTGACACACAGATTACCTGCCAAACATATGCTTTGAGAGAAACTGTCTTAATTCTCAATTTATTTATTGGTGATACTACTGTGAAAGAGCTGGACAGAAAAGCAGCATAAAGCCAGTTGAGAGGTGACTTCAGGGTTGCCATGGCAATTTGTGCGCGTTCCTCTCTGTGTATTTGGGTGTCAGGAAATTCTGTATTGAGCAGTGAGCAGATAAGGTGTAGTCTATTTTAAGCTAAAGAAGCTTGGAGAAAAAGCCTGCATCCCACAGCTAAATTATGCAAGGAAGTTGGCACTAGGAATGTTTTTTAATTTCTGTAAGCATCTTACAACTATGAATAATTGATGTATAAAACCACAAGCACCATATCACCGTCTTTCAACCAGAGCACCCAATGATGACTTCAGCCTCTAGCTGGATTGCATCCTAAGTACCCACTGCTGCATTCAAAGCCATGTTATACAGTGATCAGGTCAGTGATCAGTAACACAGCTATCAGTCCCTAGTGCTGAGGTAAGAAGTCTAAAATGGAAAAATAATTAAAAATAACTACTTTTCAAAGAGCTTACATGTAGGAAGTTTCTTACTGCAGTACTATTTTACTGTAGTTCTTGTTTCTGCTCTTTAAAATGACCCTGTTCCATGTCATAGTTCCGATTAGAAATGTGCATTTGACTATTAGCTGTGAGTCTAGATAAGTAAGCACTGCCTTGCACCTTAACAAGTTGTTCCTATAACAAGTCTCTGCCTCTAAATAACTCAGAATATTTCTTTTAAAAGAATGTCTAAGTAGAAAATTTGCATACAGACACACTGAAAGAATGGCCTCTTAAAAAGGACTGGAACTTCCTCACCATCTTTCTGACAATCTGCTATTTCTAAGCAACCCTGAACAGTTTTGTTGACAAATTTGTTTTCATTTGAAAAAAGGAGTCATATTAAAAGGGAAACATTTTGCAAGAAGAGGTTGCTTTGAATAACATTTCCTACAGGTGAAACATTCAAATGAATTCTCACCTTACAATAAGCTTAAAACACATCAACTCTATCATTTTGCCTCTTTTTGTTTTAGTCTTTCTAAAAACTAGAACAGTTTTCAGTTGAATAACACTCATACTCTTTACGAAAGATGAAATTCATCAGCAGGAGATATTTTCATACTAGAGAAATTATATTTTCATACCACAGAAGCTATATTTTCCTTATGATCCATATATTGTATCTTTGTGACTCCAACAGAAATTTACTTAAGTTTGCACTGTGGAAAATTCAGATTCAGGCTTTTCATTCTGATTGATTTCCAACTACTTGTTTGTTTGTTTGTTTTGTTGTTGTTGGGGTTTTTCTTAAAGAAAAAGAACTTTTTATTGTATAGTATTGCTACTTCCTACCAAGATCTCTCCCTAAACTGTGTTAAGAGCATTCTACATTGATATTATCATACTCTAAAGATTTTCCTTATTTCATAATTCAGGATATTTGCTCTTAATTCATATGTAAGCAAGAAATGTCACTGAAGGCCTGACTACTCTGGGTAGTTATTAGAACTTCACTAAATATCAAGGGTGTGTTCATTTTTGTGTGTGTACTTTTTTCAAACAAAGAATCATTTGAAATATTACACTTTTTTTTTGTTTGTTTGATAACATATCTAACAATTTGAAAAAACAGATTGAAGAAGAGGTTCAGAAATAGTTTTCAAAGAAACCCATGCCAGAGTGAGCATGCTGCTATCAACAGCATTACTGAAAAACCTATCTTCTGTACTACATAGCTTTGAAAATACTCAATAAAACCAGGGAGAACAGAAGGTGCATCAAAAATGAAATTTCTGCATGTCTGCCAGAAGGAGGTAAAACATGCAACCACAACCAAGAAATGGGTACTATTTTCTTTTGTGCTTTTCATTCTTCCGTTCATGTAGCAAAAGTTCCAGCTCCTTTCTTGGTGCTCCTGCTTGAGATCGCATTTTAACAAATGCCCTTCTGATCCCACTAAGTGGTATAACATGTCCTTTTCAGATCTGTGCTTTCTGGAACATAATGTTGCCAGTCTAATTACAAAATTCATAGGAAATCCTGATACTACCTAGGGCAATAAAGTCCTGGCTAATAGAAATGGCTTCTCTATTTATTTTCAGAGAGTGAGAGTCAATAATTAAAGCCTGGAGCTTACCCACTTCTCTGAGCAGCTGTAATAACCAAAGGAAAGCTCATTTTGTTGGAAGTAGCCTGGTGAGATAGGCGTTTTAACAATAAGCAGAAAAAAAAAAGTAGGTATGGTAGTCCTATTTTCAGCTTTTATTTCATATTTCTCTTGTGAAAAGGTCAAGCATGGGCAGCAGCATGCAACTCTTTAATGAAGAAAGTCCGTAGTGTTTTCTCAGCTTTCTTTTTGCTCTAATGTGTGAAACATCCTTACTTTTAACTCCATCAAGTCAAAGACATATTGAATGCTGTGTTCAATTTCTTCATCAGTCTTACTGATCCTATTATCTCAGAACCACTGATATAAATTATATCACGGTTAAAATTTTCATAATTACTTATGCCACATCAAAGTTGCTTTGTACATATTATTAAGGAAAAATTGAATTTCACCTTTAGAATAAACACAGATAAATGACTGTACATAATATTACATGCAATAGTGTATTTCTGGTTAATAATCTAAGTAATTCACTTAGGAAAAACTGAGAGAAAGGTTTTCTTGTTAATGGCTAGTGAATGATTTGTAATTTTCATTTCATATTATATCAAAACACAAGACCTCCAACCAAAAGCAAAAATCCATCTGCTAACATTAGTAATAAGCTAGCGCAGAATATATGTTTTCAGATGCTTTATTATCCAGCCTTTGTTACACTCCAGCTTTTCAAATAAGCAGACTTTTGCAAGAAATACGTCAATCATTAGCTTGTTGAAAATGCATTTACTATTTTCACAGAAGGACCTGTTTGGACACACATTGAGTCACAGTTAAGCTCACAGGCCTACCTTCTCATATAAACAATTCTACTGCAGATATTAAGCACAGAAGTGCCAGAAAGTACATCTTTGCCGGTTAAAGTCAAGCAGCTACAACTGCAGATATCCTTACTACAATTCCTTTTTTAAAGGCATACTTTTAGGACAATTAAGCCCTAATTCTTTAGAAACTATACCTCTTG
Source organism: Chionis minor (assembly GCA_013398295.1). Lineage (NCBI taxonomy): Eukaryota > Metazoa > Chordata > Aves > Charadriiformes > Chionidae > Chionis > Chionis minor. The sequence goes on along the minus strand of VZSF01010247.1, from coordinate 284,223 downwards.
CACTTTTATTTGCAAGAGCATAATCTACATTTCTGTTACATAAATGGTAGCTGGAAAAGAAATGTTTGCATGATAATTACTTCATTTAAATGACACCTTTTTTCTTAATGTAAGGAATAATGAAATAAAGACATCAGGATTAGACTCATCAGTATCTAAGACATTCTGTAGATTAAAAATGAATACAGGAGATTAAAAGATATTTTCTTATAAAATACTGAGTTAGGTTTAAGATAGCAGGATGTTGAAAAGTCACATCTCTAAAGCTTGCAAGTCTTTTCCAAACAAGTAGTAAACAAAAACTGCAGGTCCTTAAGAGAAGTTAATCTTAATTTTTTCTCGTACACTACATAACACAATATTAAGCAGTTCTGAACAACAACTCATTAGGGACCTGAAAACTGAGCTACCCACCACCTAAGTATATACATAACTGCATCTAAGACTGCTGACTTACTTTCATAGTTCCACTTTCTTTGAACAAAATATCCCTAAACTGTGGATTGCTAACTAATAAGTCTCTATCTCTTGTCCCTCAAGCTACCTTGACTTTCCAGAATTTACCATTAAAAACTGTATGACATGGATGCCTGGCAGCAGTAAGAAGCACAGAACGTTTGTATAAAAAGTCATGGGAACTCCACTACGTCCATGTGCTTTATTCCCCCCTTTATACCTCCATAGCCAAATTACACCAGCAACAATTGGGAAGATTTCTGAAGTTTTGTATCCACAGGCATACTCTGTTGTTGTTAGTATGTTCAAATAATTTCTCTAAGTAATGAATTCCTGTAAAATTTTACTTGTTTTCTCATGCTATTCCCTAAAACATATCAACTCTTAAATAGTAATACACAGGAGAAAACTCCAAAAATGCTAGAGGTTTATTGATACATTTTCCTAATAAAGGGCCTGATAGGTTAATGTTTTAATTAATAAATATTATGTACAGAATGGACTCCCATGTTTCAATGAGAAAAGGAAAGAGTGGAGGGAAGAAAGATTAATTAGCAGGTTAAAAACATTGAAACTGTAGTCGACAGGTCTGAGCATATTTTTATGTTCAAGTTATAAGCCTTGGAAAAAAGGATTTTGTGACACAAATGCTGACATAACACTACGGCCACTCCAAACACAACACTATTATTATGTTTTTTGATTGCAAACTGCTTGAAAGAATTACCATCCAGAACAGAATTGTAATTTCTAGCTAGAAACAGTCAATCAGAATTCCCGGATTATAGAAAACATACAAGACACTATTATCTATACAACCACAGCCAGAAGATGTCAGGGAATCAATTCATATAACATGCCAGCTTAATAAAATCTGCATACAAAATTTATGAATACAGTAATATTCCTTTATATCTCAAGTTATTAATGGTCAATTTAATGAATATCTACAGCTGAAGTGCTTTGGTTCTGTATGATATTTTAATCATCTTTAGCCATGTATTTATATGCATTGCATTTTATAGCCATCAGCTCCTTACAGATAAGACAGCCTTTACATCGCATGGAGACATTTGAGGTAGCTACTAATTCTGTCTTTATGCTGTTATTGATTTCCTTAAAATTTACTACACCAGGAACAGAACTACATGTGCTGTTACAGCAGTACTTGTTTTAAAGTCCAAAGTAACTAAAAAGGTGTTTATAAGAAGTACTACATGCATAGTCATTCTAATATGTCTTTATGTTTACAATACACAGCCCTACCTTGGAAATTTAACATTCCCTTAGGATGAAGAAAAAAGGTCGAATTCAAATACCAGTAACCTTAAGATGAAGTAGTGTTCTTCTTATTCCATATTTACATCAGAACAACAGACTTGTTAAAAGCTTATTTTTTATTTTGTTTTAATTAAGGTATTATTCAAAAGTTCATTTTGCTGTTTCTGTATAGAAACAGCCAAGAATATAAATTGCCTTGTAATAAGTATCTGAAACTTCTACTTGGACACGTGGTAGGGCAGGAAGGCAAACAAGTCCTAGGAGACTGGAGATTTTCTTTATTATACAGGAAAACAACATCTTTTAAAACAAAGTTAATTATCATTCAATGGAATTCACTATAAAAGACCTGAGTATCCCTACAGGACAGCAGAAAAGACTGAGACTTCAAGGTGAGACGCAGTAGGCATAGTTTTACAAAAGAATTCCAGCTGCGGAAACGTAACAGCCTTAAGGACATAGGTTTTGATCATGGTCATTGAATTCTGCATCTGAAAGTGGCAACAAGACCTATTTGGCTCTGTTATTCCTTTTTTAAGGAACAACACATCTGTATTGTCTTTCTATGACAAGAGCTCTTTTGAAATGTGGTATCAATCTGAAAGAAAAAAAATAATTGTGATATTTGACAGATAAATGACAAATCTTATTCTAATCAATCTCTTTTACTATAAACATCATCTATAAACAGAATTTTCTGAGAAGCACACTTTCTTGGGGGGCATTCATGTCCTACTCATAAGCATACGTAACATTAAAAACATATTCTTCTCTGCAGTTGTTAACAACTGAAGTACAAAGTATGTGCTGAACACATGGCCTGGCTAACAATATCCACAAAAAATTGATGAGATGCAATTTTCGTCCTCCTATTTTTTGAGGCAAGCAAGTAATCATAAAATTAGGGCTATTCTTTTTGTTTGCTGTTTGTTTGGCATGTATAGCCAAAGGAAAAGAAGTTAAGAGACTTTGCAAAATGAAATAAAGGACACTATGTAGGACACGTGGGCATGATTAGTCTTCTTTCAAGTAAAGTCTACAGCAAATGATACCGCTATGGAAAACTCGAGTCACTTGCACTTGAAAGGATAAAAGACTAAACCTAAATCTCATGCATATTTTCCATATCATCATTCAGTTTCTCTTATCATTCAGTTTGAGCTAAATATAAATCTTTGCCCCCATATAAAACTTAGATCTGCTCCTATAACTCTAATGGCTCACAAAGCTACTTCTACTTCAATATATGCTATGAATACAGGCGATTATGATTAATTAAAATTCTTTTTAATCCATTTCAGTTTTCTCCATCTCATCAAGCAAGATAACATACGCAAAAGCTATTGGACTAAAGCAACAAACTAACCTGAGAATGGAATCAGCTAAATTAAATTATATTGTACTGATGCTGCAGATTCTCAAAAATAAAACATGTGCTTGATAAACAATAGCAGCAGTATCTGAATATATGAATTACATGAAATACAAGTATATTTTAAGCTATAGTGTCATTACAATATTATATATATTATTAAATTATTTCAAAGACTTCAAGAGAAATATTAATCTTAAATAGGAACAGACTTTCTTCATTTCTGTATCACTAATGATACTATAAACAAAGAGTTTTAAAACCTCACCCAAACTCAAACTGTTTTCCTATGGATTTATGCCTCAGGGAATTGGGTTAGTGTGATTTCTCTACTGCATAATAAAAGGCAAGACATTGTAAAATCTTCACTTTGGGTCACCATTAGCATCTCTCCTCCACTCTGTTGCCTACTTACATTTGACATATACTCTGCCCCTCTGTCAAATCTGGTTAAAACTGGGCAGGGAACTCTCACAGTCTGGAGATAAATGATAACATTTAAATGTTACCACAATACATACATGATAAGTGCTTACTATTGTTCACATACAAAATCCTTTCTACATCTTTACTTGCAAATTTGGTCCAAACTGACAACCTGACTTAGGAAAGACAGTCAAATCTCTGAAACGGTAACATACTGACCCTGCACATACATCATTCCTTTTATTTAGAATAAGTTATAAACATGTAACCAAAGACCGTAATACATAATAAGGTCTTTTGGTTTTTATTATGATTTCATAAAACTTTATAATGCTATTCTCTTTATATAAATACAGTATCTTATCCTACAAAGTCTTCCTCAAAGCTAGTTTTATTAAGTGTTCTCATTTGAATCAGTAGGAAGAGCTTAAATTAATAAGGACTATTCACAGTAGTATACACAAAGGTCAAATTAGCACCACCTTTACCACTCTTTTGTGGGTTTTTTTTTTATTCCGCTCTGTAAGATAAGTGCAATAAGATAACAGAACACGATCTTGAAAATCACATAGGAATTTGTTTACATTGTATACATGACCAGGGTCACAGCCCTAGGCTCTGACCGGCAGTTTGCTGGCACAGGAATTTTTCTTCTGGAACCGCTTTGCAAGCCAGGGTCCTCTGTATTCAGAGGAGCAACTCACTGTGTATATGCACAATACCAGTTGCAAGCAGCTGATAAACACGGTTAACATTCTGCTACAAAGCCAGACCACTGCTGTAGGTGCAGCTCGCTGGGTATGTAAAGGATTGTCCACCCACCCGCTGGAGGGATGAACAACTGGCAAACTCCATCAGAGTTTTGGAATTGTATTGCAGTGTTTTTAAAAGAAAAAAAAAATAATTATGGCAACAATCACATCTCTTCGCCATTGCCAGATTTTCATAGTTGGTAAAGGGTTATGTCTTGTCATCTTTTGCATATTCAAGGATAGGCTACTTTTCCGCTTCCTGGTAATAACATACACTTCACATCACACACACGCACCATGTTTAAGGTTTCCATTTACTGCTTGAGCAGTCATTTGACAACTTGTGAAGTGGGAATTCTGGTGAGACTGAAAACCTGTTGACTGAGGTAGAAGCCCAGAGCAGCAGGGAGCAAAAGAAGATTCAGAAGTTTTTAACACCCTGAAAATAAGTACTGGATATCATCTAGCCTTCTGTCAGCCCATTCAAGCCCATTTACATTGTGCAGGGACTTAAGAGAAAATATGGTTCCACATAAATTCCCAAGCTGCCAACTTCAGCCTGGTTTTAAGGCTTACACATCATGAACAAAAGGTAAATTAGATCACTAGGATTGTGACTTAAGTTCAATATACAAATGAAGAAGCACTCCAAGTTATTGTAAGGATATCCATAGGGAAGGAAAAAAGGAGGAAAACAGAGAGACACTTCAGCTGAGGCTGTATAGAGCTCAACAGAAATTGCAGAATTCAACAGTGTAGTAAGACAAAAGCCAATCTTACTGAACTCCATGCTGTATGTAGTTAAACGGTAGGAGTACTTCACCAAGATGACACTTTTTGGTACCTCCAGATGGCACGTATTTACTGAAGTGTCTATAGGAATTAGGAGGGTTCTTAGTCTTAGCCATTTACAATGGTCCATCATGACTTTTTTAAAGCTTTAAAGCACAGAAGTAGTAGTTGTTGCTAGGAAGTGAGTCGGGAAACCGATCCCTGGCTAAAGCTATGGGCACCTATCATACAACCTGAAGTCACGGCACAACCCCATCTCAATATAAAAATGGCATAAAGGTGTGTGATCCTACAGCACGGCATGCAACTGCTGCTGCACAGCTTTCCTGTTCACTCTTTGCTCTGCCTTGGCTGTACCATGCTGCAGCCACTATCCTATCTATAAGACAACCTCTTACTAATAAAAGCCAATTTTTATACCAAATATGCATTAGAGACACCCCTCTCAAACTCTTTGGAAACTCCAGAAGTTCTGAGCAAATTGGCTGCTATGTGCAGTCTCGTAAATAATTCACAGGTTCATCCTGTTTTCACTGTGAACACTGCAGCTGATCCTTCAACGACGTCTTAAGCATGCTGCCTCCTATTGAAGAGAACAATGTGGCGGTAGCTGCAGCTCAGCGCCTCAAAATTCTTTTCAGCATGGCTCAGATCCAGCCAAGAGCATGTCATAAAATATTATTACAGTTTTTGTCCTCATAGGCAAAATTCATTTTCATAGCTCATTCATGTCTCAGGTGTAAGACCTTAATTATCCAAATCAGCACAGGTTACTCATTTATTTCTACAGGCCGTAATTCAACAAATTGCATAAGCGTGTGCTCAGCTTTAGGCATCTGGATGGCTTGTTTGAAAGTATATGGTACTTCCTGACCCAGGCCATCAACTTCCTGTGGATTTAAGCGAAGGAAAAATAGCTAGTTGTGATTCCCGTTTAAGTTCTGAACAATGACTCCTCAGTCCAGACCCCAAGTCTGGACTCTGCATTTAGGCTTCTGAGAATAGATGCTGAAATTGCAGTTGTATTGCAAACATTCTGTATGGTATTTTTTCATTCTACTGATGAAAAATGTCACACAGAAAACTGTGATTATTGATATATTCTTATGTAGCAAACCCCTGTAATCTAAAGACTTTTTCAATATTTAGGAGAAGTAGAACAGAAGTTAAAACATTATCACTAGTAGTTACTCTTAGACACTTAATACATGACCTGACGTACCGAAAATACTTTTCTGATACTTTTGACATTTGTTTAACCTATAACATTAATTCTTTGTAGCTCAATAAATCCGAGTATCTTCCCCCTGTATCATCAAGAGACTGGCACTGACAAAGAAAGTCAATCTGCGGCCCACACACAAATAATAGCTTTCCATTACATTTGCCATTTCACCTGAATAATTCCTGATAATCATGAATAATGATGTTATTTGACATTCTAATGATATCATGCTGTGCAACTTCAATCCATCAGTCACTGTCAGGAAGGTCAAATATTTGTATTCCATTACATTATGCAGAGTTCATTAAACAGTTAAATGACATTATACACCTTAATTATACTTCCAAATGAAACCAGCACATATCATTTAGATTTCAGAGTCTATGTGATGCATCTCCATTTAAAAGAAGGATCACGATTTTGAATATTCATTCATGACAATGAAATATATTGAAACTTCAAACAATAGTTTTGCAGCTTTATCAAATCCTGATGTAAAGATGAGTTTACTTGATACACCAAAACACAGTGTTCTTCACAGCCTAATAAAGTTTATCATATTTTCTTCTGTGTTACTACGGGTCACTTCTACTTCTTGGTAGAACCTAACAAAGGTTCAAATACAGAGCTGTAGCTGGTATAGAAAACCGATTACTGACTAGAGCTATCTGTGTACAAGATGAGAATACAGTATTTATGTAAGAAAACGGGGAGGAAGAAAGAAGTTTCGTTGTCAGCAATATTTTCTTCTTGAAAGTGATGATTTAAAGTATATCTCAACAAAACTCAAAACCTGCTGGGGTGGATCAAAACCATCGTAAGAAAAAAGAAAGCAGGATATTCAAATGCAGCATTAAAAGACTGCTATTTTATTAATACCTAATATTCAAAAACAGTAATCTCACCCCAGGTTATCAGTGTAAATATTTACTAACAAACTACTATGGCAAGTAATCTAAAAGACTCGTTTTGCATGAACACAGGTTTTCTTTTTTCCCCTCCCATCAAAATAATTTTCCTTGACAAGAAAAAGAAAAACAATATGGGATTCCAAGACAGCCATTAAGTGCCCATCAGAAACTATGTATTGATTTAAGTACTTTTTAAGAAATCATAGCTTTTGTGATTGTACTGAGCATCTCCACTCAACCACAATCTTCTAAATGAGACACGCACAGTATGCAGAGAAACGGAAAGATTAATACAAGGAAAAATATGTTTAAAATCCACAAAAATTACAAGTAAGGACAAGGCCTTTGTCAGATTAATGTAGTTTACCAGCTTACAAAAGGCTTATTAAAATGCAGCTTTCCTCTTAGCTACAAATTGGCTGCTTCCTGAACGAGTTTTTGAGTCTAATATTACTACACCAAAACAGCCTTTTTATCAGATTCTCTTTAATTTGTTACAGTGTTTTATGTATGGGAAAAGATGTAAATTCGTTAAATTAGAGCAGACACTAGGTGCGCTCTTCAGTTCTTTATCTAGCTTGAATCACTGATCGGCAATGTCATTCTAAGCAACCAAAATCAACTCAGTCACGTATGAAACTGGAGAAGAAGTAACCAAACACTTCATGAAAAAAGGATATCTCCTCCTCCCCCCAGAACTTGCCACAGTGCATTCACAAGATAAGTTTGATGACTTCATAGGTGGAAATCAGATTTGAAAGGTCAGTTCAAAATGCTTGCTTACACTTAAAAAATGATGTTGTTTGAATCATTAGTTTAGCAAAATTTCAAGAATTCTGTTGAACACAACCTGAGTAAATAGGGTTTCCTTCTTCATATTAGCTTAGCCTCACTTACAAGGCAATAGATGTATGTTGGCACCTCTAATGTATGGAAATATAATTGAAGCAACCAAACTGATACAGCTTTGGAGAATAAATTCAGACACATTAATTGGGTTAATAACTGCCATCATATAGAGCTAGATAATGTAAAGAGTTTATTTAAGCTTAATTATCTTTCTTTCACTGAACTATCTATCTTTGCTTTTTGTAGAACTAGGAAAAAATATTGCTTTCCTTCAGATTACCTGTTCTTTCACTATCCTAAATCTCTCACAGCTGCCAAAAGGTATTGGAGGGAACTGGGAAATAAGCAATAACAGCCTTCCAGTTTTGGAGTTATTCCTTACTGTTTCTATGGCTTCGGTAAAAGACATTTTCAAGTTCTTGGAGATTACTTCCAAAAGTCCATCATTTGGGGTATTTTTATATTCTGAAGTGAGCTGAGCTACACTGTCATCTGCAGAGCCAAACCCAATTAATTACTTTTCTACTTCCTTTTGTGCCAAACACGCCATCGCAGCCTTATTACCAAATACTGCAGAGTGGTGAAGGCCGGGCCTTGGGCATCAGTTTCTATCAGAAGAGATTCAAGACACTACAGTCTACAAATATCTCTAAAGAAAATGACACACGATGTTACATCCTGAGTGTGCCTAGCACAACTAATTCCAAAGGAGCATGACAGAAGGATGATGACTGCCTTTTTCTTTTCTATGGGATGGATATTTTAAACTTAATTTTCAACTGAATCTGCATAGAAAGTTTTAGAGCTAAATTAAGCCTCGACAATACGAAAGGAAAAACATTTTAAGGTTAACATTTTTACATCAAGAGGCACAAAACAGCTAATATCATAAGATGAAACATGCATCTGAAATCAATCTTAACGTTTGCTAATTGGGCAAATTGAATTGCTCTATGCAGCACTTATGCTTCCCTTTACTTAACAAAATACAGACAATCCAGTAGCAAGTAAAGGTAACGATATTTAATTACTCAGTGTGAATAGCAGTTTTTCAAGGTTTGTTACTGTGTTGCATATATTATATGTTTATATTAAAACTAATTTTGAAAGTTTTCCATTTCATTATTATACTGAACAAAGCAGGACTGTCATGAAATATAATTAGGAAGTCACAAAGGACCTTCTTAAACAGATACTCAGAATTCTGTGGCTCTGACAGCAGAGGCTCTGCAGAGTGCAGCAGCTCAACTGAGAACAGATAAAAATTAGATCCATGATTTGGAATAACATTAGGTTTATATGAGTCTGCTGACTTTCATTGCACTCCAATACTATGGGACAAGGAACCCACAGGGAACCTCCTCAGCCCTGCAGTAGCAGGACAGTGAAATGCCCACTGTCTCTCACGAGAAAAACATAAAACTTTATTATACCTCTTCCTTTTCTGTCCAGCATTTGTACTGGCATTTTTAGCTTTTAAAGGAAGAACTTTTAAATACATGGTTTTGAAGGTCACATGTTCCCAAATATCTGGATTCCAACTGGAAAATATTCTCAAATTCCTTAGGTTTAAGAGTATATCTTCTTCTTAAGCTATCTTCTACCCTTCTTTGTGGATAGAAATGGACAACAATCTGTGACTACTGACCAAGTGGCACAGCGCAAAGAATAACAAGAATATACATCTTGCTTAAAGAAGGACAAATACTGATCTGCTTGAAGTTAATAAAACTGCCCTCCTTCTGCCCACAAGTGGAATAATTATCACAGGAGTCACTCATCATAATCTCAGCAATGGCTTCAAAAATCTAAGCCACCAAACATATACAGCTTAAAAAACCCCTTAACCACCATTTTAAACAACTGCATGAATTAAAACCATATTTAGATTACATAAGTCATTATTTTTCTCCTCAAACCTGCAGGGATAAGGAACATAGGAGTTCTCTATGACAGTTGACAATGATACCATCTCCTCACAAAAACACCAATTCAAAAGTAAGTATCCCTAAATTCTACAGTAAATGGGCACAACAAACACTTGAGATCTACAACAGTTGACAATTTTTCTTGCAAAGATTAGCAAGTTTCAAAAGGGAACGGGAATTAATGAGATGGAAGATAGTTATTGCTGCTGAATCCTCTGACAGATCAGATGACAATCCTGATTTGACTTTCATTATTTAAAAAGACAAATAAACCATCTCTCTGTGCCTTTTCAAACGTGACAAAACACAATCATCAAATCACATTATCGTGTTTGGTCTGGTATCTTGTAGGCAATCTAAAATGATCCCCTATGGACAACACTAGTTGAGGTATAAAGTTAAATTCATCAAGATGACAATTAAAGATCAAGGAGGATCTGAGAAAAATACTCAAAGCTGGACTGCACATCATTGCCTTTCCCCTGACACCTCCTACTCGCCGTCAAATGTTGGGAAAAATGGAAGAACATCTCAAAAGCACTTAGTTTTCTTAATATATAGGCACAACAGCAATCCAACCATTGCACAGAAGGGGCTCTTGCATTTTTACTGCTTGGTTAAAATATTATTTTTTTTCCCTTTCATTTGGCAGTGCCAGATTCTTTTGTATCCATTTCATATCAAAATACTCATTATTATGCATCCTGTTATTTAATTTAGGAGGATCAAACCCCATTACATTTCCAAATACATCCCACGTATAATTCTCCCATTTTGGAACTAAGGCAGCTACATAAATATCATCCATTTGATATGGACACAAAAAACCACCTACTTTTAGCATTCAGTTTTACAGACTGCCCTCTACTCTGCAAGCACTCTAACATATATGAATGAGCAGAAAAATCCATGGGCCCTTAAGAGACCTATGAATGTTGAAAAAAATAGTCATCAACTAGAATAAAGAATCCATGCTACGTATCAGGGTTAGACTCAACCAAACAATGCTGCTGTGAATGCTGGACAAACAGATCAGATTTTTCTTGTTTAAGGATGAATAAAGCCTGACCTGGACTCTCACGAGAGTTTGAATTAAGCATATAATTCACATATACTGAAATAAAAGTATTTCATCTTGACATCTTGTGTCCCTGTAGTTTAAAAGTGGGTCAAACAAGTTTAAGATTTGTATATAAAGACTGAATAAATGTTATAAAAACAATCACAAGAGAGAACTTTACATGCAGCTGAAGGAGCACAGCACAAATACGTATCTGTACACTGTGCTACAGCCCCTCGCTCCTGACGTAAAACTCTTTGTTGCCGTGCAGGGCATCTTCAGAGGCTAACCTGAGCCTGATACAGCTTCTGACACAGTCGAATTGCCCCTCTCGATGGTGCTCCAGTTTGAATAAGAACTGCCTCAACGCCAACACTGTTAATGACTATAACCAAACTAAAACATTTCCTCCAACTGCTAACTGTGTAAACATCAAGAAAATTAAGCGATAGATGACTAGTTGATCTACATGATAGAATCCAAGCTAGATGTCAAAAACATTAAGGAAAGTAGTTTGGTTTAGTTCAAAATTCTCTTCCGTTCTTCTATTTCAACTGAATACGTAAACGCTATTGTAAGCTGTTTCTTGGTTTTTGCTTTCCACAAACATCTGTTTGCACTGGATCCTTTCAGTTAATACTGAAACGTGTAAGAAGCATGTTTCTCCACATTTAAAAAAGATTATTCAATACCATGTGGTACTTACAAGCAAGTCATAATCGATATTAAATGCATTGCATTTTATTTGTCAAGGAACTAGAGAGGAAAAGGGGAAACTTTCACTGTTTGCTAAGCTAAAGTAACCTCAGCAAAATATATGCTAAGTCAGCAGTGTTCCATTAATGTTGCTGTTCTCAGTTTAAGTTAAAAATAGAATTATACAACTCCACAATATTTTTGTGATAAACTTTGTCCAGGTCAAATGCAGAATTTTTTTTTGAAAGACAAGCAAGTATAACTTATTGTATTAATATTGATAGGGTCATAGTAGGGAAACATTAGTTGAGCAGAGATGTCATTACCAGCCTTCCACATGACTGGATACTAATTAGGTGGGGGTTTTTTTTAAGTCTTCCTGCTACCTCAGAAGGGTGGCAATTCCATGTTTTACATTCATTCAAAATGGCTGCTGAAAAAAACCCCAACCAAAAAATCCTTCTTGCAATACACTACTAGTGCAACTCAGTGTAAACAGCAATGTCTGAAGTCTCTCACAATTTTTTTAAGGAGGTTCATTTGAAAAATACATTGATCCTATGTCAAATTGCTTATAAAGTTTTCACTCCCAATATAATTTCCCTCCACCACAACAGAGCCAGGCAAAATGGAATATATTAAAAAGTTTGCTTTCATTTTGTCTTCCATTTACACTACATGGAGGTAAAGTAAATGATGGGGGGCGGGTGTATGTAATTTCAGTTTGCAAATATGATAGGTGGACTTTCTGGCAAAAATTTCAATAGAACATTGAGACACAAGGCATTCATCTCTAACATGAAAAAGCTCTAACAAGGTCAAAAGTAAGGTAGAAAATAAAAACCTATTTCCCTCTCCTTTTTCTCTACTTCTCCCTTTTTCCTCTTGCTCCCCAAATCACACACAATTTTGAATTCAATAGTATTAACAGAAATGTGATGTTTTCAAAATTGGGCTCTGGGTTTCTTCTCAGCCAGGAATGCCATTTTTTTACTGAACTATATCCTTAAAATATTTTTTTCTCAACTTTATCCTTGGAGTATAAACATAGCAAAGTGAACTACATACCAAATGAACTAGGTTCTATTCCAACCAAATCATCATTGACAAAACTGAGCCTAAGAAAGCGTTCCTGAATTGTGTGTTTGTAAGTCACTCAACTGCAATGCTTGAATTCTGGCAACATTAATTGCTATGGCATAATATAAATATATATAACCTGTTTCATATATTCTTTCCCTCCAACCAGGCAAATTCTACCTGGGAGTGACAGAACATACAGAACCACACGATGACACATTTGTAAAATACATTCATAAGTAGTTATATTTTCACATACACATCAGAGCAAAACCTTGTATTCAGCTACATGAAGTCCATCAAACGAGACTGCATAAAAAGCAGAATTTCCAAATTCACCTATATCAACTCATAAATGTTGCACACAATTTCTGATTTTATGAAACAAACAGTAGTGAGGTCATCTCAATGCATTTCCATTTATTAACTGACAAAGATGATAAATCCTGAACTAAAACTAATTGCTCTTAGGCTGCTTCTGTGGTGAGGTCACTCATCTGAATGCAGTATGATGTTACACTAAAGAGTATCAGTAGGGGAATTTTCAACTTTTAAAGTACAACATGAACATCCGCTCAAGAGAGCTCACTTTGAGAGGTACTAAGGTTTATATATTTTGATCAGGAACAGTAGAAGTCAGCAAGTCACGAGGAACAGCAAAAAGTAAAATAATTAGCAAATGAATAGCAGACAATACACACTTGCACAACCTTAGAAACCTAGATACAGCATGAGTGATAAAGTGAAATACATCTGCATCAATGAATCATGCCCTCCATTTCCTATTGTAGTCTCATTTTACAACAAAGTCTCCGTTGTCTGCTATGTTCGTATCTAACTTTACACAAGACAACTTATTAAAACATAATTTACCCAATTACCTTGCTCAGAGAAGGTGCCTGACCCTCAGCTGAAGCTCTGCAAAGCAATTATAGGGACATTTGGAATCACTGTCTTTGATAGTCTCACCTGCCAGTTCAAACCCCCAGAAGAAAGCATTTCCTAAACTAATGAAGGAGCACAACTGAGCAGCTTTGAGAACACAGCAAAGAGGGAGAGACTGTAGGTGATACCTTCCTGAGCAGGCAGTGGAGGAGAGTACACTACTGGGCATGAGTTAAGTGTGCTATGGGGGTGTAGAGGAGGGAAAGAAGGAGGGAAGGACTTTGTACTACCTAAAAACCAACAGATGCCAGAAGGGTGAAGCCCAACAGAGGTGGTGCCTTGCTTCTCAAAACTCAGTTATTGTGCATAGGTATCCAGAAGCCTAGTACTGCTTCAGAGTTAAGCAACTGTGTTCAAAATATTCCTTTTGTGAACAGTTTTCCTTAAGTTGCCTCTGAAGAAATCCATATTGGTGACTGGACTCTGTTCAAGACCTCTGCATCTGCACTCGCTGAGGGAATACAGTAAATTGGATTTACCCTCAAAGGATTGACATCTACACCGGGTAGTCTGGAGAGATTAGGCAATGCCATTATTTATCGCTCACTATGCCCTGGAGAAGGTGGTAGGATGACACACCACAGTGCACTACTTCATTTCGGTATGTTTAGAGAGCATGCTGGCTTATTTTTCATGTACATGACATGCCCTTTTTTCCCCCTTCTTCACTGTCGGAGGTTGTACTGGTTTTGTCTGAGATTAAGTTAATTTTCTTCATAGTAGCTCGTATAGGGCTGTTTTGGATTGGTGCTGAAAACGGTGTTGATAACACACTGGTGTTTCAGTTGCAGCTGGACGGTGCTTACACAGTGTCACGGCTTTGCTGCTTCTCACATGGCCCTGCCAGCAGGTAGCCTGGGGGCACACAACAAGCTGGGAGAGGACACAGCCAGGACAGCCAACGCCAACTGACCAAAGAGATGTTCCATACCACACGATGTGATGCTCAGCAATAAAAACTGGGGGAAAAAGAAAGGGGGGACATTTGGAGTTACGGCATTTGTCTTCCCAAGTAACCGCTGCACGTGACGGAGCCCTGCTTTCCTGGAGATGGCTGAACATCTGCCAGCTGGTGGGGAAGTATTGAATAAATTCTTCCTTTTGCTTTGCTTGCGTGCACAGCTTTTGCTTCACCCGTTAAACTGTCTTAATCTCAATCTTGCTTTTAAAAACTTAAAAACGTCCAAGTTTTCCTCAGTTTTACCCTTCTGATTCTCTCCCCCATCCCACCAGGGGGAGGGAGCGAGCAGCTGCGTGGGGCTTAGCTGCTGACCGGGGTTAAACCACAACAGGGGTCCTTTAAATAGAAAGAGTGTAAGATGATTACTTGTGAAATTATGAAATATCTTTAGTTTATAATTATGGTACACCGAGGAGTATTTATGTATGTTTCAACAGAAAAATACTATTAACTAGGCTCTCACAGCAAACATTCTAGATAGGGAAAAAAAGAAGATATGACAGTTTAACATTGTGTCACTAGATCTCCTCTTAGGAGTTGCAACAGGAAATTTATGTCAGACACCTCTCAAAAATATGTACTTAAAGAAAACACATAGTTGAATTACACTGAATAGCACAAAATATTCCAATATGCTAGAAACAATAAGCAATAAATGAAATTTCCAATTGACTTTCCAGCAAATCTATTTTCATTACAAATGGAGATTTTGCATGTATTGCATTACTTCTGGTAATTGTGTGACATCTATTATGAATAACCATGTATTACAATCATCTCTTTTAATTATATTCTGCCATAACAGCAAGCCATGCAATACCTTGTCCAGGCACGGTTAACTGTGTGTGTGCTGCAGATCCCATTCTGATGGCTTTGCTGAGGAAAAAAGGTCCTAAACACGCACAAACTGTAACAGCAATGGCTTGTAACTGTCATCTCCTTCATTAGTCAGAAACTACTTAAAACAAAAGAATGAAAAAGCTGAATTTAAATCCAGTTATGTGCTGAGAAAAAAAATAAAATTCTTTGTATTCCTTTCTTTTATAAAGTTTATAGTAATTGGTACCTGAATTCAAAGCACAGGGATATCTAGTATTGGTGCAGGTACTTAAATTTGCTGTAGTGGCAAAATTGCAGCGGCAGCAAACACCCCCTTTGTACTTGTTATCTACTGTCCATTTATGGCTGTTGAGTTTGTTTGGGTTTACTGATATCATAAAAAGGATAACATTACAGGTTTGTTCAATAACCACACCAATTACAAATTTGCTCTCTACTAGACTAGAAAACAACTGCTGGATTGAAAGCATTCATTCTTTACGAACAGGACCTCACAGGTTTTAGACAAGAATGCCAATTGTGTTAAAACTCAAAGGAAACACTCATTCTACCTTTTCTGAATCCCACCTTAGTTTCTCTGCGACTTTTCATACAAAAGTTTGCTACCTCTTAATTTTACTTCCTTCTACATAGCTTTGTTCATCTGTCTTTTAAACTCCATTTCTTCCAGCTCCTTAGGATGAGGTTGTTCTCACTAAACATTTAGCCACGTTCTTGCTATACTAAAATACGAATGGGTAAAACTCATTTTTCCAGATGATCTCTGCCACCCCAACGACAGGAACCTCAATGTAAATTCACTTAAGTTACTATAAAACCATAGCTGTAAGTTGATGTGAAAATGCTAATATGCTTTGCAAATTTTTAATGAGGATGAACACGACAAAATGGAAGGCTGTAACTAACCTAACAGACAGTGCAATAATTTTAAATATTAATTTAAGTTTAAATACTTTCAACCTTCAAAAAATAAGCTTTCATATAAAACAGGGTCTCTACAATTATATCATAAAAATAAAAATCACAACATTGGGAAGACAGTAGGCAGCCTCTATGAAATTTGATTTTCCAAAGCAATCATCAGCCAACTGATCTAAAATGTAGATGTTTTACATTTTTTCATGATAACAAGAACAGGCTTTCCAAATTGTTCTTTACTTTATGGGCATGGTGTCACTATGCCTAAATAGGTACCGCAATGGTGGGACTCACAGACTAGGTTTCAAAAATTCTTCTGTGTCCCCAGAGGTTGTAAGTACAAGCAGTTCCACTTTTAGAGGACATATATTAGTAACACACCCTCAAAACTGTACAGTGAGTGCACTGTACAGTGAAATAGACAAAGCAGTAGAGAGGTTCATGCACAATGTGGTCTTCTTTAAGTCATTTATAAGTTCCAAACAATGACGATGATGAAGAAGTGAATAAAAGGGATTAGACGAAAATGGAATTGGAATTTTTTAGCTGGATTTCAGCATATGCTAGCAATATAGCCAAGAAATTTAATTGCACAGATCCAACCTGTTATGACACAGAGCTTAAAAGCCCATTTTTCAGAGATCTTATTAGTCTCCATACAGCCAGGTCTGAAGGTCAGTTGAACACATCACTAGTAAGAGACTGCTCACCCCTTCGTGGCATTTGGTGAGACGCACCAGGGTCCAGCCTAGGAGCCACTGCCTCTCCCAGATGTGGCCTTAAACCAGCTTTTTTTAATCACTCTTCCAGGTTGTGCTACAACCTAAGAAATTCTTATCATTAATTTGCTGAACGCAGATAAGTAAGTAATTTAGTTAGTAACTTAATCCGTTTGCAAAACAGAAAAAAATACTTTTGATTTCTTTACTTTCATTCTTCTCTTTCTATTTAAAACACTGTCACAAAGCATTTAGAATGGGATTTTCCTCAACACTATTATATTAATGCAACTATAACAATGCACATAGAATAGCAAAATCCTTATGGTGAAGTACATTCTCTTTCAACAGTGAACACCTTTCAAGCAAGACAGGATTTGAAGGGAAAGTATTTTTATCAAACCAAGTGATACAATTGAACTCCAGCCCCCCAAACAAGACAGAGAGAGAAGCTTTCTGCACAGAGCCCTGAATCTATTATCTTCAAAGCAGCGTTTCCTAATGTAAGTCAAACACCATCCCTTTGTTTGTAGACTGCAAACAAAATGACTCCAGCCTGAGATAATTAACTGGCCTCTCTAACACCACTAAATTCAAGTGGTTTGCATACACAGAGCAGAACACTCATTCTTTGGGCTGTTTGAGGAGAACCTTTTTCCTGGAAGGCAGCTTGAGAATACAGTGAAGCTGATCTACTACCCGCCAAGGGCACAGTCCCGCTCCTTCCCCTCTGTGCAACATAGTTCAATTTAGCTTAAAATTATTAAGCAGAGGAACTGTTTTTATTACTCTCATTTGTACAAGTAAACGTTATGGCATTAATAAGTCCTACCTGACGGATCGGGATTGCTTATATAGGGAAAAAATCATGGAACAACTTTATTTGTGATCTGAGGGAAAAAAAAAAACACCAACTTGGGACTTTCTGCTGATGCTCAACAGCTTCAGTATCTCAAAAAGAATTTATCTAATACCAACAATACATAAAAGTAAGTCTGAATCTCTTCCGCATTCCTGAAGAAATATTCTCTGTAGTCCCCCCACATTTTCACACAAGATCCATCGTTTATATCTGTTCTTCCCATCTAAGGAGGTCTTTTCTACACCAGCAAAAAGTACTTCATCCTCTTCCTAGTACTCTCTTCTTCTAGAATTACCAGACATTTTGAGAAATTCATACAAGTAGTTCAATTCTCACTGTGCCAAACAACATTTTCCATCTCCATGTGATTCCCTTGCTATCCCCAGGGCCATATTTTCGTTACAAAGTCTTTACAAAAATCCCTTATTTTTAGCTCTTTGCTAAAGAGCTAAAAGGAGCATGTCTGCTCCTTAGCATTGTGTTAAAGTAAAATAATAATAAGAGTAATGCATATGAAGCTTCTATAACAAGCACTAAAGAGTACATTCCCACAGGGTTCAATATGTGTAATGTGTAATGTTGTAACAGAGCAGTGTACATTATTGCAATATGTAAATGCAAATTTATATATTCTGCAATATAACAATTTTATTTTCAAAATCTTAGTTTTATGGCAAATATTAGGCTAAACCCCATAACATTTGTAATTACGGAGCATAAATACAGCTGTGATAAATGTGCAATGTACAAACTAACTAAATCACAATAAACAGCAGCTCTGTAACTTTATGAAAAATTAAAATTTCATACACAAGCTAAACACCATGATTTTCAACCAAACTTGTGAGAGAATACTACTGTTTGTTCCAGAGCCTATCTTCAATGGAAATTCTGTCAGGACTGTAACTAAATTAAAAATTACTTCTAAAATACATTAACAAATAAAACTAATCAAAAGGCTTAGTCCTTTCTAAGGGCAAATCTTTTAGGAAAAACAGCAATCATTTGCGACAATACAGAATATGTCAGTCTCAAGTCACACGGCAATTTTGACTGTGGATGACAGGGCAGGTCACAAACAGGCCAACCGAACAGCGGAGCAGGTGCTGGTCTTCCATTGCACGACCCTGGATCCCATCCCACCCGTGCAACAGACCCAGGACAATCACACTGCAGCACAGGGTGTTATCAAGACTTTGAAGGAGCATCCCATTCAACTAATGTTTTCTCTACTCTTATTAATAAGAGGAACAAGCTGCAGTAACTCACAGTACAGCACCCTGTCTCAGCAACAAATAGTGACCATTAATTTCATACAGGGAAGAAGTTGCCGGAAAATATCACACGCTTTGGGTTTTTAGATATGGTGTATTCTCCACAACCAGAATACTTTCTGGTGGAAAACACTAGATCTCAATGGAAATAGCAATACCAAATAGTCCAGCAAAATTCAGTATATCAGTTAAACAGTGCCTTTTTTTTTTTTTGTCTTTTTTTTAATGGAAAAAAACCTTTCCATAATCAAACCCAGATGAAAAGTTATTGTAGAGTGTTTATTCTAATTTATTACATACATGTGCACTTACTGAAGGAGCCACACTGTCCACCACAGATTTCTGTAAAATTGCTTGGTCCTGATAACCCTCAGCTCCTTGTTCCCAGATGGAAAGCCTTTTCTTTTTAATAAGCAATTCAATAAACTGTTGAAAAATGCTTTGTGTAATACAGTATTGCCATAGATCTGATGTTTGTCTCTGTCATTACATATTGCATTCAATCAATTTACAAATGTAGCTGTGTTCCTTTTGTGCTAGTTCTTCTTATAGCATCCTGAACACAAATCCAAAGATCAATACCTTGTCTGCTGAAAAAAAATTGGACATAACAAATGAATAATTTTATTTATAATAAAAGTCCTAGTCCCCAAATGGATTCTACTAATGTTCAAATTCATTTTTTATGTTTAACACATTGCACGATGCAATGAGAAAGGCAGTGATAAAAAAATCCAGTTCGTATTTATTGAAAATGTGAGCAAACCGATGTAAAGCTATGGCATATGGCTAGGAAAATATCAATAAAATGGTAGGTCATTCACAAAGTATTTGTTACCATATTAAAGAGCAAAAAGTCCCTGTCAAAGAGCAGATGGATTTTCTTTATAAAGACACACAGTTCTCCTCTGAACTGTAGAAGCACCAAGGCTCTGAATAAAATAATTTAAGACAAGTAGAAGCTTAGCTCATGCTGGTTGCGTGAGCCGATTCAGTTTGTCTTGTGCCTTTTGTGTGACAGAAACAACACATGTGCTGACTACAGACACATCCCTGCACTATTCCAGCTACTGAATAGCTACCTCCTCTAAAACATCCAAGCAGTTCTTCAAGGGAGCCACAAATGACTTCTTTCACAATCGCTCTTTGCAGAGCAGCAATCCAGCAGCGGAAACAGGGACTCCACTTTTCATAGAAAAAGGTATTGGTACCTGTACAAATCCCAGCAAGCTTACACAATAACCACCTCCCCGCTCCCAGGCCAACTGCTAAGGTGTGCACTGCGTACAGTATTCCCATCTGGACTCTTGGCTCCATAACAATTCACAGGCATTAGCAAATCAAAATCATACCATTTCTATACAAAAGAGAAAACCAACATAAAAACACAGCCCCCAAAAAAATCTCACGCTCACGACTGTCCTCAATACCATGTCATCGGAGTTGAGCAACTTGGTGTCTTCAGACAGGCTGTGGACAGACACCTCTGAGCCTTAAACCATTTTTCTATTAGGTGGCAGCAAAGGGACTGGCTTTCCTGGGGGGAACACGCACTAACCCTGCAGGCTGACCGCCTCTAGCTCTCCCTCTCCGTTTGGTTTTGCCAAAAGAGGTGAGTGAGTTTGCTACTACTGTCATACACGTGTGTGTATTTTAGCTTACATAGCAGATTCCAGTTAAACGCCAGATATCCCTTACTCTATAGTAAGATCCCAGCTACTTCCTATTCAAGAATCCACAATAATCACATCTTCACTCAAGGGGATCCTATCACAAGCAGGTTTCTGAGTCTGTGAACTAGTGTGCACCTGTAGACAGAAGTCTAATGCTGGGGCAATTGAGGCAGCTTTCCCCAGGAACAGGAGAACACTTTCCTTACCATGAATACTAGGTTCTTGCTGTTCCTACTCTTGGTTACTATTACTCACAGTTTGACTTCCAAGTATTAAACTGAATTCACAGTCCTGGCAACTGGAAATAAACAAAACAAAACTTCTTAATATGCTAACTGAACAAGCATGCTTTGGCATTGCACACATCACGAACACTGACTCCATGAGACCATTTTGACTGAATTCTTTCCAGAGTATAGCTTTATTTTAAAAACTGTTACAGCAAATTCACAACTCCAATCCTACGTTCTGTTTCAAGATGGAATTTCAACCTTACTAGTTAATTAAAGACACCACCTGGAGCGAGCTGGCTTTCAAACTGATTTCCTTTGTCTCTCTAATTCACACACATTAATATTTTATTTTCTACTGAAAAAAAAATAATGAAAAGGAATGTCACAAGTGTGCCAAAGACGAGGCAGATAAAATTATTGCAATAAAACAAAGAAAATACACTTGTTACTGCCAGGTATCAAGATGAATGCTGTATTCTACAGACATTTTAAAGGCTTACAACAGCAAATTGCTCTATTTTACATACCATATTCTAGCCTTTGCATCAAGATATTTTCTAATTTTTTCTTATTGTAATGAGAAAGGGAAAGGGTTGGATTTTTTTTTACCTGAACATTTATTCAATGAAGAAACAAAGTCTACATTATATATTACAACCCATGAGCTATTAAAACAATGTGACACTATAAAATATGCTGCAATGCTCATTGTGGGATAACAAAGCTAAACCTGAGCAAATAAACGTATCTGCCAAACACTCTGCAAGAACTATACAACTAGAGTTTCTGTTCTTTAATTATTTAAGAAGGAAAGAAGCTTGTAATAATTAAGTTTTATAGGCTGCTTAAATTGTCATTTCTAGGTCCTCACAACACTTTAAACCAAGTATCTTTCATCTGAAATAACTCTATTTTCAACAACAGATGTGATTGTTCACTTAACTGATTCAGTGAAAAAAATCATTCACTATTGTTTTTAAAACTGCAACACATGGTACAGATAACATTTTATTTACTATCTGATCTGGACAATCTGATATGGACAATGCATATACCAACATACTGCTCAGGTGTTTACAGGCTCTGCATCTCGCAGGGGCTGATGTGATAGTCTTTAGATAGCTTTGAAAATGCTTTATGAAAATGAAATAGCTTTTTTAATGACAAATTTGTAAATAACAATTTACATTGTTATTTGATGTTACAAACATCAATTTACATCAGATACTTCAAAAACTGGAAGTTGAGAAAAACTGTTAATTTAATTCATTAAAATATATTGGTGAGACAGTAACACCTTTAAAGTACTTGTAAAGTCTGTGCATCTTTGCCATGCATTTATAACCAAAGGATCTGACTTCTGGTACAAACAGACACGTTCAAAGCAGGTGTAGAGGGAAGTTCTGTATCGAACAATTATAATCTACAGAATTGAGGAGGAGAGGAAGGTTCCATATTTCAGAAGAAACATATTTATGGGTTTAAAAAATATATTAAAGGTCATTAAATTTTAAATTATATATTAAATTAGTAAAGAAACAACATAAAACTGCAGAACAAAGCTTTCAATCAACTCCAGACAACTTTCTTCTTTTCCCAAAACACATTCAGCCATTGCCTAACCCAATTCCAACTAAAATTTTACCATGGACCCCTATGGAAATGATCAGTCTTGAGTATTTCTGAGAAGTTCCACCTCCGGACACTGAAATCAGCACATTACACAGTAGCAGAGATTTGACTGGAAAATAACATGCCACACTACAAACATACACTAAATGGGTACATTTACCATCTTGCAGAATCAACATACAGTTTTTAAACTGGAAATTTTACTTACAACTATGGGGCTTCCTTTTTTCCTCAAGAAATGTGTGTGCTCTACAGATGGTTTATTTAATCCATTCCTACCTAACCTAATCAAAGCAATCTGTCCCAAAAAAAATAAGAGTCTTCATACAGGATTCTGCTGCCATTTGACAAATTGTGTACATTTAGCTAGAGGAAATTGAAAATCCTTCATAAAGAAGTTACCACATCTAAAAATAAGTGACATTATTAAAAGGGAAGCAGGATGTGTTATTTAGCATAATATGAAATTTAAACACTACCACTTCAGATAGACTTTAAAATGCTTTTAGTAGCACCTGGTTGTTTATACATCTTCTGTGGTGAAAAGGTCAATAGAAATTCACCTCTAAGGTCACAGTTGCTAAGCAACTGTTTTCGGCAGTTCTGCAACACCGATCAAGCATATTACGTTCCACTGCCTGGTTTCAGAATAAACCCGTGTAGCATCCTACCTGGCCTTTGAAGTGCACCGAGCTCCTTCTGCTTTTCCCAAGAGCACGAGTGCCCATCGTTGAGGCACTGCTCGAAAGGATACGTCCTGGAACCACCGGCTTCCGGTTCACGAGAGCAAAGGAGAGCTCAGTCTTCAGGAAGACCACAGAGGGCTTGATGAGGTGCTGCCCGAATCTCAGCATGATAAATGTTAACCTTCAGGGTCTGAAAGAGACAATAGTTAAGATATTTAAGGGACTGAGTTTGCCTTTCCAAACAACAGGAATAAGACAACCAAATTGTCCAGGCAGATTCTGAAAGAAAAGTGCTTCCTGGGCTCACCAAGGCATTGGGTGTTTGGGAAAGGTTGGTAAGGCTTTCCTAAAAGTATTACTTTTTTGACAGGGTAGTGGAAAGGGTTTCTTTCTAAAGCAAAAATTTTACTTGTAACTTCTTAAACCCTCTTCTCATCATCTTGGCAGGGCTACAAAATTCCAGACAATGTCATTTCTATCTCCCGTTTTCATTTGGTCTGCATTGTCCACACTGGAGTCATATATGCTTGGAGAAGCACAAATAGTATTTCACGTACCCTTTGCACAATACAAATCAATGCACACAGGACTTAAGAAATAAAGAAACCACATTTTCTAAATAAATCTCTCCACTAAATACCTCAATTGAAGAAATACTGACAAGGAAAGCATATTTAGTCATTTTCCATCTGTGCTTTCTAGTTTGAGCAACTGAAATGTGAAACCTATCAATAGGCGTGTGCAATTTTCTCTTATGCAAAGAAAGCCAAAGATTTCCACTTTCATTCACTAAAATTTTCTCTCCTCCTGGTGAGGATTAAAATCCTCCTTAAGTAACTAAGGTACAATCCTAACAGTGTTTACTTTAGGTCTTTAAGCCCTAGAGTATTTAAACTATTTAATTCAATCAGAAATATCCAAGATGCTGCAGGGTAAACTATGAAGTAATGAAGAATTTCATGTGACATAATACTTTAGACACATTGAAAGCATGACGCTAACATTACCTTGCTTGAACCAAGTGACTTATGAGAAAATGCAGTTTTGTAAGTTGCTTCAGATGGGGAAAGATACTGTCAGAATCATGGAGGGGCCTTTTGCTGCAGTTCCTTTCTTGCAAGCCTACTGTGTTTAGTAAGACCCAAACTTGGTTCTTTATCTAAAAAGATTTATTCTCATTTACGGTTCCAATCCTCGAATCTGCTCCAACAAAAAGTACATATAACAACCCCTTCTAAGTGTACACACTTTGAAAGAGTCTTTGAGAAGTGCTTGTTCTTTGGAAGGAAGTTCTGGCTTTTTCAGCTATCTGATTCCACAAATGAACTTAACTAAATTAAATTACGGATAGCAGATGTATCAACTCAGACCTTACACCAGAAGAAAACATGTATAAAGCTTAGTATAAGACACAGTAACCAATCAGATGACTACACATTCAAGTAATAAACATTCTCTAAACAGGCACCATGTCTTGGTTTATTTTTGAAAATTGGAATAAAGGAAATGCTTGAGCAGACCCTGGAAGAGTAGAGATTTTAACCATCCCTGTTTCAAAGATCTGAGAGGGTTCTATAATTTTTTTTCCCACAGAGTCAACAGAAGATTAAGTGTCTGAGAAGATGTGTCCCTTACCATATATTAAACCTGAAACTTGACAGCATACAAAAACCAAGTCTCTTTAGCTACTAGAAGAATAGCTTACCAGAGGAAACACCTGCTGTCTTGTGCTGTGTCTGAAAAAATCAATTATTAGGGACTTCAACCAATCTTCATCATTTCTCTTAAGCAGTCCATCAACCACCCCCTTGTGGGGGTTTCTCATTCGGATTAAAACATGCAAGAATGTTTTTACATGATATGATAAAGAGACATGGCTCTCTCTGCAATGAAGGAAATGTTTCTGATAATGGAGCAAAACGCACGAAGTAGCCAGTATTACCATCCAGTGATAAAATTGTAAGGTAGGGTCTCCACTATCTAGAAAATCAAATGTACCATCACAGCTGCCATTGCATCTAGCAATACTGTGGACGGAAATAAAAGTACTACCAATCATTTCTTATTCTGTCTTCCAAACTACTGACAACTAAAAGCACTGTCCAGGGACATGGAATAAACTTACACACAGAACCAAGTCTTTAAAATAACAGGTGCTGATTTTAAAATCTGATGCTTTGGAATTTGATTTAAGGAGGCAGGAAACATGAGATTTTTGTAATCTCCTAGCCAGAAGACCTCCTCTGGCTATTTGCTGAAATAATACAAACAATAGCAGGATAAGGTTGAGGACACGGGGCTTGGGGCTCCCATGCTTCCACAACTGAGACTCCAGGAAAGCTGGAAATGGATGACATGGTAATTCTAATTACCTATCTAAAATTACCGGGGCAGGAGCAGGAGCAATGAGGCTTGCCAGTCCAGTGGTGTCTCAAACTCACTGTTAAAAATAAGCAAATCCCACTCTGAAGTGTACATTGTGAAATTCTTCAAGTTGCAGAATGGAACTAATATTGATAATTACAAGGAACAAGGTTAAATCTGTGTTAAGGGCTTCATGTTAAGGGCCAGGGCATCCACTGAGGTAAAAGATTTACTAAGTCAAAACATCACTGCAATTAGTGGATTTGGGATGGACAAAGACCGTATTGGAGAGTTGATAAGCAATAAAAAACATTTCAATTTGAAAAAGAAATGCAATATTTAGATTTTTTCTAGCTTAAATATCTAAATATCGTATTTAGAATTATTCTACTATAGATCTAAATATCCTATTATCCTACCCAATATCTTGCTGTCCCTACAATAAAGATGTATTTCTCTCCCCCTTTAACTCTGAGGATTTGGAATCCTATTTAGAATTAATAGCTGTCTACTAATGTGGCCTTAATATCTCCATTTAACATCTGCGTACACGAGACATTAAATTCATGAGAAATCCTAAGCGTTCAGTATTTCAAAATGGGAAGAGCTAGTACCACAAAGCTGTTGGTAGAATGTACCAGAATGATGGAATGAAGCCCAAATTCCAAAACTGACATTTGGGCTTACCTGAAGTTGAACAGAGCACCGTAGGCCGTAGGTACTGCTCCAGTAGGTAACCTGTGCAGGCAGGGAAGTGGCAGAATTCCCTGGGCCCAAGAAGCTCATTCACAACTGGAAACAAGGCCATGACTCTACAAATCTCTACATCATCATAGGTATAGGTTCCAGTGAACCTATGGAGAATACATCTGCAATCCACAGCAACACCATAAAGGAGAAGGGTCTCTTCATGATATTTACCATCATCACCCTATCAGTTATTGACCATAATTTCATCACTGGAATGTTTTTGTTAAAATTAGTCCTAAGCTGTATTGGAAAATATATATATCCGATGGCCCTATCAGAACAATGCCATACATCCTTCATACTTCAAGACAGATTTTCAAAGACAACTGTCAGTTGAGTTGACAGCCTGTATAAATACACTCAACATCTGCCAAAATAAACATATGCAACATTATTAGCCACAGAGTTTGGGTCACCGTTGCTCTCTAATATGGATGAGTATTTTCAATGCTTTAAAAACAATTAAAAATGCTAAATGGATCCATACATAGATTCTGTGGGCCACAGAATTAAGATTAACTATAACGTCTATGTAGGCTATACCACATGCATCTTTACTTATTTTATTGCCATCTTGTTAAAGGAAGTCAGAAAGGATGAGGATATTAAAAGCACTGGCCTCACACATCCCTAAGCAATAGTTTGAAGACTCAGATTACAGCCCAACTGAGTTGATGCAGAATTATTAGCACATTTTTAAATCTCATGCATGGAATTAATGCACGTATTAAAATCTTTTCTATTTGTTTACTGTACAATAATACATCTGAATAATGTATTTCTATCCCTTCATTCAGACTAAATAACTACAGCATGTGATTCAAACAAGTGTGTCAGTTGCACTGGTTGTGCTATATAACACTGTGGACTTCCCATTGCCGTTCTCTCCAACTCTGAAAGGGAATTATGGGAATTTTTTTCTTAGACAATTATTCATTATTTATTATATACTACTTAAGCTGTTTCTGCCTTAGTGATCCTCAATCTTTTCCTGTAAAGCATGATCGTCTGTGATCATGAACCAGTACACCAGAACCAGTACAAACGCTAAAAACCACCCTGGGAAACGAGCAATGGGTACCACTGAAAAATCCGTGGCTGCACAGCAACACACTGCAGAAAGGGTGGAATATTCCAGAGTACAGTGAGGCAGGAAACTGCTATCAGCAGAGCAAGTCATCTGAATTCTACCTGCTTATTGCTTGAATGGCCTATAAACAAGCAGGAATCAATAGAATACAGGTGCACGCATGCAGGTCATGAGATGCAAGTAGTGTGTGCGCAAGGTTTCCCAGCTGATTGGAATCACCTCACTAAGCCTGTTCCTCCAGGGATTGCCATTTTTCACATAATGAGGAGGTCATTGCCAGCTAAAACAGAAACTAAACATAATTGGTGAAAGATGTTTCTTCTTTAATGATAGTAGTCTTTCTAATCCCAGTAATAAGGAGGACAATTACATGGTAATGTTAGAAAATGAAAGAAATCCATTTCTGATAAAAGAAAATTTCAGCACAGTTTAACACGGTTTCTATTCTGACTATTCAGATGAAAAGTGTATTTACTCTTCTTCATATTGCACGTATACATTACATTGCCTATTTCATCTGCCTCATTTTCCTAATTAAATTTCCTTCAAGCTGTGTTCCTGCAGTTGTAGGTGGGAATATAGTAATAAAGGCTAACATAGCAAGTAGACTGATTTTACAGCCACAAGAGATCTCAAATCTGTATAATTTGTATTAGGAAAAAAAATAAAAAAATATACTGGTATTCTGCATTATACCCTGAAAAATAAGAGTGCTAAAATTAAGAAAAATGTTGAGATACACTGAAATATTTTCAAATACTGTTACAGTTTTGTAAAATTTCAAGAATAGGCACATTGCGTTTGCTCTGCCTATATAAATGCTACTCATATGTTTAACATATTTTTGAGAGGAAATCTAAACACAGGCCTCAATTCTTCAAGTTTATTGGGTTTGGGGAGAGCTAGGGTAGGGGTTTTTTTTGTTTCTCATTTTTTAAATAGCAGAAGCTGTAGAATCGTTGGTGTCAAATACACAGGGACAACTCTGAACAGAAGTTAAGGTTCACCTGAAGACAGGTCACTAGGACATCAAGATAGGTTTCTGCTTGTTACGTGTCATCTCTAGAGACAAAGACCAATAGCCTGGAATACTGCTGGAAATTACTTTCTCTGTACTGACTATAAGGAGTGGTGGCACTAGTCCTTTAAGGCTGTCTTCCTGCCTCTAGTCCCAGACGTCCCCATTGGATGCTTAATTGAGATGGTGCTGGTGCTCCAAAATGCCCCTTCGCTTTATCATACAATTACTTGCCCTTAATGACAAGGTGCTGAGATCACCACCCACTGGGAACCAAGCTCAAGGCTTTTGCTGAGCAATCACATAAGCTCTGTTCTAGGAAAGCCTCGAATCTGGTTCTAACAAGCGAACGCAAGATAATACATAAGGGGCTGCTAACTTAAAAGCTGTACATTAAAGAAAACCAATTACAACACCATTATCTCTCTGCGCTAACATAAATGAATATTTTTAGAAACAATCCAAGGAGTATTTTTAAATTTTAAATTTTTTCATTTTACCATATTAATATCACCCTGTTCATTAATTTTGACACTCCTGCTTCTGCTACTCAATTTCACCATAAAACCACTGTAAATTTATATGGCAAAATGAAAACAACTTAGCTGGTTTTGATTTTTTTTTAAGATCTTACAAATAATCATGGTTTTTTTCAACTCAGCAAGATAAGACAACCTGTGTTACACACTGTACTGTGTAGGGAACAAAGTAGCTCTCCAGTAAATTATGTTTATGGCTAACTTCAGATTTTTCCATTGCATTTTCTAAGCTGCCCTTAGCATTTAAGCTGCCCTTTTTTAACCTAAAAAACTATATCCTTAAATGCATATTTGTCATTTTTGCCTCCAAATGGTTTGATTTACCCCAAGTACATATCAATGAACGTCCTTGTTCCTAGCAGCCAGGATTTGCCATTTTGATAAAAGAATACTTAAAAACACTAACAAAAATAAATAATTTTATTCTAAAATCATTCTGTTTTTCTACTAGTCCTTTATCCTTAGTGCAGCTTTATCAGCATTCTCCTTTTCCACTCCTGCAAAAGAGTTAACTACATATTTTGAGTTCTTCCCGTTTCAGAAATCAGCCTCTAATTAAAAAAAAAACAACCAAACCACCAAACCATCTCCCTCGCAGCGAGCCAAAATCAAGCATGCTACTGCTATTTCTGTTCTGAAAAAGCCAAGAAGAATTACAAAACTAGAAAAGGTCCTCAAAGTATCTTTGACAGCCAGAGCCTGGATTCTTTCCATGGGGATGGCATTTAATGCTCTGCATGGGGTTGAAGGGAAAAGCTTGTGTGGATTACTTTCCGTTTTCACCACCCACAGAAGCTACTGAGCAGAAAGCCCATTAAATGCGATGCATGCAACCAATCCTGGCAATGTTGACAAGGACTGATTTCTCACGCCATACGCAGATTATGATGGACTCGAATCCACTACACGCGGCTTCCCCTGCTTAATCTAGCAGCGAAGAAAACATCAAAATTATTACTGTTTAAATATATTGCCATTTTCCTAGCATGGTCAATCAAGCTAAATTATCTAGACTTAAAATTAAAATAGAGTGTGGTATGTTGCATCATACCTAAACACCTTAATGTGTATGATGCTGAGGGCCACCCATTTGCAATCCCATAGCCTGCCTTCCTCTCGCAGCTCCGTTCCCTTTCACCCAAGCTGCAGCAGCGTTTCCCAGCCCCTCTGGGACAGTATTTTTCCCTTCTGCTCTGACAGCATTGATCTCACAGTCTTGCACCCGGAAGCCCTGGTATTGCTGTTACAGCAAATTCTCCTAGGGCATGACGATGAGCCCCTGTTAGAATGGTCCCTTCCTCCATCCCCTTCTCCTCCTGCCTGTTTGTAGCTTTTGGGTTACACCAGTGGGCACAACAACACGCCTACACAAAGCTTATGGACCAAGCAGCACCCCAGCCTGAGCACAGCCTGCTCCAGTTAACATTAATAGCATCACCAGTAGGAAACTGAGGGAGGCCTGACGAGCAGGTCCTGATGAAAACTAGATAGTTCCCAGTTGCACTGGGTCTGACTGGGATGGGGTTAACTTCCTTCACAGTAGCCTGTAGGGTACTGTGTTTTGGATTTGTGACTAAAGCAGTGCTGATAGCACACCAGTGTTTTGGCTATTGCTGAACAAGGTTTTCTTTGTGGTTTTTCCCCCGCTCTGCCCACCACCAGTGAGTTGATGTACATCTTCACCGGTGGCTCCCGACAGTATCGCATATGACTCTAAACCTGTCTCAACACCCTCTGCACAACCAGCCTAGCCCTCAACACAATATATTTTAAAGGGAAGATGCATAAAATTCAAACAAAACACTGCAAGCCTATTTAAAAGCTACAGGTCTGATACAACGCTAGCATACACTAGTTGTATCGGGGTCCGAAATTGCAGCTCACAGAATAAAGCAAAACTCATATTCCATTCTAAACACCACTTTGGACAAATTAACTTTTAAGGGGAGCCTTACATGCTACTGAAACATCTTCCTGCTGCCTCCTTTAGATCTTCATCCATTTTGGTTCTTTTTCCCTTTTATTTATTTATTTTTTAAATAAACTTCATATATTTTTTCAAAATTATTCCTCTTCAGGCATTAAACAGCTTGTCTACTGCACCTGATAAGCCAATGTATGGGTACACACACGTACATGCATGTAAGTCTGTCTTCAGTTTCCTCTCTCCTAGTTGTCTGATCCATCATTGCCATGGCTTTTAAAGTCTTAATTAAAAAAACCAAAAAACAAAAAAAAACCATATTAAAAAAACCCCAACCAGAAAAAAAAAAACAACCAAACCCCCCAGCCTGAACCCTGCAAAAAACCCAACCAACTCCACAACCCCCCAAAAAACAATTCAAACCTCCAGACATCCAAATCTTTGTTGACCAAAAAGAATACAGACACCTAAAGGGAAGTGAACAGCTCTGTAGAGCAATCACAACATTGACAAGTTAATCAACAAATGCAGAATCAAGCTAGATATCAAAAGCGATACACCATCCATAATACATGTAGAGGGCATAAATATTTTTAAGTGATGTAGAAGTAGTTGTCAAATTCATTTCTGTAGCAAACATTTTGGAATACAAATTAGGCCAACTTGTTTGTTTCTTATAATTTGGATAAAGACTGCGAAGTTACACACACTAAATGAAAGGGTTTGTAGTGGCAACAGAGCTGTAAAATCCATTAAAGAAAAATGAAGGCTTAGAAGAGTCATGAAAGCACAAAATGCGCACTACATCCTTCAACTGTCCATATGTATAACCGTGTTCACTAGAAGATGACTCATACAGCATTTAACCATATGGAGAAAATAATTCTAGCAGCAGCAATTTATTGTTTGCCTCTGTGCTCAGGTAACAGCTCAACTCTTCCATATATTAGGACTTTCCAAGTATCACATTAGAATTCTTTTCTGCTATTTTGACCCCCCAGCTATACTTGCAACTTTACTTTTTTCCAAAAACTTTTATGATGACTAACATGAAATAAAATTCCTGTCTTGCATTATGCTGGAGTTGGTTTATGTCCGTTTTATGCCAGAATATACCAGCATGAATTTAACACAATGCAATATTGCAGGAGATATTTTTCAAACAGAATCCCAGTTCCAAGACTTGAGCTTCACAATCTTGTTTGCTAGACAGCTGTGCCCCCTTTGCCTCAGACCAGCAGAGGTGGTCCAAGATTATGATTCCTCCTTCCATGATCATCCGAGATGACATGAATCCAAAGAAAAGTCTGATAACTAAGAACTTTTCAAAATCCATGTACTATATCAGTGATTTTAAGGAAGATGTTTTATGAAATGGGATACAATCAACAGGTTCACCTCCTCATTGGCTTCTCCTGAAAGAGCAAAATACATGGAAGCCTACATATGCAATAAAATAAATGATGTTCACAAATCTTTCCTTAGTGTTTGTCTCCTAGAAAATAAAACCCAAACAATCACACATCATATTTTACGCATTGTTTAATAACTTGCATCCACCATAGCTATTATCCTGATGCATGGAGAAATCAGGGTTTGGGGTTTGCCTCTGCAAGTCATTCTGATGAACGAGACCTTTAGTGCTGCAATAACTGCTGTGAGTAATGGAACAACCAATGGCTTTTATTAAGAAGAAACACTGAATAATGTATTACCAATACTAAGATCAGGGGAAACCACATTTTTATAAGGGAAAAAACATTAATATCAACATGCCATTTTTTAAAGCAGAAATGTGAAAGGCAGAAAAGGAAAATTTAAGAAAATGTTACACAGTATGCAGTAAATGGCAGAAATTATACAGTGAAAATGCTTTTTTCTAGAGTGGCTACCCAGGGCTACATTACATGCTAGAGGAGCTATAAAAGATTGTGACATTTCTTGAGATATATAAATGTAAGGAAAACTCTAACTTTGTAAAGGTAAAGATGGGGGAGGAAGGTCTCTATAGACTAGCACATTGCACATTGAAACACTTGAGTTTAAGCTCATTTCTTTTGAGGCTACAAACTAAGAGAGCTGACATGATGGAACAAGTAGGAATGTTCTTTTGCTGCACCTTACAGTGGAAAAAGGTGGCTTTAAAAACGCAGAGGAAAGAAAAAGCTGTCATGTTTTAGCATTCTTATTTATGGGCCGCTTCATGGGCTTTCGAAATACACACTAAGACTAAGCCTTCGCCTGAAGTGGCTTACGCTGTTTCCTTTGAGTAACTGCAATTTGGACATCTCTAGTATTGGACAGAGGAGGCGGCGCAAATAGAGTTGCAGAAGATAAGCTGCAGGGAGCTAACTGAAACGATTCCAGAAGTAAAAGGAGAAGACAGAAAAGGCTCTTCACAAAACTGGATGATGGTATAAACCAAAGCACAATCAGAAAGAGAGAGAACACAGGGTTTGCTATGGCAAAAGGATGGTCCACACAATTTGGGGCCAGCACAGGATTACAAAAGTCCAGACAAAAATAAATGTGCGATAAGCAAGAGATGTCGCATGGTGCGTTAGACACAGTCCAGAATGTTGTAACTTATGTCACTGAGAAACCAGTTACATCACTTCGAAAAGCCCTATTTATTCAGTAAATACTTCTAAAGATTTTTCTATATTTTGTTCTTTTGTCCTTTACGCTTTTTGATATTTAACCTTCATCAGGTGAAACTACTTCAGTTAAAGGACTACAGAGTTAAAGTAAATCCACTCCTATTAAAAAGAAAATTATCAACAGAGGCAGTTGAGACTTCTGAAAACTCACAAAGGAAAGAAAAAAACTACACATATACAGTGATTCCTGACCATACTTTTTGTCCATGTAAAGAAAAATAAGACACAAGCAGTAAGAACAAGACTGGGATTAGTGCTATCATACTTAATTTCATTCTGAATGCAATGTATTCATATTAGACCATGGTTTTGCCTCTGTAATACTACAAATTTGTTATACTTGGAGCAATTCCTGTGATACCCAAGCGTCTCCACAAGCATTTTATCTTGCTGAATTAATAAATGTAACACAAACATTTAGAGGAAAATGCAGATACTGTACTTTTCTTAACAATTCCTCAGGCATATAGATTAAAAGAGTCATTTAATGAAAACCTATTGTCAGGTTTACATTTGTATATACCTAATAATACTAGGTAGTGGTTTCTTTAAATTTTACATACAGTGCATTTATGTCTACTGCTAGATGCTGGACTCTTCAGGACATCCCATTAGCTTTCATTTTACCAGCTTCTAGATGTACATGCTCTCCGAAATAAAGCCATTTAAACCATGTTGTTCCACAGGCACTGGAATTAATGAAGCCTCATATGAAAGGATTTATGTCCCCCTTTTCCCCGCACATCTTTTTGTCCCCCACACAAGAATGAGAGCCCTCCCCCACGGCCCTTGGAGTGCCCCAGCCCGGTGAGTTACCACAGGGCTGTGGGTAGTTGAGGCTTCTGCGTGTGACGAGTAGCCAGCCCAGAGGTGCAGCTGGCTGCTGCCCAGCAACATCTGTAACGGGGGGAAGAAAAAGGCTCTCCCATCATGATAAGCAGGTCAAGGCCCAAAACTGGACTGTTATAAGTGTGTAGTCCAATTATACAACCACCACCGTACACGTACATATCTAATTATATGCTACACAATTAAAACATAAAGTGCTGTTATAATGCTGACACTTGTGTTTTTAAAAACAAAAATGTTTGTACAATAGCCACTGGCAAAATACAAGCATCCATGACTTTTACTATTTCATATCTAATTGTATACTGCACAATTTAAAAGATGACGTGCTGTTAAAATGCTAAAATTTGTTAAGTCTTTCTTTAAAAAAAGTTTGGACAATAATCACTGGCAAAATATGAGTGTGCATGACTTTTTCTTACTATTTCTGGTTCATTTAAACCAGTAGGACTGCAAACTGCATGCAAACAATGGCGCAAGGAAAATTGAGACAATATTTGTAAATGTACAAAATGGTTTGTAAACCTTTCACAAAAATACAGACTTAGTGAACTATTTGAAGAAGGGTGGTCATGAATAAAGGAATCTGAGAAAAAGAGGTTATACACTTTTGTAGGTTTAACTTTCCCTCTCTGCTCATACCTTCTCTCTGATTTTCCACAAATGCTCTCTGTGGACTTGACCATACGTTCAGAAAATGGCAAATAACATTCCTGCTTTCCAGCCACTTCCCTGTCATTTTCAAAGACCCGTGGCAGGGATCATAGCTTTCTGCATTTTTGAACAGTGCATTATGAGGGACTCAGTCAACAAGGTAATACTGAATGATAACAGCATTGCAAGTCAACTGAAAGAATAAGCAAACTTTGGAAAGGGAAACAAACTCCTCCTCACTGTCAAACCAGCATTAAAGCATGATGGGAACCTACTTCGAGTTTACTGTTGTTGCTTAGATAATTCTGAACATGGTGACTTAACTAAATGTAGGCAAAAATAGGCCAGTCTTATGTGATAATATTTCAGGAGATCTTGCATATCTGGTAGTAGTAGATCAACCCTACTAGGGTTATATCAAAATACATCTATCTACTGAATATGACTCCTTTTCATAAGATCTTTTCTACTGAGGAAAAAGTGGCTTGCAGTCCCTGTTATCTAATATACACATGCATTAGATTTAGTCCAGTAAGATACTAACCCTAGCAAGTTTGGGTTTAGATTTTAGCAATAACCTGACTACTTTCACTCTCTGTCACCACCAAAAAGAGCCAAATGACTACTATGCTGCCTGCTGAAATAGCCATATTTAAAGATGTTCACCCTAAATTGCTTTCTTTCTGAGTCTTTTTCCACTGTAGACATGAGATCTTAGCAAATTAACCACTAAAATATATCACATGGTTTTCTACCTTCAGGAGGTTACTTTCAGAATCAGAACTTAACACAACTCCAGCATTTTATCCTTTGATTAATTTACACAAGCAGTAGAAGTCAAAAATAATCCTGCCAATATTTGTAAAGCTAAATTTCAAAATATAGATGTAATAAGGTATTTTCTCCACTGTAATACTTGCAGCAGAAATGCAGAGAAGTCAAAACCAGAGAGGAAGATATTGTGGTAAGGAGCCTAAACCTTCATTTTCAATATGCTGGCCTGCATCTTCTTTTGTAAAAGATTAAGGACTGCCAAAAACATTTCTTTAAATATACACAATTTTTTAGGTATAGATAATTTCTACAAGTGTATTACTTCATTGGTCCTATGTCATAAGTATGTCATAGCATGTACTAATTATAACATTTAACTGCACATGTGCACCACTCTCCAGCTTGCTTTTTAATTTATGGTTGCCAAATATCCTGAAAAATATGCATTTTAATCTACCTGTAACTACCCTAAGGTGCCTGATGTTTTTTTTCCTTTTAGGCAATAGTCTATATGATTATTTTTTTACCTAGTCCAACCATACAGAATTGCATGAGTCACATAATCAAGCCATAAACCAAGCAAATAATTTTGTATGTTTCTGCTGTATTTCTGGCTTCCTTTCCAACTCTGCATCACTTCAGGCATCAACAAAAAAAATGTTTTAGCGTTACTCCTTTTAACTTTCCAAGATTAAAAAAAAACGTTTATGGTCACATGGTGAATTGCAGTAACTGAGACAGTATTATGTTCTCATTTGTCAGTAAACCTGATAACATTTTAAACAAGAATTGGGTGCCAGATGACTGTTCTGCAACTAATTCTGGAACAAATTTCTGTATAATCTACTGAAAGTGCTTTGGAGTTCCATGCCAGCAAGGCTTTCTAATAAGATATTGATGAGTAATTAGAAATCTATAGACACGATTAAATCTTAATCTACAACCTGCAGGATAAATGTTTAGGCTGAAGCACGGCAAACTGGCGGAGAAGTCAACTGGAGATCCCTCTGTAGATTCAAGAATTTGGCTGCCATTTGGCAAAGCTGAAACTCTGATTTATTTGTGAATTCCTGACTGCACTGGTTTCCAGTGGAGAGATAGCTCTTAAAACAGACTGCTAGCTCACTTTCACAGGCCTCCACTTACAGCCCTGGCTGCTGGAGTACCAGTATCAAATATTTTATAGAAGGTGGGCATAAATTGCTTATTTCTAATAAAAACTTTGGACTATCATTGCATCTCTTTAATAACAGATGCCATTTGCCTGGTGTCTATGATTTAAAGGGTCATTTACATGATACATATGTACTACACAAGCTACCCCAGTAAGTAATTATACTGAGTCAAGCAAAGTTCACACTAACTTTCATTTTTTCCTCAACAGCAAGAAGTTGTGCTGTAAGTAATGTCACAGCAATACCATAAAGCGCTGGGAATAGTAGGTTTTAAGCAGCCTGGAAACAGTTACAACTGTAAACAAAAGAGACCTTGACTGAAACTACCGAAAAATTCATTTTCTGTTGTTGTTACAAGAGATTTATTGGCCTACGCAAGTGCACTTCATAGTCAGGACAAAAACTCCCAACTGCCTACACATAGAGTAGCCTTCCAGTTCCATATAAGCTATGCGCGTGACACAACATGAGAACTGTAGTCTAACAAGCTAAACGTAGGCTAACACTAAAAAGGTGTTTAAAGAAAATGCTTCTTCAACTAGCTAGGCAATTACAAGATACATAGCCACTGTTCTGATAGGCAGAGCCACGCTGAACACAAGAAACATTTCAATTCTCTAATCGCTGTCAGCTAAAGATTTCAGAAAGCTTTGGAAAAAATACATACACATATCCATCTTACGCATAAGTAAACAAAGCACAGATAGAGTTAGAAAAGCACAAATTGCCAGAAGATACCATAAAATGTTTTTGCCTTGGTTAATCTAATAAAATTAAAATTCTCCAAAATTAACAGAAAGACTCACAAATATTTAGCTTGGGTTCAAATCCATACTGCTGGTTTTAAAGGTCCATGAAGAACCAAGGTGTTATCTTGAATTACCTATGCTACTCTTTTAGCAGCCAGCAAGCCTAAAACAAGAACTGGCATAAACTGCCGACAGAGAAAACAGAAGTAAAATCAGGTACATGTAAAACCTACTCGCTATACAAACGCAGACATAACACATACAACTTGCTAATTAAAGTTATCCTAAACAGAGCAATAGTATTTTGCTAGACTCACACTCATGAATTTTCTGGTATTTAGAATGTCTTCATGGAAGAAAGAAACCTGAATATACTATGAAAATAAATGAAAGTACATTTGGAAAGATTCTCTTAATATTTATAATAGAAAAGGTAGTACTGCCTTTTAGGGAATATGGTTTCTCAATTAATATTCAATTCCCCACATTAACTGGATCACGTATTTCAATATTCCCAATTAATCTTTCTTCATTGCAAAAATCAAACAATCAAATTGACAAGGATGAGAATTCAGATGGCTTATGTAATCCCAATTTACGTGCAAGCCTTAAGAAACAGTCTTTAATAATAAAATCATGTATTAGAGTTTTCAACAGGACCCACTGCCTCTTCTCTGCAGGTGATTCACTGAAGTTTTGCCTCTTTCAGAGAAAGCTCAGAGTTCCTGTGTGATACTACACAAGGTACCAAACACTAACTTTTCCTTATCGATCAACAGTGACATGCAAATGTTCAGTTCATACACTTCAGATGCTGGGGAAGAGATCTAGACACAAGAAAAACACACCTGAAGCTCAAGTAGCAAGTGCTGTTTTCTCAACACAGTACATACTATATGATCTAAAGGCTCTAAAAATCCCATCTTATGTCTTAAAACTTGCATCCAAATTTGGTGAATTTTTCTGACCTTAATCTCTGTCAGTTCCCCATCTGTAAAACAGAGATAATACCGCATCCCTCACTGGGGTTTTGTGAAGATAAATTTAATTTAAAACCTGTGAAGCACTTGGATACTGTAGTGATGAGTAGCACAGAAAAGCCTATGAGGAAATTAATAATTCTGACTTCTGAGCAGTGTCTGAATGATGCTCTGTAAATAAGGCTTAGGGCCATATATCACACACTAAGGATAAAACGACATCTTGAATAGGGGCTCATTAACTGAGTACTGTCCATCTTGTGTACTAAGGCAGAAGTCTTTCAGAAAAGTATTATGTGTTCTTATAGTTAAAGACTTCATCATAATGCATATGCATAAGAGAAGCCAAATTTACGTTGCAATGCCAGCCTTAATGTTAACATCCTCTTCTCTTGACTGCTTGCTTTTGCATTCTTAATAATGTTCTCTGCGTGCAGTTTGTACGTGTAATATTTATGTACAAAGAATGAATTATAATCTCATTGTGAATCTCTGATTTCCATGCACAAGTGGTAATGAACAAAGCTTGGTTAAAAAACATCCATTAGAAAAATAAAATACCAAGCTTGCCTAGGCTTGGTAATTCAGCAGGGCTTCTACTGAATTTTCTCTTCAATTGCTTGAAATGGTCCAAGTGCTACTTCTGTTAACACTTACTATGTATTACCACAAGAGACTCAGGAAGGGAAAAATATATCAGGGGACTGTCCTTTCAATTTTTATCAAAGGCATTCAATTTTAATTCTCAACAATAACAGCAGCTGACATGTTCCCTTTGCTAGTTCCTGTGAAAATAAATCAGGCAGATATTAAGCCAGAAGTGCACATGGGAATCGAGGAGTAACAGCATCTCCCCAACATGCTCTCCGGTGCCTTCCTCCTCTTCCACAAACAGCCCCTCCGTACCTTATTGGAGCAGGTTGATGGTTGATCTTGTGAGGGTTTACATTCGAGTCCCTTTCCAGTGACCACCATCTCCTTCCCCAGACTGCATATACATGCCCTCAGGGTGATGGATACCATCCCGACAGCCCTCTGGCAGCGCAGCTCTGACAGACCCAGCCCTAAACCAACCGTCCTGCCATCCGACCCAAGACAGCAGACTCTAGGAAGCGGGACAATTTCCAGTCCTGAATTCATTCAGATGACACGTAAGCTGCTCATTAAAAGCAAGAAGAGTTACACCTAGCAACAGAAGATCACAACCAGATCCTGCTAGATTCAGCTCAAGGAGCTTCCTAGAACTCAAGTACTAAAACAGCATAATGTATTCAATTTAAAATGAAATTTTTGAATATTATATATATGAAAGTGATCACATATTTACTGATCATTAGAAAAAAATACAGTAGATTTCCCAGGGACTACTTGTACAAAACCCTTAAGAAAATAATATTCTCTTTTAACTAATTTTATCTGTGTAAAATTATCAATGGTCTTAAGTATCACCAAAACAAATGAAATCTATTACATTCCAGCTAAACTATCTGTCTTCAGAGAGTACTTAGAAGATATTATTTGTTCAAATTCACAGTATTCACTGTATTTTGTCAACGGATCTTACATATTTATAACAATTTTTATAGTAATACGAAGCCAAAAGATGTTATACCTAGAATATTCCATCTTCTCAAACGGGCAAAAGAGAACCAACATCTTTTAAATATTTAATTAGGACTAAAATCAAATTTACATAGTGATATGCAACATTTTCAGCTCGTGATAAAGACAAACATCTCTGCATATTATCAGTACTTGAAAGTGTAGTCATTTCTATTTCACTTTGCTTACAGAGTGTCTCCAGAGATTTTCACACTACTGTGCATCATTTCAGATGCTTCTTTTAGTTTTTTGTTTAACTAGATCCTTTTTGATAGAAGTTTGGACATTACATTTTCAACAGTAAAACGTTTGGTACTTAATCAAAGTTTTGAGATATGCCCTAAAATAATTGTATTTGCCTTTAGCAAACATTTTATTTGAGTTTTGAACAAAACTGCAGATGGAAGCTGATGAAAATTACTCCAGCTTGAAATGCACTGACAGATGTGCTATATAGCAAGGGACTTCCTTGGAAATGTTCTAATTTTCTTTCACTAATTTAGAAAAGGTTTATTTAAAATCTGGTAGAGTGTACTGAAGTACAGGGTCACATAATATCTGCTCATGTGAAGAAAGGGAAAATGTAGCTGAGAAACCTAAGCTCTGACATCTTGAAATGGTAAAAAATTATCCAGAAACCAGAAGTCTTTTAAATGATCTAACATTTTCAGGGAGGAGGGGAGGGGAAGGTAAAAGTAAAACCTACAATTTAATCATCATTAACCTATAATAAATTAAGAATTGATAAAATGGAAATGTATTTCTTATTTTATGAGCTTTTGGAAAAAAGGGGGAAAAAATCCATAGAAAGCTTTCTCTTTTTCCTCTGTCTTGAAGAAGTACTTAATTGCCAAGAATCAAACTTTCAGGAAACAGCAACAAACACACAAGCACACACACACTGCATAAAGAAGCACTACGGAGATCTTAACATATTTCATGGTTATGACTTGAAGAATCTTTTAAAGTTCACACACCTGCCAGGAAATCTGCATTTTGCAAAGTCAAACTGATATGAAATCAAAGAATTTAATCATAAAACCAAAAATGACAACGTGGCCAAAACAAACAAAAAACCCTTACTTTCAACTTTCATTTAACTAATAATTTTCTTTTTCCGACAGCAATACAACCAGATAAACTGTGCATTTCCCTCTCCTCCCCAGCATTAGAAGATCAGCAAGTCAAAGGTACAGAGAGAAGTAGTTTTTATTTCTATTTTTTATTAGAATTCCTGTGCAACCTAGAAATGTTGGCTGCAAGTGTCACCTCCAACCTTGAGACAAAAGTGTAACTATCGCAAACACTAGATCATTTCAACCATGACTTTGGCCAGCTGAATCTCCAAGGATGGACATTCTCCAACGAATCCCAGAAACCTGTTCTTCAATAGGGGAAAAAAGGTAGATTATGAATGAGCACTGAAGAAATAAATCATCAGGTTTCCACCAAAAACATCACAAGCCTTATGGGGCAGCAGGCTCTTACGTTAGATAAGTATTGCTCCCTCAGCTTGTTAGATGACATCTTGCCACAGACTGACTTCCTAATAATGACATGTAAGACTGTTTTTCCCATCCTCTACCAATCTCTTTCCATTGCTTCCTTGCATGATCAACACAAGCGAAATACCCACATCCCCTTCACTGAAAGTACTTGCAAGTGCACTGAAAAAGCTCCTTTCGTATTGAGGTAATCAAGCTCTCCCAACATGCCTTTTACAATGATATTGGGAAAACCTTTCTCTACAGTATAAATAGGTAAACTAGCTCCTATTTTGCTATTTGATTAAACAAGATGTTTGTACACAAGTATATGTATCAACA
Organism: Chionis minor; assembly: GCA_013398295.1. Classification (NCBI taxonomy): domain Eukaryota; kingdom Metazoa; phylum Chordata; class Aves; order Charadriiformes; family Chionidae; genus Chionis; species Chionis minor. Next base: position 241,698 of record VZSF01010247.1, on the reverse strand, counting down.
CATGGGAATTTCCAGATATAAATCATTCTGTCTCCTGTATCAGTTAAATGTTCAAAAATAAAACTTCACAAATTCATGGAGTTTAGTAGGTGATCACTTCCAAGGGAAGGTTTTCTTTGGCAGTAAGATTTAACCACTAATTCTTATTCTTGTGCTCTCTGATGTAACTGCACTAACAATCTCACCTGAGTAAATGCAGGTTATTTAGTATTAATCTTGATCATTGATTCCTACTTTAATATATGCTCATTAACTTTATATTGCACAAGTTGAGTGAAGCTTCTACACTCTAGCAATCCAACATGCCCTCTATACGCTCCCCTTTGGGCTGTTCCAGAGCCCTCACAGGAGTTCACTTTCCAGTATCACACTGCTGTAGCGTTAAAGCACAGAAGTTCACATCTACAAAACTCAACATTTCCTGAACACAATGTTTCAAGTGATTAAAACACTTGGAGATTTTCTTTTGTTGTTTTTTTTTTGCACTAACACACTCTTCATATGCTTAGCTAAATGGAAATTGGAACTCAACCGCTACATAGCAACATGCAGCAAAATATTCCAGTTCTGTATGCAGCAGATATACTCCATGCTGTGATTGACCCATGTGTTAACTTTAAAGAATAAAATTTTGGGCCTTACTCTTTAAGATGTAGGACTGATATACAGTAATTCATTGGTTTAATTGAAGAATGTATACAGGTTGCTATAGCAATAGCTAGTCTGTATTCCTTCAGCTGAATACTCAAAATTATTACTTTCACAGAGTACTTTAACGTACATCTCTTCAGAATGTACAGCACAGGCTACCACATCTCTAGACTTGCTCAGATGCAGCTTCTCAGTTTGTGCCTGTGCCCTGGACAGTTGCACTATCAAAGCAGGCAAGTACGCTTTTGGGAGTCTTTGCATTACCGATAAAAAAGCTACTCTGCAGAATTACCAATTTGGGATGAGTAATCTTGGATGAAAGAGTTGCGTAATCCCACCAGTCATCCCTGAAGCAATTGCATCTCTTAAAACATGATTTCAAACTCCAAAGTGGTGTGCAGAGCAGCCACATTCCCTCATGGTAAACACTTGTAGTTCTGTGCACGGGGGCAAACAGAGCTCAATGACCCCGTTTTGCAGGAGATTTACCTTCTGAAAGGCACAGTTGAGGGAACCATGCTTGTGCCTACCCTACTCAGGCAGATAGTAAGGTTATTTACTGGGCAGGGTAAATTTTTTTATCCAATTTCTACATGTTCATAGAGAAAAGCTGGCTAACTTTGCAAACCAGCTTTTTATTTAAAGAAGAAATATGCATATGATGAATTATTTGGAACATCATACTTCATGGAAGAATTCTGAAAACTTATCAGAGCATATTATTAGTATGTCATTCATTTAACTAACATTTGTTGCACGTATACATATGCCTATACCCACTCAACAATACAAGGAAAAAAAGACAGTTTTATTGCACACATTTTGTCATTATTTCTACATTGGAGAAAAACCTCAGTAAAGCATGTTTCTCCAGCTAGTTACAATCCCCTTTATGTTTCCCATACACTGGTATTCCCTATCCCTACTGAACACAAACATACACAGTCAAACGTTTCTTGGGTCCACAGGAAACAAGCCAAGGTACCAGGAGCCAGAGCTATTAATTTCTCAAGTTCAGAATGCAGAATTTACCCACCCTGGTGCGGGGTGTTCAGGGAAAAGACAGAAGAGAGCAGGATGACAGATGAATCTGGACTGAGCAATCCTTTATTCGGCAAATAAATCTTGCTAATACAGTAGCATATGAATGACCAGCTCTTCCCCAGAAGCAACCCTGTCCCCCAACAAACGAAGGTATGGAATCTGACATGACAAATATTGATTTCCCCAGAGGTATTTGTTTTCCGAACACAAGTATTATCTCAAATCAGCAATCAAACCTCAGCAGCAGTTTACTTTTAAAGGCATTTAAAACTCTTATACTGTAGTACATATAATGTGTAGCCAGGTAAGCCTAAATGCAGTATGTATTTACATACATTTCTTGAATGCATAGGAATAAGTGTTGCCATACTTAATTATTTCTGAATCAACACTGTTTTAAATTAATTTCTCTGTTTATTTTGGTTTAATTTACTAGAGGCACAATCCAAAGCCTGTTCACAGAAAGGAAGAATTCCCATCACACTAATTGATAAGATATGGTCTCAGAAATCTTACTTATCACATCAATATTGTAGATCTAGTCTTCTCTGCTATCGTTTAGTGCCACTGCACTTATATAAAGTTAGTCTAGGTAAATTGTCTATAATTTATTGTACTCTTTGAAAGAATTTATGGCCTATTTGCCTATTTCATCAGTCAATGGTATGGATCTCCCAGATATGAGACTAGTATTTGACCCAGATTTAACTGATTTTAATAACGTGAGGTTTCCCAAACTCGAAAAGAAATAAAAACTGGATGATAAGTGGTTATACCTATTCCATTCAAGAACACATACTCAAGATTCATCCTATTCCTTCAGCATGGGTATACCAAAACAATAATATGGAATAACATGGAAACTGGAAAATTTAATTGTTAAGTTGATATAAATAGCTCTCTGACATTCCCCTGATGAATAAAGGGCATCTACTACTAATCCCCTTCTAATTTATTCCATTAACTCACTGTCTATTTGCACGATTTATTTGAACTGCCTATTCAGCTCAAAGAGCTATTTCTGCAATCAAAAGTAACCCTAATATGATACTAGTTAATTTTTTGTCATATGATTAACTTTCAGCAGTAGGTATACTCTTTCACCGTTATAGCTACCACATTTTGCGTTAGTTTTATAGCAGAAAAATGTTCATATACAAGAGCAGCAAAACCAAACCAAAGCAGATTTTTTGTGTTTGTATCAGTTGGAAAATATAAAAATTCTCTAAAACAAAAACTTATTATCTTCAAATGTTCTTTGGTACCAAGATGAACCAGGAATAGGGTTTTTTTCAGGCAATTATTCAAGTGAGGAAGAACTGTACTATGATCATGCTTATCAAGCTTACACTCAAATTCAAAATCTATGGATAGTATTGTTTCAGTATTCAATCTGTCTCTCAACTTCTACTCAAAATCTCTATGCCAAATCAGAGCACTTAAATATTTTGTCTAACAGACATGTCTTCTCAAAATGTCTAAATTTATTTATAGTGTCAAAAATACTTAGGCCAAATTATTAATATTCTCCTTAATCTATACACCTCCAAACCAAACTTCATTCATTTATCAAAATCAAATGCAAACTTTTTAGCAGGAACAAGCTACACTATACCAGACTAATTTCCTTGGTCAACAAAATCTGCTTTATTCTGTGGAATATACTCAAATATTTTCTTTAAGCACCAGAAGGTCTGTCCACAAGGACAAGCGTTAGAGGAATTTTCTTATGATTGCTTCTAAACTATGAACAGGATTTTCTAGCACCTGGCAATACCAACACCTCAAGTGCAGACCAGCTTTAAACAGTACTTTTCATTTGCCTATATTTGCTCACATTTCTGTTCAAAAAGTTACTAAGAAATGGAAACAAAAGTGACAAGCTACAGCCAATGAAATAAACTGATCTACCAATCCTAAACTGAAAAAAAGGAAAAAATATGATGGCACAGTTCTTGGTAGACCATTCAGAAAACATCACCATCTTGATTTTGCTTACCCCTTCCCAAAAATTGCAAGTAAAGTTAAGATTCAGATGAGCGAAACAATACTACCCAAAATGCAAGAGAATTTTAAAAAACCCCCAAAACTGTAAACTAAGTAAATATTCAATAAACTAAGCAATTATGGAAACCTGAATAATAAACCAGTGTGAATTGTTCATTATAAAATTCAGTTGAGAACAAGTGATTTGGGGTATATAAATTTGGGCACAGTTTAAGAGCATGTTGCAAACTCGCGGAAAGTCATAATTCAGACAGAAATTAGGTCTGATCAATTTAGAAAAAAAATACACTAACGGTTTAGATGAGTAGTGAAAGACACATAATGAATAGAAGAATGTAAAGCCATTCCCAGCAATACATACAAGTCAGGACTAAGAAATTGTGTAATTCACCAGGGAAAAAAGAAAAATATAGAAAAACAACTGGCCAGCAGAGATTAGGACACAAAGAAAAATTTCATTAGGAACACAGAATTTATAAGTGAGCTGTATACCTGCATAGTTTGTGACAGAAGTAGTAATAGAAATAATAATCCAGAAAACAACGGAACTATTCACTAAGTATTAGTCTCAGAAAAAATCTAGATGATGTGGTTGCAGGGTGAGGTGATTTCTACAACAATAATTAGGGAGAGAAAATTAATCAACAGTTGCTGAAATTAAATAGATCTGGATAACTTGTATCCCAGGATTTTGAGACGGCTAACCAAGCAGCATCAAGAGTGTCAGAAAAAGATTACATTGCTAAGCTTTAAAAAAACAAGCAAGCAAAACCAAAACCCACAAATTGAGCAAATCAAGTAGTTATATTCTTGTTAGCCTGAAATCAGCTAATGACAAAATCCTGGAATGGTTGATACACAACTTTACTAATAAGCAATTAAAATAAAGGAAAACTAATGCCAGTTGAGATGGATTTGCAGGAAATAAGGTTAGCTATTTGGAATATATATTATTTTTAAATGTGTTTGAAAGCTTGACTGATAAAAAAGGCTGCATCTTCAAAATGATACACGTTTCCACAAAACAACTTAGTAGTCCATGACATTTTGATTAAAAAAACGGAACTATGTAAAGTCAACATGAAGTAGACAAAACGTAAAAAAAAAAATTAAGACATCAATAAATAACTGTGAATAAGAATCATTTGCTTTTAGCTGAACACTGCAGAATTTGTCATTTAACCCCATATTAATATCTTCATTGGTGTTTAAAGGGAAACAAATCATTAGAGATAAGGCATAATAGACTGAAGAATGCTCTAAAATACAGTAGGACACCAATGCTAAGCAAGAAAATGGGTTTACTGGGAAAGCTGAGTAAAGGAGGGTAGAAGCTGTGCTAAATGTCGAGTTTGACAAAAACTATGTTGCTGTATTTGCATATCAAGAAACTACACTGAGAATCAGAAGTTTAGAAGAGACCTAGAGTGGCTGGAATTAATCTCACGTACCCTGCAGCAAAGCTTTAGCATCCTCACTGGCCATGCACACAGGGAAATCCCCAAGCACACAAATGGCTGTTAAACTACTTTCTGTATTTGGCAGTAGTACAGCCACAGCTGGAAAAGGGTCTCATTCAAGGATATAGAACTTTTCATATCAGGTGGATATACTGACGAATATTTGAGCAAGACAAACACAACAAATCAGTTAGAAAACATACTTTGTAAAAGGGCACAGAACTCCATCTATCTCGCTTAATGAAGGGAAGCCTGAGGAGCGTCTCGAGTGCACAAGCAGCTACAAGACATTCAGATCTTCACAATCTAGAAACACAAAGGTATAAAAGCTTCTAGTGACGGAAAATGGTAACTATTAAAAAAGATCAGACTAGAAATTAAGTGCATGCTTTGTTTGGCGTATTTCCCTTAAGTATCATTTATTATTTGAGTAAATTACCAAGAGCAGTGATTTTCTATCAAGAGTAATTTTTAAAAAATCAAGAGAAGGTGTTCTTCTGAAAGATCTAATTCAACTATTAATGTGGGGAAGTCGTATGGCTTTCTCCAGTGCCTGTGGAAGCCAGACTAAGGCGACCACACTGGGGCCTGCCTCTCTAAACTAGGAAATAGTTCCTTTAAGCAATCTTTCTGCGGTATGTAGCAGGTTCACCAATATTTTGGTGCTTTTAGTGTCACGATAATGATCACTGAGCAGACAGGTGTGGTAAGGGACTGAGTAAATGAGGTAATTTGTAATTAAAATTAAATGCAAGTTTAATTTCTGTTACACCTTTGATTCTGTTATGAATGCTAGTCCAGTACTTACATAATAACCCACATTAATCAACATTATCTTTGCACCTTTTTAAAAATTTGGTATGCAGTCTCTTTTCTCAGTGCCAAAAAAGTCTGCCAGCACAAGCAGAAAAACAGCGATTTATTTTTACTTTCAAAATATAACTTAAAGAGTTTAGGATGTCTCTTAGAGGGCTGGTTGTCACTTATCATACATATGTCTTTATTTGCAATCAGGTATAAAACTAAATTTAAAAAGCTGATTACAGTGTAAACAGTACTTAAAGCTAAGTACAATATTTTGTTTTGTAAATAAGTAAACACGGATTTGGCTTTTTCTCTCTTCAGTCTCTTCTTCCAAAATTATTTAGTTTGAACTGGGCAAAGCTTATTCAAGTGAAAACAAACAAGGCAGATGGTTAAACGTCTGTATTGTTTGGAATTCCATCAACTTACCAGCTACCAAACTACCACTAGGTACAATTGCTCATCACCAGTACCAGAAAAAATAATTAATCCTTAGAGAGTTGTATAAACCAACCCACAGAGTAGTGGCATTTCATCTACAATGGTTGTTATCAAGATTAGATTCCCAACAAAATTCATACAACATAGTTCTAAGTTTTCCGAAAGACTCAGCTACCACTGCCACCACTGTATGTCACAGTGTCGCTCTAGGCAGAAGAAAGCGATGTTTCTGGAATTTGGAGACTGATTCAGAAATGCACTTGAGCACTTTTTTTTAAAAAAATAAAAAAAATTAAGAAAAAAAAAAGGCCATTCCTAGTCCAGACAACAATCAAACATGTGTTGAAGCTTCTGTTGAATGTAAGCATAATTCTAAACAGAAAACATTTGCAAATTTTAGGGACAGACATGCCAACTCACAACCAACAGAAAAGAGTGGCATTTTTGGGATATTTAATGTAGATCAATGCGTTCTCGCTTATATTCCATTACAGCAATGGCGCTACAATTCTGGGGAATAAAGACAAACAGTAAAAGTGTGTTTCTGCCAGCTTCTGAAATGCATATCCACATCCTACAGGGCTGGTGCAAGGCAAGGCATCAAAAGTCCAACATGAGTGTCCAGGAATCTCAAGAGAAAGTTACTTCACAAAAAGCCTTACCACAAGGGTATGTGCTAGCACATACTAACCGCATCCTACCTCTGGTTAGGACAAAATGTGAATGCAATTCTTACAGACCTGTGTAACCCAATGCATTCCAAGATAAGTCTAAAAAGTATGAAAAAAAATAAAATAAAATTCAAGTTTCTTATAAGAAAACTAGCCTACGTACAGATCCCAATAACATTTCACCTGATAGGAACTCCTGTGGCAAGAAAGGTATATTTAAACAGACACCATTGCCTCCAAATAGCCCAACTTTCTTGACAAACTATAAACCAAACTTACAGATTATTTACATGGGAATAATTTCTTTGATTCTGGAAGTGTAGCCAGCTTTGGGATAAGACACAGCAGTTAGACCACCAATCCAGAAAACTGTCAGCATCTTCAGCTAGCAGTGATTAGCAATAACATAGAAGCTTATGGGCTGCGAATCTCATAGAGGGGAACAAGAAGTACCATTACTAAATCTCTTGAAAGAAAATAGCACTTAGCAAACCACAGTTCTTCTTACTATCTACACATCTGTATTGTCACCTACCCAGACACATCCAGCCTTAAGTTTTTGAGGGAAAATTAAGCATTTCTCTGGTCTAGCGAGCCATTTCCAGCAGAACACTATGTGGATCCCGCTTTCTTTATGCTCCCTTCATTAGGATGTGGAGACAAAAAAAGTCATTTCTCAGTGTTACAGCAGAACTAAGATCCTTAGCCAAATCAGGAATGCTAGGCAGCAGCTCCAGCATAAACACTGGAAAGAAAAAAAATTTGCTATCTAATTCAACAAGCTGAAGAGATGGATTCATAAACAGAGGCCCAAGAGTGAGAGATGGTTTGGCCAATGCCAAATACCACTTTGATGAAAACTAAGAGCGAGGCAAGTCTCCAGAGAGCCAGAGAAACGGATTGCCCACATTTAGCAGGCGAAATAGCAAAGACTAGCAACTCCTAACACACACACAAACACCACACTCCTTTAGAATCTAAAACTGAACTTTATTAGCTTCCCATTCTAATGATTCCAGAGTTTTGAATAGGAAAAGAGCTTATTTGAAAATGTCTCACTTTGCCTGAAGAGAACCATTATAATGATTACACTGTTGTATGAACACCTCTGCTGAGGGCATATCTTCATTTGTTTAAAAACAGAACTCTTGCTAAAATGCAGCTTACTTTTTATTAGAGGACAGAGTATAAAAAGAACTGTCTTAGCAGAAGGCCCTGTGCTCCTTAGGGACTGAAAAGCAAAGAAAAGAACCCAGAAACCTCTCAGCCTTACAGTCGGTATTGTGGCCTCTTGGAAACAGGTATAGAGATCAAGAGCAAACAGATTAGCAGCCCTTTAGGCTAGACTTAAATCTTGATTTTATCGATCACAAAGCAAGAACAAAAAACAGTAAGAGAAGCTAAAGAGTGAGCTCTGTTTAATTTACATTTCCACATCACTAAAAATTAGAAAGGTACAACTTTCCCTAACGGAGAGGATAAATTTCTAATTATTCAAATTTTTAAATTTAAGCATATCAGATCTGAGCTCTGGATCCAGAACTGCATTTGAGGTTAATCTTCAAATGTATCCGGTCCCTTTTCATGATATCGTTTATGCAGATATTTATCTTTCAGTGCATGCTTGTATGTTTTAAGTCACATGTGAATTGATATTCATAATAAAGGAAATAGTTCTAAAAATATACATAATTCATATTGATTTTCCTGTATTTCAAGATTTTTTGAGAAATACCAGGGAAATTCTTGTTCTGTATATTCATCCCAATATGTAGGGGATGCAGACCAACTACAGCAGCACTCAAAATACATGGTTTTTTTATTTTTTGGTTTTGAATATAATTCTGTGGGTAGGGGAATGATGTGCACTAACCACAAGTGATAGCAAATACTCTCTGAAAATGGCAACAACTGACACCTAAAGATTTAGACCTAGTGGCTGTCACACGACTACGGGTTCGATGACACTCAAACACAACCTCAGTGGAAACCATCCTTTTGCATCTGAAGGATTGAGAAGGTTTGTTCCCACTGTATGGAGGAGCCTGACAAGATTTTTACTGGTTTACTTCTTTCCCTTAAATAATGAAATAATGGCAATGAATGCAGAACAAGATGTCACCAACATACATGAGATAAACATATGAAACTAAAAACCAAACCAAACAGAGAGAAAAGCTTAGGGAAACTCAATAAGCCCCATGAAGGAGGGAATTCACCCTGACACAAATTGGTTAAGGGCAAAGAGACAAATTGTGCTGGTGGGGCTACTCAGTTCCCACAATTTAATACCTTCTGCTGTAATATTTTTGGGGCACATCAAAGAACAATACAGGCTGATGTTGGTAATCCCTCTCACATATAAAAACTTTCATTACGGAGTGTTAAAGGCATCATTCTGTCTGAGAAATGGGAATTGATAGGGGTTGGCTTTTTTCTATCCTGGGGAAATATCTAAGGCTCTTTCTCATGGTGACACTGAGTACTCTTGCCAGAATTTGTTCTGAAGGCTGCAGATGTGCAATATGATGAAAAATCTCTTTGATAAATGGGAAAAAGAGGGGAAAAAAAAAAAAAAAGAGTTCAGCAAACCACTTTTCTGTGTCAGACCCAGAAACTGCTTTCCATTCTAATTAGTTTTAAATGTTTCTTGTAAACACTTTTCTATTTCTTCCTGCAAAGTTGTCAGCACTAATTTTTACAGAGATGCCTGTACTCAACATCTTCTCTTGTAGAAGCACAGTGAAGCATGTTTTATTTTTCATCCATGAGAAGTGCCGAGTTCCTTTCCCTACTGTAGTTACAGTAGTTGGATAGCCCGAGTTTGCTAAGGTGAACCCTCATAATTTCAATTCAGTGTGAAATTCTTGCTTGTTTCCCAAGCTGAACTGCTGCACTCTGTGGCTGTCTTAATTATGCAGTTGCCAAAGTCTACATCAGGTAGGATCACATCTTGGAAACGCAGCAGAACTACTTGTGCATTTAGTACACAACATAAACTTCAGAGGTTTGAAAGGATGGCACTGCGTTTCCTAGCCTCATGCAAACTCAAGCAATCTCACTTATTTTTAATATACTCGTGCAGAATTGCAAAATGAGAATATGTAATAAAACCAAGAGACTAAATTATCCTCTCAGTCCTTAAACAAGTAAATCGAATTAGAGCCTTATCTGATTTACAGAAATAAATTTACATAGAATTTGACCCGAAATTCATGTGGAAGATAACTAGTGCCCTAGAGCTAGCCAAGAAAATCTGCCAACAGTGCATCAAGAGTTTTAAACAGCGGTCATTACCTACTGCTGATTTCTTTTTCAACCTATGAAAAAGAAACTGCTTACCAGATGTTGAAACCTTCCAGCAGAAGAGAATCTATCGTTCTCATTACTGTGGTGCACATGAAAAGTACCTTCCTTGACTTCAGTGCAGTCAGATGACTATGGACTAGAAAGAGGAGAAACAGTCCCTATGTTTTATTAAACACTTTAAAAATTGATACAAAGAGTGCTCCAGTAAAAAGAGCTGACAGCTTTGATTAACGTAGCCACATTTCCTTCCTATCCCTGTATCATATCCACTGTAACTTAAAAAACAAATAAAGCCTCATTCTACTCCATAAAGTTCATGAAAATTCTAAAAAACACCTATTTGTAAATTCAAAGCAAACAGAAAATAAACCTAAGCCTTTACTCCCCACAACTCATGCTACATAAAATGGAAGGGTCTATACCTAGGAAGAAGCCCCTGCTGGTATTGTGTGATTAAATGTTATTACATTATGTACTCAAACATGTTCCTAGAGTCACTACATTACATCCGACAGAAAAAGCAGCATGATCCGTGCCCCAGACCGTCTCCATTCTGAGCAGATACAACAGATAGACAAGGGGAATACACACAGAGAACTGGAAGGAAACACAAGATGTTAATCAACATGATTGTTTATTTTCCTTGAAAGGCTACAAACAGAAGGAGCATTCCCAATAGTCCCATGTGGCATGAAACAAGGTTTCTCATGTGGTAACAGTATCATCTTGCCTTAGAGCATTCAGGTCTATTTTAGTCATATTTTCTGTCGCTATTTTTCTTTTTTTATTAAAGCAGGCAAGAGCAAACAGCTTTAAAATCATATTACATTGTCTCAGCCAATTGTTTACCAATGTAATATTGTACTGTATATTAAAGTTTAAAAGTTAGACCTCAAAGCAAAACTTATTGAGAAGATTTATATCCTATAAATTAAGCTGCAAGAAAAGCAGCGGTAAGGGTTTCTGGTTGACTGTTGGGGCAGTGGGGCACAAAAGGAGAAGCGATCATTTAAATCCTTTAAGTTTATATATTAACTTTTAAAATGTTTGTGCTTAAGACACAAATAAAATTACTACTTTCGTGTATGTATGAATACTGGCTGTGACAGGACTAGTTGTTGAGTCCAGCTGCCAGGGCACGTGCACCTGCTTCCTGCACTGGAAATGTTCTGCTTTTGAGGACAGATATTTCCTCTATCACTTAGCGACAACTGTTAATAGATAAATTTATTTCAGCAGGATTACTTCCAGGTTTACCAACACACCAACTGTGTGCACAGAAATCAGACCTTTGTCTACCGGCTATAGTGTCTTGGCATTACCAGAATACAACCAAGATTTGATTTTTCTGGCCTCTTCAGGAAGCAATTTGGGGGAGAATTATTAACAATGAAAACTACCACAGAAAAGACCATAAAACCTTATGCAAAACCTGAAAAGGCTAAGGGAGACCCTACAAACCGCATTTTTTTCATTTTCTGTCCAAACTGACTTGGAGTTATGGTATTATTTTAATTTATGCTTCTGTCTTTTATGTAGCTATCAACTGAGTGTGCCACTGACCTTGGCTGCATGACAGAGGTAATGGTCTCCCAAGGATGAATTGCTCTTGAACAGTTATTTATTATCAGGCAGGCCTGTGATTTCTTTTAAACACTAGCCATGCCTCTATCTATTCTTCTGTTTTGTTTATCTTGATAAAGCAAGAGTATCTCACTACTAAAGAACACGCTAAAACTCTACTTTATTTCCAGCTTGCTGTGTTCCAGAGTACAGGTTGTCTTCCATGTTTTCTTGAGAGAGACCTGTATGAACATTAATGGCAATTATTGGACACCGAAGGCCTCTGAAAATTACATTTGGCTCATAGGAGCCTATAGGAGGTTTAATCATCAATTTTATTTTTTTTTTTCCCAAATCTGGCCCCAAAATCAAAGTGTTAAACAATCAAACCCAGGTTATTCCAGTGCTTAGAAAACTGATAAAGTAGAACTTTTCAACCCTGCAATCTCTTATAATCAGGCAAAAATTATTTTTGCTGCCAATTAGCCCTCTGGATGCCTCAAAATGGGAAGAAACTTCCTGCAGAAATGGTGAGAAGTCTTCCCAGGGATACTGCTGCACATTTGCCACTTTCTGTTCCTCATAGGACCACTGATCTTAGAACAAAAACCACAGACAAAAAATAACACCACCACCACTTTTTCTTCTTCTACTCATCTACACTAACAAGAGAAATATACATGTACGTCCTTGGTCTCTTTTAACAAGTTATGACTCGGGATTTGACATATCTAGACCCTTACTCTGATATAATAATAATTTGTTCTTTCCTGACCATCAACCAGTGTGCTCTTTTTCAATATCACTGTTAAAGGTAAAGTTTCTGAAATCCAGACCTGTTACTGTATTGCACACATTGCCCCCTCCCACCCCCCCATTCTGTCTATATATTGAAAAAATACTGCCATGTTGGTTGACATAACCTGCATTTTACAAATCTACGTAACTGCAAGGTGGAAAACCCCTTTCCTGCATATTAGCACAAATTAATACTGCTACTCTTTGCAGTGTCACCTCACATACACAGATATCCTTTCTACCAAGGGACAGAATGACACTAGTTCTTTTTGACGTTAAAAATGTCAACTGAAATTTAGAAAAAAACATATATTTAGCTATTATCTCTGAGGTGCCATCCACCAGGCCTCCAAGAAGAATATTAGTCTTACAGAACAGCCTTCTAATCTGGGCAAAGCACATCTCATGTACAAGCCCCCCGTCCATCCCCTCTCAAGTCAAGATAACAGGATTCCAAAGAGAAATCTGGACTTCTATGAAGTTATTTATGTATTCACTCCTCTTCAGATTTTCACTCCACAGCCTTACTTGCCTCCTTTAACATACAATGAAAAATAGTTTTTAAGGAGCGCAATCGTTCCAATTTATCTATTGACACCTCTCCTTCTTATAAGTGAATCTGCTTTTTCACATCTCCATGATTTTACTCTTTTTTTCCCCTGTTATTCAGCACTATCAAGGCAGGGGAAGGAATACCTTACACTAGTCTTCTAAATTTTAGTAGGTAGGTTGTTCAATATATGCAAATACTTTATAATATATTGATATATTCCCTCTTAAAGCACCCTAGTCTCAAAGGGGCTGAGACAAACGGTTCTTTAAAAGCAATTACCGATGCCAAGTATTCCCAGTTCTTAGTATTCAAATTAAAACTCTATGAAACTGAAAGATTTTTATTGATGATCATTTTACTGAATGATCTTTACCCAAAGAGCTCTCAACTGGCTCATCACTATTTCAAAGCAGAGCTCCATGCATTCAGACTGCTCCTCTCCATAGGATGCGCTCCCCCCACCCCACCTTCCCAGTCTGTTCATCTTGTATCTAGACATTTCAGCACTCGAGCCAGGAGACCACCCCACTACATCTCTGTTCTTCCAACAAGACCAAACTCCTGCGAATTCTGCACAAACTTCCAGTTCTTCCATTTTGATTCCTTTGCTGCGTGTTTTCATGTGTCGCTAATTAGAAAGAAGCAAGTCGAATCAGAATTCTTTAGTCGTGGACAGCTGCTCAGACACCCACATGAAACTTACTGAGCTGAAAAAGTTACTTATTTTAAAACTGGAAGATTCTTATTCTATAACCTTGTGGAGTCACAGACAATTGATGACTACTGTAGAACATTCCCTGAAAGTATGTATTTTATAAGACAACACCTGAGACACAAATAGATTGACGCTGCCTAATGCAAGAAGCCATAATCAACAACACGAATACTCAATTTATTTTAAAATTGCCATTACTTAAACAGTAAACATATCTCTTGTACATAATAACTTGCAAGTGCAACTGCTTCTTTTGAAGAGTAATTTTAGAAAGCTATTTGATATAATTTGCCTGTCTTTTAATGAAATTTAACTGCTGGAAATAAGGAGGTGCAAGTTGACTCAAGGTTGCCACAAAGCACAAGCCCATGCTCTGCTGACCACACTGAAGTTCAAAATCAGAGATACGTGGCTTCCACTGAGGTGGCTAAAGGAGGTCCCAAAGAAATCAAGGGAATTGACTCTTCAGCAGCGATTCATTCTCAGACTTGAAATTCTCTGAAAGAATCAGAATTTATCTACATGACAAAGAATTTCTCTTATTCTAAACTCCTGAACCAGGAGGCTATCTATCTTGATTATAAGCTTACTGTTTGGGAAAAAAAAAAAAAATACTACCACCCCTCTTTTGAAACAGGTGAAAGGGAGACAATATATACCCTGTTCAAAATTGTATCAACATCAAGGACCAAATCTAAGACTAGCAGGAATTCCTTGCCATACTTCCAAAACAGTCTGATCAAATTTCATTTTTTTAAACAAATCAATTATTCAGGTTGAGGAACTTGTATTAAGAAGTTTACCAGTATTTTGTCACTTGGACTACAAATTTTGCCCTAGATAAAGTGTACTTAAACTTCTGTTGTTTTTCTGAGATCATGAATTAAGAATACAGTCATTAAGTACATCATGAACTAAATTTTGTAAACTTAATACTTAACAGAGAGAACAGATGCTTAGCACATCAGAAAATGCTTTATTAAAATGTATTAAATGCTTTTGCTTCTAATGTAGTTTAGGGTTATAACTATGCTCAGCCCTGTAGCACAACTGGATCACCAACTGCATCATCCTATTTCTTGTTTTCAGAAATATGATAGTCCTACCAATGTGAGTAGGCTTCAGTATCACAAAAATCTTGGCCGCTGCATGCACAATGAAATGCAAAGATAAATTGTCAGCTGAGTGTAGGGAGTGAGGGCACAAACATCAACGATAACAGCAAATGGGAATGTTAGAACAAGAATATTAACCTGCCTGTATTTCACAAGTTCTGCATACTTTTCAGCTTTAAAAAACAAAACAAACAAACAAACAAAAAACCCACAACCAAGCAGCAACAGAATTCTCTATTATAATTTTCAGAGGACTTTATGGATGCTAGATTTTGATCTATAGGGTAAGCTTAGGAAAATTAAGAGCCAGGTAAAAGATTAAGAAGAATTCTAGAACATTTACTTTTAGTAGTTACTTTCATCCACATTATAATGTCAAATCTATTCTCTGGAACTGAAGTTAAAGCTCAGAGATTAACTAAGCAGCCCAAGTAGAAATATCAGACTATTTCGATATTGGAATACTTCAGTTAATAAATGTTTAATATTAATAATTTCTGATGTGTCCATTTTAAACTTCTATTTCAAAGACTCATTTCTTAAGGACAGTGTACTGCAGGACAGCAATGAAGAAACTCAAAAAGCTCTTACATTCCAAGTGGTCATCTTTATTTCCAGGCCAAATCCTAAAAAAAAAAAAAAAAAAAGGCAAAAATTGCCTTTGATGTCTGCTGAAGGAAAAGCAAGTTTTGTTTGAGAAATTAGCACAGGGACAACAACAGGGACCCTGAAAGGAGTCAGTCCTCAGAAAAAGCAGTTTGTAAGCTCTTCAGAGGACAGAGCTGCCGGACTAGGAGTCTTTCAACGTTACGCTTTATATTCCCCAGGAATCCTAGTGCAAAACAACCTTACAATGTTAATGAAATGCTAAGATAGAATATCAATTAGTCAGATGTAGCTAATAGTAATCTTTCTTCTGTCAACTGTGGTCCTGTTCTTCCAAGACAGTCCTTCTCAAGTTTTTTTTCTTGAATACAAACACTTGTGGATTTTGCAAAGTAAAAAAATCAGTATTGTACAAGCCCGCCAGGCCTAGGCAGTTAAAACTTATGTTGTTGCAACCTTGGGCTAAAAATATACAAACCTCCCATCTCACCCCAAGCCTTATTCACAAATTGGGACTGTGTAGATATTTTATCACTCATTCATGGAAGCCACCAGAAAGCGTGGATGAAATTTTTGCACTCCACTACAATCTGTTTGGAAATTAGGAAAATTCCCTTATGTCCAAACAGCAGCACAAGGAGACATACACTTCTGGAAACAGGGGAAGAAAACAAACAAAACAAAAAACCAAACAACAATAACAACAAACAATAAAATAACAGCAAAGTCTGACACAACTTTGTCCAGCCTTCCCAGAGCAGCAGTGATGTCCCAGCTGGGAAGGAAAGTCAAGACCAACTGAACACAATGCTAGAAGAGAACAAGTATGACAAGCAAAAAGGATCTTGTTTGTTCTTAAATAAATCCCAAGATCCAGATCCACTGCAGGCTGATTACTCTTGTCTTGCTCATGACAGGAACTTCTCCTTCAAGACAAACCCTTCACCACAAATTGCCAACGCCACCAGTAGTTTTAAAACAAAATACAGGCAGACAAGGAAAAAAAGCCAGAGTAAATAAGGCAAAGAAATTACATGATAAAATCAAATCTTACCTGAAGGCAACAAAAGGAAATGATTACTCTTGACACATTTATTAGGGTTTCCCCCTACCAGCTTCCTTCTTTGAATGGTCAGAGCAATATACTATTTTATAGATGTATTTGCAGGTATATATACACACTTATACATATCCATGTATATTTGGATCAAGTGGAAGATACAAAATGTAAAGAAGAAGGCAAGATGCCAGTTCTGCTAAAAAAAAAGATATGAAGACACATGTAGCAACATTTAAAAGAACTCCAGATTAAACTGGTAAACTGAAGACAGACTATTTTCTTGGTTAATGTATGTACTTTATGAGTCTACAGCCCCCAGCTGATAAAAAGAAATTGCAGTGTCCGTTTCCAAATAAGCTGACATGAAGCCTAATAAGCCTAACCACGAGACTGAATTGGATAAACTTTCTGTTGACCAGCCAGTACCCTTTCTCTGATTCCCCTTAATGTCTGACTTTTCAAATCTTAGCAAAAAGATTTGCGAGTTCATGTGGCTTAACAGAAAGTGCACATATTTCAACAGCAACAATCTTCATTCTGCTTATTAGAGTAGAAAAAGCAGGGTGGAAAAACAAAGCAATTTCAGTCAAGTGAACTAAATTCTGAGTCAAGTGAAGTACAACTTCAGCACAATTACATGTGAGATTCAGTAAGAATCAAGAGCAAAGCGGGGGCACAGTTTTCAGCATCTTGTTCACCTCCCCCTCAAATACATACTTTTAATGTGAAGAAATCAAAATCCCCAGGCTACTGCAACTCTTCTCTAAGATCACAAACAAGGAGAAAAATTATTAGTAAATGATCGAGGAGCAAGAAGACAGACAAAGAATTAAAATATCTGATATTGTTACTTGCTAAATCCATTGAGAGGGAGCTAATGCCAGAAGCAAACTAATAACTGCTGCTAGGGAAAAGACTATAAAGACTATGGGTCCTTACCTATGCTGCTGCATGTTCTTCTTGAGAGAAGATGTAAGGCATTATGGGCATGGACAGTACACATGACTCTAAGCAAAACATGAATGCAAACACGCAACTAATAGCTTCCTGCAGTTTAAGGTACAACATTTCAGATAATTGTTTGATTATCTTTGAAATCTCCAACCAAAAACATAGGTTGGTACACAACAAAGGAAAAGAGAAGCCCTAGATCAGAAAAGAAGCGATAGTATTTTAGGATAGTTAAAGCACAGGAAAGAGTAGTCAAGGTAAGCTGGACATGTCCCTCGAGTTGAAGCTGATGCACATCGACTTGTTATCTACAATTTTGTTCTCTTCTTATTTCCACTAACAGGTTATGTTGGGGTTTTTATAATCTTTTTTTCTACCTATCAAAAGAGAACTGCAGCGAGCAATACCCCCATCAGATCTGCTAAGCAATCACAGTTTATATTAAAATTCCTGTGTCCCTAGGAGCAGCCATAACACAAGACTCAAATGATACCTCCATCCTTAAGGCCAGGATAGGTGGAGATTGAAAGTTTAACCATCTGCTACTGTTCCATTTGGAGACAACAGGAGTGAGAGAAATGCAGGTAGTCCAGATATACACCATCTAACTTCAGGCAGCTAGTGTTCAGTTATCAATGAGGAGACAGAAATGCAAGCAGCTAGATAATTTAGGTGCTCAGCTGCTTCTAAGCAAACTGTTATTTGGGTTAGCAGGTCACTGTCAACACAACGTAGTTTTAGAACAGTAAGATGCTGAACCACTTAAAGGTAAAAGATGAAAAGGAAACTTCCTTGTTGCTCTCAGCCTTACTGGAGTTTACCAAAGGTGATGATCAACAGGCAATACCGGTGAGTTTAAAACAAGACAACAATGGGAATTTTGAGGTCACAGTGAAAGCAATGTCTGCTCAAAGGCAGACAAAAACACATTCAAAGAGATGATTTGCCATTTATTTTCAAGAGACAGTCAACACATCTGAACTTTAGACTTTAACATTTTTTTCCTATAGTTAGCAATAAGTTTTTTCCTTGTCCACAAAGGAGACCTAAATCAATGGTACTTCTCCCTAATAAGATAACATCTGGCAATAACAATTATATTGATTATTTGATTCAAGCTACCTTTGCAGAACAAAGCCTTAGCCACAAATGAATAATTCTCACCTCTCTAAAATGTATTATTATGTACTAAGACAATGACTGAACTAAGGGCAGGAGCTTTCTGCTGCATATTTCAGGCATATTTAACTACCACCTAGCTTTTTTTCCTAATAAACACACAGTGACAGGATAATTAAGCCTCATGCTATGTTTGCCAACTGCTTGGATTTTCGGGGCTCATTTCCATTTTGCTCCTCTCACAAAAGCAGGCCCAAAAACCAGCCTACACGAGTAAACTGCTGAATTGACGCACTGTCAGAAACTCTGTGCCTCTGTGACAGCAAAATTCTTCTCAAAAGAGACACAAGAGAAGTGAGCCTTGATAAATCACTGTTTTCAGACCTAATCTGTTTTATGGCTAGAAAGTGGATGGAACAATGTTTCTAGCGCATCAGAAAACGCAACCTCCCGTTGTGTTTCTTCCACCTTCTTTTCTCTACTTACCCATTAAAAATAACACAATCCAAAACCCTTCAAAACCCCAGTACACCTTCACCACCAGTTTTGTGCAGGATTCTGAAAAGAAAGGTATCTGGGCCAAAATATAGACAGTTTGACACTAGCCTCCTAGCATGTCCCACTCAGAGAAATTCTCCACAAAAGAATTATAACGAATGTCAACAAATAAATGCAGCAGCAATGTAGGGTAATACACAAATGATGTTTGTAATTAACCACTTGTTCTGAAAATACTAATACCATTCCATTTTGTAGAGTCATTAATAGCAAATTAAACAGATTATTTTTATTGCTGTACCATAGTTCAGGCCGTGTGCATTATTCAGCTAAATAGCATTGATAAAACCGCTACACTGTTATACAGAAATACAGAATGTAATTAGTATTCCACTTTGCATATGCAATTGCTGCTATACTATAATAATGAATTAACTGATAAACAAGATTCAGGATACGACCATTTGCCCTCTTTCCAGTCATTATATTACATAATTAAATGGCATTGCTCAATTTAGCTTCTAAATATCTCAACAGAGAATAATGAACTTGAGATGGTCTGGAAAGAAGGCCAGGGAATGCTGCCTTGATAACAGCATTGTGTTCCTGGGGCAAGAATGAACTGCTAAAGTCTAGGACATAAAAAAAGTTCATTGTATGGTGAGGATAATATTGTGCATATGCTATATTAAGTTTGTTCATTCTCCTTTCTGTGCATGTGCCTTTTACTTCCAATGCATCATAGTTGAGTATTTGGGTTTTACTTAATTATTACACAAAGTCGTAAAGTGGGGAAAAACAAGCCCTAACTACTGAGAAAAAATTCATTCCTGAGTTCCTGCTTTCTGTTCTTTGAATTGATCCTAATAAAGTTTGGCTGTGGGCATTGAACACAAGTAAAAATAACATGAAAGACTCAAGCTTGCAGAAGCTTGCTAGTTGACCACAATTTAATTTTCACAACATAAAACAGTACAAATTAGGAGGCACAGCTCTGGAGATGTCCATAGCCACACACACCCAGCATTTGAGTACACCTCGTTTGAAAAACAAGTTACAGTACTGAGACTAGCAGCAAGAACTACAAAAGAGAAAAGTTTACTCAAAGGATATCCTGTACAAAACTGCACCACATGAATTCTACTGTCTTAAAAATTTGTTTGTTTTTTTTTTATATCACTACATCAATACACTTATTTGGATTCCGTTTCTATCATTTCAGGAATCACAGAAGTACTATGTCAAACTCCCTTCCTTCTGCAACCAAAACTATTTTACAGAAGTATGCTACTTCTTGTGGTCTGTTCACTAAGCAAGTGACACACTTTAAATGTTTTTATATTTCATGCTTCTATTTCACTCTCCTCTAGAAGTCATATAAACAATGCGTATGGGGGAAAAGTCACTGAAGTACTTGAATGGTGCAAAGACTTCAAATGCACACAGAATTTTGCTACCTTACCTCAACTCACAGTCCTCAATTGTCACAGTCTTGATCTATATCAGGATCTACAAAAGCACTGAACAAACATTTCAGTATTTTCTTCACAGTATCTAACAATATTTGTTCAGATGTTATTGTTAAACTGGAACTAACAGCTGTGGGTAAGTGCCATCCACCCCTTCTCTTAACTTCATGAGAGGCAAGGGAAGCTTTGGCAGCGTGCTGGCCAACTGGGTGAGGTGGGCTTTAAACGGAAGGACTCAGGGCGTGGGGTCCAAGGCAACAATGCTCACGCCAACTTATCCAACTGGGGAATAAGCCAGGCCAACCACAGCAGAGACAAATATTTCTTAGCTGACTCCCAAGGTGAGATCCAGAAG
This sequence comes from Chionis minor, assembly GCA_013398295.1. Classification (NCBI taxonomy): domain Eukaryota; kingdom Metazoa; phylum Chordata; class Aves; order Charadriiformes; family Chionidae; genus Chionis; species Chionis minor. The sequence goes on along the minus strand of VZSF01010247.1, from coordinate 220,509 downwards.
GCAAACCACCTCAAGGGTGTGTATGGCTGAGGTGGATCTCTTGCTCCCCTCCAGGGAAACCTGCACGCTCGCTTACCTCTCTGTACATCAATACACGCAGCACGGGGAATAAACAGTATGAACTAGAGATCTGCGTGTGACTGCAGGCACATGATCTCATTGCAGTTACAGAGGCATGGTGGGACAGCTCGCATGACTGGAATGCTGTCATGGAAGGCTATGTACTTTTTAGGAAAGACACGCCAGCACGGAGAGGTGGTGGAGTTGCTCTCTACATGAGAACACATCAAGCTCTGCCTAAGGGTGGATGAAGAACGTGTCAAGAGCTTAAGGGTAAGAATTAAGGGGCAGGCTAATATAGGTGACACTGTTGTGGGTGTTTACTACAGACCACCAGATCAGGAAGAGGAAGTCAATGAGACCTTCTACAGACAGCTGGAAATAGCCTCACAATCACAGGCCACGGTTCTCACGGTTCAACCACCCTGATATTTGCTGGAAAGGCAATGCAGACAAGCATGCGCAGTCCAGGAGGTTTCTGCAGAGCACTGATGATAACTTTTTGACAGAGGTGGTAGAGGAACCAACAAGGAGAGGTGCGCCACTGGACCTTCTGCTGACAAACAAAGAAGGACTAGTTGGAGATGTGAAGGTTGAGTGTAGCCTTGGCTGCAGTGACCATGAGATGGTGGAGTTCAGGATCCTGCACGGAAGAAGCAGGGCAAAAAGCAGAATTACAACACCGGACTTCAGAGCTAACTTTGGCCTCTTCAAAGACGTACTTGGAGGAATCTCATCGGCTAAGGCTCTAGAAGGAAGGAGGGTGCAAGAAAGCTTGTTAATATTCAAACATCACTTCCTCCAAGCTCAAGACTGGTGTATTCCTAGGAGTAAGAAATCAGGCAAAGGAGGCAGGAACCCTGTGTGGATGAGCAAGGAGCTTCTGGAAAAACTCAGATGGAAGAAAGAAGTTTGCAGAATGTGGAAAAAGGGACCGTCTGCTTAGGAGGAGTATAAGAACACTGTTAGGCTATGCAGGGATGCAACAAGAAAGGCTAAGGCCCGCTTGGAATTAAATCTGGCAAAGGGATGTCAAGGACAACAAGAAGGGCTGCTTCAAGTACACCAGAAGTAAAAGAATCACTAGGGAAAATGTGTGCCTGCTACTGAATGAGGTAGGTGCCCTGGTGATGGAAGATGCAGAGAAGGCAGAGTTGCTGAATGCCTTCTTTGCTTCAGTCTTTACTGCTAAGGCCGGCCCCCAGGAATCCCAGACCCCAGAGGTAAAAGAGAGAGCCTGGAGAAAGGCAGGCTCTCCCTTGATTGAGGAGGATCAGGTTAGAGATCGTTTAGGCAAACATGACATCCACAAAATCCACGGGCCCTGATGAGATGCACCCATGAGTGCTGAGGGAGCTGGCAGATGTTACTGTGAAGCTGCTCTCCATCATCTTTGAAAGGTCATGGAGAACAGGAGGTGCCTGAGGACTGGAAGAAGGCCAATGTCCCACCAGACTTCAAAAAGGGCAAGAAGGAAGACCCAGGAAACTACAGCCTCACCTCCATCCCTGGAAAGGTAATGGAACAGTTCATCCTGGATGTCATCTCTAAGCATATAGAGGAAACAAAGGTTATTGGGAGTGGTCAACACGGATTCACCAAGGTTCATGCTTGACCAATCTGATAGCCTTCTATGATAGCATCATGGATAGGGAGATGAGGGGAGAGCAGTGAACCATGTCTACCTTGATTTTAGCAAGGCTTTTGACACTGTCTCCCATAACATCCTCGTAGGTAAGCTTAGGAAGTCTGGGTTAGATGAGTGGACAGTGAGGTGTATTGAGAACTGGCTGAATGGCAAAGCTCAGAGGGTTGTGATCAGTGGTGCAGAGGCCAGTTGAAGGCCTGTAACTAATGGTGTTCCCCAGAGGTCAGTACTGGGTCTGGTCTTGTTCAACATATCCATCATTGACCTGGATGAGGGGACAGAGCGTCAGCAAGTTTGCTGATGACACAAAACTCGAAGGAGTGGCTGACACACCAGAAGGCTGTGCTGCCACACAGCAAGACCTGGACAGGCACAGTGTTGGGCAGAGAGGAACCTAATGAAGTTCAACAAAGGCAAATGTAGAGTACTGCACCTAGGGAAGATTAACCCTATGCACCAGTACCGGTTAGGGGTTGACATGCTGGAAAGCAGCTCTGCAGAGAGGAACCTGGGAGTTCTGGTGGACAAGCTGAACGTGAGCCAGCAATGTGCTCTTGTGGCCAAGAGGGCCAATGGTATCCTGCAATGCCTTAAAAAGAGCATGACCAGCAGGTCAACGAAGGTTATTCTCTCCCTCTACTGTGCCTTTGTGAGGGTACATCTGGAGTACTGTGTCCAGTTCTGGGCTCCCCAGTTCAAGAGAAACAGGGAACTACTGGAAAGGGTCCAGTGGAGGGCTACAAAAATGATCAAGGGAATGGAGCATCTCTGCTATGAGGAAAGGCTGAGAGACCTGGGTTTGTTTAGCCCAGAGAAAAGAAGACTGAGGGGAGATTTCATCAATGCTTATCAATATGCAAACGGTGATTGTAAAGAGGATGGGGCCAGACTCTTTTCAGTGGTGCCCAGCGACAGGACAAGGGGCAATGGGCACAAACTGGAACACAGGAAATTGAATCTCAACATTAGGAAAAACTTCTTTACTTTGAGGGTGGCAGGGCACTGGAACAGGCTACCCAGAGAGGCTGTGGAGTCTCCCAACTCTGGAGTTAATCAAAACCCACATGGATGCATTCCTGTCTAACCCACTGTAGGTGAACCTGCTTTGGCAGGGGGGGTTGGACTAGATCTCCAGAGGTCCCTTCCAACCCCTGCTATTCTGTAATTCACAGGTGAAGCATTTCCCTAAACTATAAACATATCCATGAAAGAAAGGACACCCATTTCCACGATATACCACTTGGTATTAAAAGCAAAAGCTGATATCACTACTTAAGAAGGAAACAGAATGGCAGAAACAAAAGCAAGCTAGGGAGGAACCACCAACAGCTACCTTCAGCTACATTTCAAATTCCTTTATTCCCTCCTTAAGCAAACTAAAATGCTGCATGGTTAATTAAGCCAAGATTTTCCACCTTGAATACCTCCGCATAATGATTAACTTCTCAAAATCCTTAACCTACCATTAAAAATAAAAGAGCATTACAAAAAAAAAAAAAAGGAGCAGTGACTAATTTACTAGGGCAAGAGATCACCCCCTCTGCTCTTGTGGTAGTAGCATGTTTTAAATAGGGCTTATTAAATCTCTCAAAGCATGGTCGTTCCACAAGTCTTGCATGTAAGACACAGATTTGAGAACATTCCATCCCAACAGATCAAAGTTGTTCTCAGAACTGAAGTTTACAAGTAAAGTATTTAGAAAAGCAATGCCACCACACTATAAGTTTTTGTCATCTTGAAAACACTTTACAATATTAAGCTGCCATGATTATCCCTCTTTTACTGAACAAGACACAAAGGGATAAGTAACATGGCAAAAGTCTTAACAGTGACAAAGCTGGAGACAGAATTTAGATATGACACCCACTTCCTTATCCTACCTCCAAGGCTATGCAGCTTCACATTTATCCTATTATTTATGTGAAAATATAAAGCCTACTAGCATTAGGGTATCTTTGTGCCAAAGGAAAGCTAAAATGTATTAAAAAAAATACTGTGACAGCAGTCTGCAAAACCTCCACTGAACTGGTTCTAGTACACGCTAGTGGGAATGTCTCAAGCTGGCCTGTAGAATTAATTCCTTGTTCTTTTTAAATGAACTTACCTGGAACCAGAACTAACATTAATGCATTTGAAAAGAAGAATTGCAATGTCTTACTATATATTTCATCTGACATCAGATCTGTACTGGATACAAACCTCAAATATTGACAAGCTCCCAGCATAGAAGTTTGTAACATCTAAATTCTAACTGCTTCTAAGAGATTTTGGAAGGAAAACAGCTGTATCTTCCAAGGAAAGTGGAATAGCAATTGTTTTTCCTAGCACTTGCATTTTACATCAAGACAGATTAATCTCTAGAGTAATTTCACCCATTAACATGGGTTTGGCTGATTGCATTTCACCTAAGCTGTACTATTACCACACCAGCACTTGTTGGCTTCCTAATTAAAATGCATGTCCATCAAGCTAGTCAGAAAATGAAAAATCTCCCTCAGAAATGGTAGTCTCTATAGCTGCTAATTTTTGCATGCCTGAAGCCAGTTTAGTACATAGGAGAGCAAACTGTAAAAGATAATTTTCTTCTTTATGCAAGAGCACTGTACAACGAGTAACAAAAGCTATCAATTATTCACATTGCTTCCCAGCAGTTTAGAATTTGAAGAGCAAAAAAAAAAAAAAAAAAAAAAAAAAAAAAGAATTTATACTGCTTTTGAGTAAAGAGTAAAAGTTACTTGGTGAAATGCAGGTATCTCTCATCAGAGAATTTGGATAAATACATTACTATTAATTCGGAATCAAGAAAAAATACCCAAATTGGGTTTTTTCTCAGTTTCTTAATAATTAATAATATGGATTCTTTGCCAAAGTATAGTTTCCAGAATTGAAAACTAAGATCAGAGAAGCCATTGAACAGCTCATACTTGGCATTACCAAACCATAAACTATTGCCTTGCAAGAGCTAATGCTTCTGGGATTGCTTAGAAACCACAGTTGGCCCTTTGCCTGCTTGGCCTGAAGCAGACGCACTTATGCACCAACAGCTGAATATTTGAAGCAAAGTTGCTTCTACAGACACAGGGCTCGCCTCCAACTTGCTGATGTTGGAAGCATGATGTATATTGGACAAAGTCAGCTCTCCTTGGGTTTGGGGGTTTGTTTTGTTGATTTTGTTTGTGGTTTTTTGTCTTGTTTTGTTTTACGGGGTTTGTTTGTTTGTTTTGTGTTTTTGTTTGGGTTTGGTTTTTTTAAAGAAAGAGGTAAGGAACACTAATGAAAGGAACATGAAAATTTTAAGTTTCAGAAATGTTTCCAAATGTTTATTAATACTCATGAGCTAGCAAATATCATCTACCAATGAAGTAAACCAGAGGAATGCAGATTACATGTTCAATGCTTAACAAGTTTTTATTTTAGTGTCCCCAAAGGGGAAATTGAACATTTCTTCCTGCCATTTTTTCCTGTTTCAGTATTCACCTATTCCCTCTCACCCACATCAAAAAAGCATTCATTTAGCTTTAGTGGCCATACTTTAACTCCACTGCATTATTTATTATCTGAAAGCGTAGGAAGCACCCTGGAAGTAAGCAGAGAGCGCAGACCAATAAAAGCAATTCCCAGAGGACTAATCATCAGAGAAGTTGTGTGTTGCCATTGAGAAGACACAGCATGAAAAGAACTGGAAAGAGAGAAGGTGTGTTAGAATTTGCAGAGATCGTTTTTAACATATTAGAAATTACTTTAATTATTTACAGGATGAGAACTAGATCTGCTAGGCAAAGATCAAAGATGATTACTGCGGATCCTAGGAGGACAAGAAGGATGGACTACATAGAGGGACCAGGTGCTCTCCCTAAACAGCATCTCAAATTACTGCTGTCAGACAGAATACTGTCCTAGATGTGCCACTGCTCTCATGAAGGAGGACATTTCATAATCTAAGCCAAATGAATTGAAACAGAAATGTTGAATGTGACAACAAAGTAAGGACTAACAAAAGTGAGGGCACAGAGAGGGAAGACACTGCACTTGAAAGTGAGCAGAATTCTGGGTACATACAATGATACAAAATCACGCCTAAAAATCTCAAGGCAACAGCTGATGGCAGGAAACATGGACAGACCTATCTGCGTCCAGCTCAAAATACTGAAAATACAGTTTTCATAGAACATATTTTAGAATTAGGATTAGTATTAAATGAGTTAATGAAAGAAGTCAAAGAATAAAAACAATGGTTGCTCTGTATTGTATTCAAGCAGCTGCCATACCCATGGTAACAGTACTGCACAGTTAGCAAGAGCTACAAAGGAAAAGGCTTATTAGCTTTCTAAGCCTTAAAAAGGTAACCACCCTATCCATCAGGCATTTGATGAATTTGTCCATTTCAGCTCTTCTTAACAGAAGGGACTCAACGAAAGACTGACTTCTGTTTTCTTCCTTCCCTAACGTCCTTAAATTATTACATTACACTAGTTTAGAATACTGATATAACCACACATTTTTCTAAATAATGAAATATGAAAAAGAAAAGAAAAGGGTTAGCTTTCCTTTATGCTATTTCCTTGACGAATTCAAGAGGGGGGAAAAGGGATATCAAGAGTTTATGAACTGTTTAAACATAAAGCCAAAGAATTATAGCTAAAGTTCCAAACCATTAATCCATTATATACTGTGAATTGGACAACCCCAGTGAGATATTTCCAGAAATGAATAGAGCAAAGCCATCAGCAAATAGTTAACACACTGAACCTCTGAAACACTCTCTGATTCAATTCAAGCTGCAAAACTCTATGTTTAGAAGCTAATTCACACTAGAATCTGGAATTTAATCATCTCTTCTCATGCATTTGAAGAAAGATGACTTTACTTCACTTAGTCTAAATTAACTTTGAAATTTTGTTACACATAGTAATATAATATCTAGTCAGATATGCTGATCTTACGTTGAAAGAAATTAATTGCTTAATTCCTCCTCTTAATATTATCCTGATGCTGATAAAACTTCCCTAGGCAGCACTGTGAGATGATCTGGACATTGCTCAGTTAGAGCAGGTTGTATATAAAACCACATGAAGCTTGTCAGTGATGGTGAAGGAAATACTTTTTAGACAGAAGGAAAGAAGAGATGGAAGGGAGATAATTGTTTTGTTTGATCCAAAGCTCAATGATTTCAAAATAAATCAACCAAAGGCCATTCAAATAAATAAGAAAAAAATTGTATTTGCAAAGTGAGAATAATGTTGAATTTTCCTTTTTTGTTGTTTTGTTTTGTTACATTTAAATCAATAAAACTTCTACCTGTGCCATTATTTACATCACGCTTACTGCAAGAACACTACCAAAGTGATTAGCTATGGATTTCCAAAAGTGCTCTGAAGAATTCTCTGGAAGGGGAAATTCTGAGAAGTCTAAGTGTTCAGGCGGTAAATCAAGAGGAAAGTTTATGATTTTCTCGTCGTCAAGAAATAAATTCTGCAATCAGTAACAAGGAAGAAAAGAACCATAATGAATATGAAGAGAGTCTTCCTATGCTTCAGACTCTGTGAAGGCAGATGTACTTTCTGCTAAGAGTCCTCTAGCTCAGGAAGACAAATGTCAAGTATTAGCATGTTCTAGTGGGTTTATTCTCGTTCAGCGTTTGAAGAGAACCACAAGTTTTTAGATCCTTTTAAACCAAAGTCCCAACCGTCACAGAATCACAATGCAGTCAGGCCCTCTCCTAATGAAGTAAAAAAGTGTCATATTAGAATAAGTTGTTATCGGTTAACATACCAAGCATTTAAACTGGCTTATTATCACCATGCCAGGCTCTACCAATCCACAGAAGTTCATATTGATGATCTTTCCACGGAGTAGAATCTGAAAGCAACAATTTTTAAGGAGACTAACGAATTCTCCAAGAGGAAACTCTATAGATGGCTATCTAAAAAAGAAATTGCTGTAAGGGGATGGGAATTGCTAATTTAATTCTTTGCGACTCTAACATGAGAAATTTTCCATGCAGTAGAATTGCATAAATGGGGAAAGCAGCTTTCCATATTTTTTGGCAAACTGGAATAGCCAAGTTGCTGTATCTCCCTAAAGCATACTGGTCCACAGATTGAAGCAAAGCTTTGCTGTTTCTACAGGATGATGGTTTTTTCATTAAAGAGTAAGCACATGCAATGAACTCCCAATTTGTTTACAGCATATTCATATTAATATTGTCCCCTTCTCAATTATTCTCCCCAAATTAGTAACTAAAATGTTGAGGTCTGATACTGGAATCTTGAAGACACGTTCCACAAATCACAGCTATGCATTCATATTATCTTCATATAACTTTAACAGATTTTAAACAAAATAACATTTGTACCTTTCACTTTTCACAAAAAATGTATGTTTTTATTTATAGCTCCATACTATTTCTTATTCTTCATAACACAGTACATTAGGCATAACATGCCTTTATTTACACTGGAATACAAAACAGTAGCTAAGTGTATCACGTCCTTTGTGATCACCTGTAGAGAAAGAAAAATGCCTAATATTTTAATCTCTACAACACAAATTAATGATTGTCCACTACACAAAGATGCTAATCCATGTCACACTGGAGGGTATTATATACATCTTATTCTTTTTTTCTTTGTCATTGCTTACCTAGAAAATCACAAGTTTAGCAAACTTGTAGTCAGCAGCCAATTGTAATATAGCTTGAAAAGACTTTATTGGCATTTTTCACAAGAAATTAAGGTCAATTAATGCCCAATACACTACTTTCCATTTGATAGCTTACACTATAGCAGATATTTAACTGATAACCACTTACCAAATTTCCTGCTTACTAAGCTAGAGTGAAGACTATCAACATTCTTTTTTTTTTTTTTTCTTCTTGGATTTTTATTTTTAAAGTCATATGAAAAATGGAAATGTAAACTTTTATTCTAACATACATCAGCTTTTATTCAAAAAACACTTTCTTTTTTTTTGGTCCTGAATATAAGCAAACTGCAAGGTATCAACGTCTCTACTTGGAGAAGAGTCAGTGGCTCTGTAGACAGCCTCAGTACACATCCACCCTGAGTTCCAACACAGAGACAAGTACCAAGGTTCAATCCATGACAGGAGCAATGCTCCCAGGTGACAACCAAATGTTGTGGTGAAACTTTACTCCTCACTCAAAACGTCACATTGCATCAGCATTATTCAGGTAACATGGAAATTGCAATCCACTAGCTTATGAGCCCCAGCCAGCAGTTAACCAGGCAGGTAAAGAACTGAACAACAAGTCAGGTTAACCTTCAGCAGCAGCACGTAGGAGGGATCCAGAGCACTTGGTTCCAGCCAACAATGAATGCATTTAAGATCACCCTGCACCTTTCTCAAGAACAGCAAAGTTGAGTTTAATTAGCTTTAACATTACTCAAAACATCAGAATCTATAACCATTCATGCCATTAACAAACTGACCTCTGTGGCTTTGTTATTATTATTAATAATACAGTAATGACAGCAAATTATAAGTTTTCATGCATGCAGCTCATTTTAGTGATTAACTAAATAATATATAATTTAATTTGATAACAAATACATTTCTCCCTTCAGGAAATAAAACTGAGAACTAATTCAAATAAGCAGTTATATGTCTATCTGGTTTAAACAAAAAAAAGATTTTAAGGTAATTTTCCATGAAAAATGTGCAACCAGAAAACTAAAAAAAGTTTGAAGGAAAAAGGATTTTTAAAATAGAAGGAATATGAATTGTGGGAAATATTTATGATAACACTCATTCTCAAAACAAATGGTATGGGTAGAAGATGCAGCAAACTCAAATATACGTGAACTATTTTGACTTGGTATTCTTTTTAATTTGCATTTGGCAACTCACAGAAAGTGAAAGGTTAATCTGAAAGTTATTTCCAAAACGGATTCCTACCCTCCAGTCTTTCCTGTGTGCAGAAACTGAGCTTTATAGGTATATCAACAAAAACAATTAATGACCCGTGACATTAGAATTTAAAATGCCCTTCATACAAATATACTGGTTCCTTGATTCTTTTGTGACACAATAGCAAGGAGGTATTAGAATTGGGCAGGGGAAAAAAAGGCAATAGGAGATGCATGGAAATTACACAATGAAGCACTTCCACTGTGATATTGAGAGGAGCATGAAGTGAATACAAGATAACACTGATAGAGGAGTCTAGCAAGCCTTTTCCCCTCAAACTATCCATTCACTTAGATCACCCTCATTGAAAAAAAAATCCAGTTACATGATTTAATCTGCTCAGCAACAGCTTAAATATCAGGAAATAATGATTAATTTTAGCAAGAAAATGAGAGGCTTCTTCTGGGACGCTGTCAAATGAAATTCACCCACAGCTTACATACAATCACATCAGCTTTTTGAAAAACTGAGCAACAGAATTTCCATATTTTAATAAACTATAAATTACTATTTAATCTAAGAAGTCCTTTGCCTTTAAGCACCTTTAGCACAAACACGGCTGCATTCCGTCACTACGTGAACATCTGAAGAGTGAAGATACAAAGGATGGCTGCACCACCTCAGAGTTTGCCTCTAAAAGGGAAATCCTTCTCTCCCCCTGGAATTCCTCTTCCATGTCCCCTGTCCTTCCAGACACATTCCCTCTGCTCAGCTCTGGCACCCAGCACGCCCTTCAGAAAGCACACTCAAACCCAGCATAATGCACACTTGGTGATAGATTAGAAGTTGCGTAAGTTCAGGGATAAGTTCAACGCACGCCAGAGTGGGGAGAGCAGAGTAACAGGTCCCCTGCCACTGGGAGGGAGTTGTTAGAACAGCTCAGCTGTTCCAGGTAATTTCCCTTAAATGCAAGTCAATGACAATTATTTCAGTTTCCAAACTATAAGAAATGAAATAAGAAACAAAATTAAGCGTCTGTTATTTTAAAAGTATTTTTTACAATTGTTGTTATTTCATTTGCAATGTGGTTTTAAGAAATTAAAACTAAGATGTACAGACAGGGTTATACCTATTCATTGTACCAAAAAATAATAATGAGACAGACAATAGCAAATGAAAAAGTTTGTGATCTCAAAAGAACATTCATGATTTGAGTTGGCCATGAACAACTGCAAGATCAGGTCCGAGCTTAAGACCTTTTCCTTTGAACCAGCCTGCCTTTTACAGATTTTTCAAACATCTCTAGGAAAACTGATTTTCAAAAGAAAAGTAAGTTTTTTAAAAAAATCTTTCCTTAAAAGCATATGAGCAAAATTGGCTGTCTTACTATTAGTCTTTTAACATACCAAGGCATAGAAACAGATAATAAATACTTGTCAAAAGGAAAACCAAAAAGAGCTCAAACAAAAAGGACATTCCTCCATTTTTATAGTTCCTATCTATTTGGTTTACTTCACCACACTCGCAACAATCTCAAATATTTCTGTTCAAAATGTCTTTTTCTACCAATCTGGTCCTTTCCCTTTGATAAGACATTGATTTCTTTTATCTCCCTTATTCCTAATAGAAAACTAGAGCAATGCTGGATTGTGTACCTATTCATTTGCATGCCCTCCATCATCACTAAACATTAGAATAACTCTGGAAACAATTAAACATGTATTCCCTCTGCCACAGCAAATTCAAATATCACCTGATAAGATGCAACAAAAGGAAGTGTTTTTAAGTTGCAAGAAAGTTGCCTGACATGGGGCAAGCAGTAAAGATGCTGGAATGTTTCCTTTGTACCATACCAAAAGGAAGAAGAAAATATCAAAGTAGTGGAGGCATTAGACATTTGCAATTAAAACAAACTGATACTAAAAAAAAGAGAGAAAAGAAAAGAAAATCAACAATGGCCAAACACAAAAATCGGAACAGAAATCCATTCTCAGACCTTGAGGGCCAGATTTCTGTTCAACCCAAAAGAAAAAGAGGCTGGAACACAGGTGTTTGCCTTGATCCCCAGCAGCTTTATTTCACTTAGTGATAGCAACAGCAACCTTGCCTATAATCCACATCCAAGACTAAACTGATGCTCAACCAGAGCTGATAACCCCATCTTTAAGATTTGGAACATACTCCAAATCTCCTAACTACACATAATGCAGAATGCTACCGCCTGGTAGCATTAAACATTCTTGGGCTAAGCCCGAAATAGTATCAACTTATTTGTATTAGACCAGTCTGACGGGTTTTCTTCTGCAGCAAAGCCAGCATACCCTACAAGAAGGACTAAAAGATGCTACAGCACAAAGTAAAGAAAGTTGAAAATAATTAACTAGAGATATAAACAGGAAAATATTCCATTTTGCTTCATTTCCACAACGAAAAGACGAGGATATGTCTCCTGGTTAAAGTTCTACACATATTGAGAGTTACCCCAAAACTAGCTACTATATCCAAACTATAAAACAGGCTGCAGATGGGAAGAACAAGTGACCCTTAAGCTTTAGTTTAACTACATATTACACAAGACAAATTGGGCAAGCAAAACAATTTGCTTTGCAGAATTTGCACAAGGAAATGCTATTTGCAGAAGGCTAAAAACGTTCTCCCAATATTGCGTGGTATGGATTATCTATTATATCAAGAGATAAAAAAAAATTAAACATCTTGAAAATCAGATGCACTCATCATGAAAAGAAAGTTTCCGAAGAACAATAAAAGAGGCTCCAAATTTAACTTCATCAAAAAACAATGCAATTGCTCTAGTAGAAAAATTGAAATAGGAAAAGAAATGCAAGATATAAAGGTTCTGAGACTGTTTCTTCTAAATTAGAAAGATAACCTTTCATGTATTCTGTGTTGAATATTTGTGTACAACAAGGACTAAAGGTACCAGAACATCAGTCATCACCTAACATAGGGTCTGTTAACGATTGTTAAAATTCCTAGTTATGAGCCTTGATGCCCTTTGAACAGAAAAATAAATGTGTTGAAGAAATTAAAAACTGGATAAAACAAAGTCAGGGATATTTTCGACTTAAAGGAAAGGAAGCAAAAAGGGGCGGAATCATAGGGGAGCCAAAGCATGAAACAATTCTCTCAACAAAATTTTCACAATCCAAGTCTGTTGTCCTGTTTTTGGACTATGTTCAGAAAGCTTTAAGATCTGACTAAATCATCAGACTAACTCTCACTTCAAAAAATATATTTCTTTGTACAGGACTGGAAAAGGTACTTCCACAGAAGACAACCCCTCAAGAAGCTACAGGTCAGCTCCATCCCACATTTCCATCCCTTACTGCCATTTGCCTGATGCACAAAACTCATACTGAAGATGTGAATATCACAAGAGACCTCCCCTCTGATAGAGGAGATCTCTTCAGTCAGTACTGACATGGTTTCAATCATTTATTGCTATTGAAACCAATTTAGAAAACGGGGGATTTCAGTGTCTAGAGCCCACCAAATTCTAGCAGGGTTAGTCTCTTCTTTGAAAATTCCAGGCAAAAATCTAAGTTGGTCTCTGTACCAGCCAGAGTACCCTAAAAACCTACTGAAAAAGGACATAAATTCTGGCGCAATAGAAGCTTGGAGACAAATCTCACTTTGCATGGATTTGCTAATTTATATATCCTGAGAACTCCTTCAGAGTATCGTTTGAGCCAGATGAAACTACTTCAAACACATTTGTCCACCTCCTCACCCTCATATTGACGTGCTCCTCCCTGTCACAATGCAGGCTTGCTTATCCAACAGCACTGAAAGGGCAGTTCATGTACAGCTCACCTGCCTGAATTTAGCTAAACCTTATCTTTGATACACTTGCTACACTGCCGTTGCTCCTCCGAGACATAGCAGAAGTCAGACAGAATGCTTTACAGAGCCTTGAGCCCTTCATTTCGTAAGCTTAGAGGGAGCACAGAGCACTACTCCATTTATTAGTTGACCCAGAGAGAGCAGTGAACCCGTCACTGAACAGCTGACCTGTCTATGCGACCTGTCTATGCCAAGACATAATACCATGAAAAGCCTAGATGATGCAACAGGATGTAATCGCCACTTTCCTCTGAGAGGAAAAATACATTTCCTGCTTTATTAGTGTATCACTATTGTAATAAGGTGCAACTCCAGCCATGGAAATCACAGCAGGGATAACGGTCATCTATCTGTCTTTACAAAAAGGGCCCCAATTCTTCTTGTAACATGTGTAACTCTCAAAACATAAGCACACTAACACAGCACATTAAACTTGGTGACCTGGAACATCTTTTATGACGGCAAGTCCAGTTATCTGTTTGGTGGGCAGTAAGTCACGCCATCCCGCACGCACACAGCGCAGTCACAGAAGAAAGCCATCTCTATGGTACTATAAAGTTAACGCAGCCCTTCCTCAGCTTGTGACATTGAAGCTATCATCACAATAGTCTAAGAAAAACTGGAAAGGAGCTAGTACATAATCTCATATGCCCCTTTACATACCCTTTTTCTCTTTTATCCATTTGAAAAATACTTCAGCACTAATACAGACATCCAACCGTCTCCTTGACACGTAAATTCACAGGTTTGTTCAAGGTGTGTCCACTGAATCACATCAAAATTTAGTCACCGAATGCCAGTTGCATCACTTTTTTTTAATCCCTTTGTTCCTTTAGCCCAAGGCTAGTATTTCTTTTGATCAATATAAATCTTTTATGTCATCTTATTTTTGCTGTCATTTGGAAGTATTATGATGCTGAGCCAAGATCTTCATTTATCCCTGGTATTGCAGTCCTGTCCCTCCTGACAGTTACCCTGTTAATATATCATTATCAATCTCCTTGATCCTCCCAGGTTTGTACATAAATTAATCTCCGAGGAACTGACTTCCATAAAGTCGTAAGTCCCACCCCATTAAATGCTATCTGCTGCAACAGAGGCTTTACTTTAAAGTAGCATTGTTGAGAGACGTGTTTGTTGTTTATTATGGTGAAAAGAGTCATTCAGGAACAGTCAAGGGAGGATGCAAGGAGTTCAAACCATGGATGATGGAAGCTCCAGCTACTTTTTCCCATCTATTCAAAGTAGTATTTAATTTAATACTTAGTGCAGCACCACTTCCCACTTTGTACTAGAACACCTCTTTATACTTAAATAGAATTACCGATGAAATAGTTATGGAAAAAAAATAATTCTTAATTTTATGTACTAGCATACAGTAAATATGAGACAAGTATTTGTACGCACAACTGTTAGAGCTTCCACATCTTTGCATGCATACAAATACAAAGCCGAATCCTTTTCATTTAGAACAGCTGACAATTCGACTCTTTTTTTTTTTCTCTGCACTGCTACTCAATATCAAAATCCAACATTTTTCATATCAGCTAAAGAGAAATCCAGTCCAGAGCTGGGCGGAGGATAATGGACATAGCTTTCAGAAATGCTGTCATCACTGGAATGGATTCGTAGCTGTGATAAACTGTAGTAATGCTATAAGAGTATTATCACTCATCAGTCTTCATAGTGCAATACAGTTTTCACTAATTCAGAAAACACTCAAAAGTCGGTGTCTTTCTGTGCTTTTCCTTCTCCATCCTTCGCATCTACGCTCCAGAAGATGATGAAAAATAGATCTTATTAGCCATACAGTTACACAGCCAGAGGAAGCAGCTAATGAGAATATTTAAATACTAGCACTAATCAAAACTTTCCCCCCTCATCTTACTCTCATTCATTTGTTCATACTACTATTCTTGCATTTTGTTCTCTAGGTAACAAGCCTATATACATAAAAAAATACATACACATATTTATGTCTGTATGTACACTAGTGTAAGACAAATTGAAAAATTTATTTCCTTTCAACCACCCAAACCCAGACAAATTCTGTAACAGTAAATAATACCCTACTCTTTATCACTCCATACTATGATAACAGCAAAACAAAGTCACCTCTACACGGACGCTGCCTTCTGGGTTTGGTGACTAAATGCAATACTACCATTTCAAGCTTCTCATGAGTACCTTCAAACCCAGCGGAATTTCCGATTTACCAATCTCACATCAGACAGCTTAGTTCTTGGTCTTGGCTCAGCCACAAACTCCACCACATTTGTTGGCTTGTGCAGCTAATTTTCAGTAGCTTTTCCTACATCTATTCCTTTAATTACCTAATCATCTCTCATTTTTGAGCAGACAACTGTATTACTATAGCAAATAATAAGGGTAATCAGATGCATAAGCAAACCAGACAATGATACTAATGTATATCCTTGTCCCATTCCGTAATGCATGTGATTTTCACAGCTACAGCCACTCAGGCCTTCAATACAAAGCCAGATCATTAGGATGATCCTCCCATCATCTACAGAGGCTTGGGGAAGTTGTTCTGGGGTAGGGTTTTTTGGTTTAGGGTTTTTTTTTAATATTTTCAACATCTGTTCAGTTCTACCAAACTTCCCAACTCCATTCAAAATGTCAGTTTTGTGTTCCTGCATGTTTTCTTATATTAAATAAAACCCCTTTGATCTACATATGCCAAGATAACACTATTTACTCCCAGTAACTAAATGCTTGATCGCTGTTTCAGAAGGAAAAGAAATTATATGTAGTAGCGATGTATAGTTTATTCACGGTAGGAAATCTCCACAAACCAAGTTAGGATATAATTAACAACTTATGGTTAAAACAGCAGGTAAATAGATAGTTTCATTATTAAGAACATCTGCCAGGAGATGTTCTTGTTTCCAGCACCCATTTCTGTTGTGTGGATTTATCATATCTTCTTAAAACAACTTATATTATCCTGCAACAATAATGGGTAGGTGGGGTATGGTTTTTTTCTGTTTTTTAACAACAAATGATAAAACACTACTTCTGATGCCATCTTTTTCTCATTCTTTAAAAAAAAAAATCTGCTTAGTCAACAGAGACCAGACTGGCCTGTCCTCTCACAAAGACCATTAATAATCATTTACCCTGATATGACTGAAAAAGTATGTGATAATTATAGACACAGGCCAATTTGGAGCTCATATTATCACCACACTTTTTCCATGACTATATGTAACTTAGCAAATCATTATTCCTTTATTATAACTCAGGGTAAAGTATTTTATGTCTTCTCATATGAAGCATGCAACACAAAAATAATCTTCACTTACTGTATAATAATAATATAAAAATGCACTGTCTAGTATACTTCATTGCCTAAATGGATTCCAAAAGGGAGATTTTGTTTTTCCCTACTCCAAAAAATTCATCATAACTGAACTAAAATACATTTTGAGAACATCAGGTCATTTGTTGTCTTACCGATGACTACGCAAGTAGGCAACAATCTTTAATGTTAGATCTTTGTACCATTTTCTTCTGAAGTTTTAATTGATTGAAAAAATAAAATTTATTTGAAGAGAGAAACAAAAATAGCATTTATTTTCTTTGACACTATATATTAGCAATAAACAAATGCAATAATTCAGCAGAATCATTATGGAGCCTCCAAGTAATAACCTGCCACAGTGAGAAAATAGTAAATAATAGACTGCTCATCAAGCCAGGTGAGACTTCATTCTCTGCCGTGAAACGTACACTGCAGCACATGTAGATCAAGAGTTGCTTTCTGGAGCGTGCATGGATGAAAACATAAATTTATAATCCCTAACACATAATAATCCCAGTTTTATATACTCTCTTCTGCAAAGGGAAGTGTTTCATCTTTACTACAGGAAATAGTAGAAGTCTGCTTTAGCAGATATTTGTTCTAGCAGCTCTTGTGGTGACACAAAATTCTGGCAAATAATAAATATTGAATGTTTTGGGAAATTTACAGTCTTTGGAGACTGTCATTTAAGAATTAGATTATACTACTATTTAGTATTCAAGGGGCATAATCAGGGAACATCTTAATTGCGTTTAATGTCTAAAATAAACCAGAACACCAACAGAAAATAATCATTGGTTTAAATGGGACCTATTTTAGCTACAGCTGTAACCAAGATAGTTATAGTGTTAATAATTCAATGTTGGTTGAAAACCACTCTCTTATGACTGATTTATACAGACTGAAGTAGGCATATGTTATGCTACAGGTGGATGTGAGGTCGTAAGAAACCACTTTACAGTCTTCCCAGAAGTACAGTGTCAAAAAGGTCACTTGTGGTAAAGGATCTTTTGGATTAGTCTTTCAAATCAATGCATGAATTAAAGGCAATTTACATATAAATGGGCTAATACTCTGGCTTTGAAATTAGATGAATTTTTAAGAGATTTAAGAAACAGCAAAAAAGGTCAGTTAGGCATTAAGTATACATAATGCAATTTTTTAAAACTGCTTGTCTTGGAACTACGTTTCTCATTTATTAATATTTTGTATTCACAGCCTGTTCTACTCAGAAAAGTACTGCCAGCTGGTTGTGAGCGAATGCAGAAAGATGATCCATGCTAGGGATATCAGATTTGAGGTAAGTATGGTCTAAGACTTCAAAAGTGAAATTTTCTTAATATTGTCATCATTTGAAAGCATTTTTGTTCTTCTAAGACAAAACTAAAATGTTTTAGTCAGAGTCAGTGAAGATTATCATATACTGGAAAACAAAAAACAGAATCTTAGGGAGACTTTTCATATGACTTGTTATTTTCTCCCTCATACAAATCAAGGTTCCAGTATAGCTTGGTTTCTCCCTCTTTATACCCTTATGACAAGAATGTCTTATTCATCCCTATGCAGCAGAACCTGCACTAGATTTCATTGTGCCCAGCAGCCCAAATGCACGCCACCAATGAAGGCAAGATCTAAGAATGAAGCTTCGGTTTTGTGTGTTTGCATATGTGTGTATGCGTAAATAATCTTTTCAAGTCAGGAATTTTTTTCCTCATTTTCAGAAAGAATCCTTAAATCTACTGTATTATTTAACATGGACATCCTTTCCCTTAGACATTTGTTTATATTATTGTCTCTCTCCATAAAGAAGTCATTACTGACTCCTCCATGCTGCAGCTTTTTCACCCCACTACACCTTGGTGGATCTTTTCTTTGCAGAATTATGAAATGACAGTGAATTGGGATACAGTATTGCATTTAAAAAAAAAAAAAGTAAAAGACATGATTACCTCCCTTTTGGATATATCTGTATAATTAAATAGTGTGTTCAATTTCCCATTCATGGATGGCACAGAACTCAAATATATAGTTAAACAATGGACACTGCAATAAAGTTCCTTCTTCAAGGCCAGTGTTAGGCAGACAGTGCTTGCTCAAACCATCTACATAAAATCTAATGCCATATAAATACAAACTAACTACTCAGTTCAATGCTGATGCCATTTTATTAACGGTACTTCTGCATTCTCAGAATCCATGCCACTGACTTGATGTTTTGCCAACACTGAGATGGATCATATTCAGTTGATTTATGTTTTTCACAACTGTTTTTCACTTAGAATAAAAAAAGTGAAAGATTATTACCAGGATTAAATAATAATTTTTTTTAAAATCCCCAAAAAAGTTGTAACAATAAGATAGCAAGCAATGTTGATGCACAGAACAGGCTATTGATGGGGCATGAGAAATACCCAAAGTACTTCTCTATAACCAAAAAGAAGAAATAATATTTTAAAACAGAAGGATTGCTTGCTAAAAAGCAGTGAAGAATTATAACTTATGTTGCACCACAAGAATAATCCTTCTGATAATATCCTACAGTCTTTAATAAAGACAAAAACAGCATGTCACAGACATTAACAATACTGCTCTGTGAAAAGCTTCAAAACCATTTATAATAAAGTTCATAATCCTTCCATACAGTTAATTCTAAAAGTTACAGAATTCTAAAGAAAATAAGATTATCTAATCAACCTTTAGGATAGTTTCCTTAGAAAGCCTGTTTTCTAACATACTGTGCAGTGCAAAACTGAATTTTACATGGTAATTAAATTGGTCCCTTCCCTTTCAGGAAGGCAAAAGAAATCAACAGATGGTTGCAATATGCCCTGCAGCAAGGCACAATCAAAACCAAGAAAAATTTATAGTTAGAGTTGATTTCAGAAGATAAACAATGAAGTTGTATAGACAGAAATAGAATTCTGAGGCACATAAAAGGAGTAATAAAGGCATGGAAAAGGACATAGAAGACACCCATAGTTTGTCAGTTGTAGTGTAAGTGGTAGCAGTACTATTAAGGCAATTACTTAGTTAAGTGTTCAAGTAACCAGTATCAGGTGACTTACATCCCACAGAAAGTCTATACTTTATCAGAATCTCATGACGTTTAGCTTATGCTACAGAACACAACCTTCTCAAGGCTCCGGGCAGCTTAGATATGGAAAAAATAAGGAAAAACAATATATCTTTATTAAAAGATATCCAAGAGACTCAAAAATGGAGAATTACTTCCCAGTAAATTTGATAAACAATTCTAATGTTACAGAAAGTATTAACCATAAAAGAACAAGAGACACCATACGCATAGTTCCTATGGATGTATCATTATAGGAGAGATTCCTTATCACAAGAGCTATTAGGCCCCTCAAATATAAAACACAATTTAAGATGGTTAAAAAGATGTTGAGCAACAGTTCTAACAAAGAAATTGAAGATTTTTTTCTTCTCTTCCTGCGGTAAATTAATTCCTACAGAACAAAATATAGCTTAAACCAATTACTGCAAAGTTGAGAGAAAATTCACGTATTTACTTTGACAAATTATCATTCTGTGTGGATACTTTTAAAGCAGGTAAATCAACTTGTACAGCAATTCAGCTGACAAAAAACTAAATTGTTTCTGGCACGTAAATGACTTTTTCTAGTGCAGATTATGCCCATAAATGGGGTCATTCTTTTAGTTGCCAATTACACGGGATCATCTTTTTAGTAAAAGCTGCTATGAAGAAAAATTTGATTCTATAGTACTGTGGGCTCAAATGCAACAACTACTACTTACTTACACATTTTTGAATAGTTTCATGTGTAAACATGCTGTGAGTCAGAGGAACATCATCTATTGTATATATGAGACTCAAAACACATGTGGAACTACGCTCACATTTCCAATCACTGCTTTATGAGAAGTATACAAAAAAAAAAAAGAAAAATAAGGCTATCACTCAATCATGCAAGTACTGGAAGATCTGGGGTAATAATAATAATAACAAAAGAACTTAGAGGAATGAGGTCTAGTTTTTGGAAAAGGATATTAACAGCAGAGCTTGCCAAGTTACACAAGAATTTTGTAAAAGAACAAAAGGTATGGTTTATAAGGCTGTAGGAGCTTGTGTCAAATATAACAACAAAGGGCATGAACTTAAGCTAAGGAAAGGTCATCTTCAAAGAGAATGTTAGAAGAAATGCTTTACACAAAGAATAGTTACTATGGAAAATAAACCACTATAACAACCTTTGCAACAAGTGATATAAACTTTAAAAGGTGACAAGCATTTGAAAGACAGTTATTGTGCAAATAGAGAAAGAGGGAGAGAGAGATGTCTGGCCTTTTCAAAAACAGGCTTTGCATCCATCCATCTTTAAATCAGCAGCATTACATCCCTATCTACTGCCTCATAAATCCAGTAAAAGAGAAAATTGACACCAAACTAAACTGAAGGATCTAAGAAGAAGATCCTGACAGTTGAAATGGGCCTTAGAGATTCCATCTCTATTGTGTGAACTTCCTCATTTCAGTGAAGGAATAAATCTTGTCCCATGTATTTCAGAGCCTTCATTTCTCTTTTAATGATTCATCCCCTTTAACAAGTTTTTGATTCAATAATTTGGGTTTTGTTAAGCCAAATGTGTAATCTTAAGTGGCTACCCATCACAAATATATTGAAATTGCATATTAAAATACTTTAAAATTTTATCTTGTGTCATCTAGACATCTCCCTGAATCCCACATCTTTAAAAATCAGAAAAAAATATTACTTTTACCAATTCTATCAAATATCAAGAACAGTTGAACACTACTTTTTAAGTTCTGACCAACTGCACAATAGGTAAGGGAAACTGTCATAATGCAGATGAGCCTAATGCAGGAATTTCAAGCTACATTGGGAATTGTACCTTCAGGAAGGTTCAAAAGGAGCTTAACATCATCTTTGTTACACATTCAGATATACAGCTTCAAAAGAGAAAAATAACTCTCACCCAAAGAAGCCTCACTGAAACAAACATAATCAAGTCAAGATGGCTCCAGATGCGCAGTTCTTCAGTGAAAGGATCAATAAAACAGTTTAAATTACAGGATTCCATTAAAAAAAATAACTCTAGTGTATCCTACCCATGTGCAATACAGAAAACAAACTCTACTAACCACAGCCACCTGCTTGCTTAAGAGGAAAACTGCTTCTGGAATTAACATTTGTTATTGTCTGTGCTAACAGATTCTACCATGAGATTGGTCTTGGGTTACCATCATTCAATAATGGTGCTAATAAGAACAATTTTTACTGTAATTAGTGTATTTTAGAACGCATAAAGAAGTTGAATGGTTCTTAAAATCTTTAATGATTTGTGGTGATTTTCACCATAAAGATGACAATATGTTAGTTTACCAGATGCCAGATCATGCAATGGATCATTAACAAGGGGGTGTTTTCTGAATACTTCCCAAAAAAATACCAGCTGGTTTATTCTCAGCAAGCAGGCATAGTCACAAGCATCTCTTGTCTGATTCACTAAACTGATGTCAAATACATCATGTATTAAAATTTCTAATGTTCATGTACAGCTTCTTTGTCTCAAAAGCAGTCGACTATATACACTTTCGTGCAAAGATCCAGAGTTATATAATCACAATTTTCAGACTTTAAAAAAAAAATTATGAGTCTAGCAATAATTTTAAAAATTTATTTAAATAGAAAAAAAAATTATATTACACAGCTATTCCAGATATACCCTAGAGGTGATCTGATTATAAGATAAGGAATAGCACATTTCTTACCTGTCAAGAATACTTTGAGGATCAAGACAGTTGAAGAGAATAATTTCAATGGCTTAGTAACTTCAGGCCACTGCGTTTGAACAATCATACCCACACACTCAAAATAGAGACTAAAACCAATATACTTGGCTATCTGGAATTTGCTGTATATTTTAGGCAAGACAATATTGATGATACCTGACAATCAGCTGCTGCTCATCTTACAGAGGGGCACCTGAGCCTTGCACATCTCCAGTGCAAGTACAGAACTACCAGTTATCAGTGTTGCCTTGTTGCAGTTAGTGAAAACATGTGCAAGTAGTATTTGGGCAGGGGAGCAGAGAGGGGGGAAAAAAAACCCAAAAAACCAACCCCACCCACCACAAACCCCAAACAAAAACAACAACAAAAAGCCCACACTGGAGGGGAGAAAAAAACCACACTATTCTCAGCATTCAACTACCTCATTTTCCTTCCTTTGGGGAGCAAGCTGGCTCTAACAGACTCAGTCTCTAGTGTCTGCCTCTCTCTCAATGTATTTGTAAAGCTGGGATCAGGGAAGACACATCTATTTGTTCCTCTCTCTGACTAAAATGAAAATGTCTCCTGCTATTTGGTCAGGTTTGAGTATCCCTCCGCTGGACAAGACCTCATTTCTCTAGAGCAAAACATAGCTTGCAGTGGGGAAAATCCAGAAGAAAAAAAGATTTATGGAAAAGGGCATATTTTAAATGTTGTTTCCCTTTTGTAAGTGAACTGTTTAAAAAAGGAAGAGAAATTTTGGTTGCAGTAAAGGAAGTAGAAATTCTTCAAATTAAGCACAAAATGAGAAAGCAGCTTCTCCTTCCCATCACCAAAAAGCAATAGTTACTTCCAAGAAGAGTTGATAATGACCATCCACAGCTTTATACAAGGGAAAAGGGACGAATATCAACATATGTGATAGCTACTGGTTATCAGAGTGAATAATTTAGAACTCTTATACTAGGTATGTGTCTGCCAATATGTCAATTGCTTGAGTTGCTTCTTCCACAATTAAACTACTGCATAAGTTGCAACTTCAAAACAGTTTTTTACATAACGCCTAACAATTAATGAAAAATGTACCCATTGATTTTCAGATGAACCATTTTTCCTTCACATTATGCATTTAATAATGGGTTTATTTTAAACTGACTGATGGTAATTCTTTGTCTTCACAAAAATACAAATGCAAGATGTAGAAATTCAATATCCCACTGTCCCGCAGCACGTTCATTTTATGCTGCTCAGTGAATCAAAGGGTAAGCAAGTATCTCTGGATATTATCCTTCATATTTTCATATTTTCACCCTACAGCCGGATAAACCCATGTCATTTCTGAATTAGGTGTTTTACCCAAGATATCAAAGAACTTAAGAGCTGCCAAGTACCCTGACAGAAGTTTTGCTCTAACCTATTCATATTGCAAAAATTATCAAGTTTCTGATCCATTTGCATGCTTAACTAGCCTTCTAACCTGAAACTTCATTTCAATTTCAGTTTGTTCTGTTTAGGCCTAAAAAAAACCCCAAACAACAACAACAAAAAAACCCCACAAAAAACAAACGAGTCTTTCCCCTCTGCAATGGTTATTTCTGGATTTGAGGCCATAAGGGGTTTTGTTTGGGCTTTGTTTTTTAGTGGTGTTTGTTTGATTTTTTTGCTAAACAACCTCAATTCTTAGGAATTTGGAGCCTGCAAAGTACTTGAGAAATGACAAATCAAGTGAGACACTACTTTAACTACATCAGTTCTGTATTAGCCAATAAATGTATTACTGAGTGGGAAGATAGCATACTTCCCCTCACTCCCAAAAGCTGAGACCACAGATGATTAATTGATGATATACCCAGGGCTCTGATACTTCAATACATTGTACTGCCAGCCACATAGTCAATCTCATGCCTTCTTGGATGATTTCCACTGTACTCCACTGCAATTTACCAAAACAAATGCACAATCCTATCAAAGAGGGGCACCGTAACAAGACCAATGAAACCCAAATGTAAGAACCTCCTTTGCTTCCCAGATCAGAAGTATCATGGTAGTTGCTTGTAAAATGTGAAGATAGTTTTATATTAAGATTTTTCTTTTAGCTTTAAAACCAGTGAGGTTTTTCCTCCCTACAAAAGTAACCGTTCAGTATTGAAAGGTCTTGATTTCACTACACAATTTCTTCACAGACTTAACTATTAAGTTACCAGCACGACCACTTGGGGTCCCATTACTGCCCAGTGCATTTGAATAGAAAAGTCTGAAGGCTTCAACGTCTGGAGATCCTCTGGCGATACTCTGGCCTGACTAAACTTTAATTTTAGAATCCACATAGGCGCATCAGCTGCAAAATTCAGCCACCCATTAAATAACATTAGCTTGGTGAAGAATTAGAAGATGCAGAAGCCTACAAGTAGGAAAGCAGAAGGGAGCAGGAGGTTTATATTTAAGCGTACGTCACACAACAGGTTTCAGCAGAAAGTCAATCTCTCTTCAGAGGCTAAGGTGTAGAGCTGGGTACTCTGTTTACCAATGCCAAGCTTCTTGACTTCATAAAATCTGCTGTTGTGATCGGATTAAAATTTTTCTTGCAAGAGATACAGAGGAATAAGCTCTATCACAGATTGCAAAATAACCCTCACCCTGGCTCTGTCTACTGAAGGTTGGACTCTCCAGCCTAATCTCTTATTCAAACAAAGAGCCTTATATACAGCCTGTGTCCTGAGTACCTGAAGCTGTTTTGCATTACTGGATCTATTGTAATCCTTCTGTTTCTTTCTAACATGTTCTGATGCATAAGATTGTGCTCCCAGTTCAAAGATGAGGCATATAGATTTAGAGACTCACAGATGCTCCTGTCACATGATTTACCTGTTTGTGGGTAGGTTTTTTTCCCCCAAGGTGTTTCCAAACACTGTTTAAATAGGTACTGAAATGGATACGTGTCACGTATCCCCCCCGTGACAATATGTTAGCAACTTAGATTTTGTTTTTCATTTCTTTGTTCATTGCTGTCAGGACTATGTGAAGAAATCCCTGATGAGTCTCATGTCTCAGTGAAGAGAGTCATATGTTCACACAAAAAACACACACTTATATTAGGAGGTTGCAGGAGGCTTCTATGTATCACTCAATCTTTACCTGAAAAAAGAAAACACAACTTAGAGGCTTTAATAGAGAGGGTCACAAAATTATTCAATGGAGAAATTCATTCATTAGTGTTCATTGTGTGGGAAGAGCTGTATTCTCCACGGGATTCTTACTGAACTCCTCAGAATAGGACAGTTCAGTCTGGAAGGGACTCAATTTTTATTTGACTTTTTTTTTTTGGCATATACTTACAAAACCATACATTGCTTTACAGTACGTATTGCTGCCACAAAAACCACCAGAACAAAAAATTTCAATAATCATTAACATTTAGAGCATCAATTATCAGTACCTGTTAAAGTACTGGTTGCCAAAATATCTATTTAGTAAATAGTATCATAATTGGAAAGCATTACCATCAATACCCTGTATTTTAAGATAACAACTAAACACAAATTTTGCCATAAAGCAAAACTTTAACAAACCTAATGTTTCTTCAGCGAGAAGGTTCAACATTACATCTTTTAATTCAGGTTTTCTTTTAAGCCTCAGCCCAAAGATTATGAATTCTGAGTTTTAATGAGATCTGCTTTTTGGAACAAGTCGCAACTCTATCCTTACAGATAGCACACCTAGAACTAATCAGTCTTCTAAAAGTGTTACATGAAATGACATTAACTTTCCACTACTATACAGTAAACCAATGTATTGTCCGAAGAGAACAGAAAAACAAAGGTATTTGTCATTTTCGCACACTGTTAGGAGCTCCTTGTTAGGACCTATTTTAGCTCTAAGGATAAGAAAAAAAATCCATACCATATAGCTCAGTGCAGAGGATGATTAGAGTGATTTTGAAGCGTGCAAGGAAGGGACAATATGACCCTGTGCATTTTACTCTCAATTACACTAGTGTATTATAGGAGAATGGAGATTAAACATTCCTGTCATGCACAAGATGTATGCAGCTGCCTCTTATTATTTGGTGAAGGTCATGAGTAAGGCCAAACCTATGACTGCATTCTAGCTAAGTAATTCAGCAGTCCCTTTTCCAAATGTGATTTGATAATGAGTTATTAGGAAATATGAGCCTGGGGTAAGAAATATGCCAATGTTTAGCAGACAAGGATATGCAACAATTCACACTGTTACTGTAAATTAGTGACATGAAGATTTCTCTAAGCATAAGTACAAAGCCACCATGAGCAGAATTAACCTACTGTGGCATTTTGTCAGGCTACAAAGCATTTAACAACACTGAAAGGGCTCTAAGTAGTAGTTCATTGATTCTATTAAATCCCTCTATCCAGGTGCACGTTTTGTGGGAGAGTCATTTCTTCATCAGTAACTTGTCTATTAGTTTTTTGTCAGTAATACAATCTACTGTCATCCAAGAAAACCCTTTAGGTTTCATAAAAGTAATGAAAGTATCTATAAAGAGGAAATAACTTGTTCCAGAAATGTTCCAGTGCTTGAATCAACTGTTGTTGAATCAGAATAGTGAAGAAGAACAAAAAATACTTTGTTTTTTACTCTTCAAAGCACCTTTTTCAAGTGTAAACAACAAGTTAACAACAATAGAACTACCTGGAAAGAGGTTGTAGAGAGCTGGGGGTTGGTCTCTTGTTCCAAGTAACAAGCAATAGGACAAGAGGAAATGGCCTCAAGTTACAGCAGGGGAGGTTTAGACTGGATATTAGGAAAAATTTCTTCACTGAAGGGTTATCAGACATTGGAACAGGCTGCCCAGGGAAGTGGTGGCTTCACCGACCCTGAAGGCATTTAAAAGCTGGGTAGACGTGGTGCTGAGGGACATGGTTTAGTGGTGGTTGATAGCAGTGTTAGGTTCCAATCTTCAAAGTAAGGTCAAAACACTATGACAGACTCCTTGAGACTGGGAAGTTTCTTCAGGAACCCATCTTTAACATTACCTTTGACAGCACAACTGAGCAACTGTTTGCTTGGCTTTGACTCCTCCTTTTACTTTTTGATAATTTAAACAGTTCAGCGTATTAATAAGGCTAAGGATCAAGTTCCTGTCCTAAATATTGTATGAACACAGAATAGTCAATATGCCCTGCCCCAAAGAGTCTCCATGGCTCATCACTAGGGGCAAATGTTGAGTCACATGTAGCTTTTCATATTCACCACTACCAAGAACAAGGGAAGATAAATGCTGATTCTCTTTTTCTCAACTAGAAGGGTACATCTAAAAAAGCCATTCAAACATTTTATAGGGTGCCAGGTCTCTGGAGAGATTACCGTGCACATTCTTTACTGTTTGAAGTCATGGCAAAGCCTACCTTTGTTACAAAACTTACAGCCTTCAGCTGACAGAACACGGAAGGATAAAATGCACCGCCACGAGCGTTCAGACCAACTTCACTTGAGCTATGAAACATCTATGACTGCTTTCACTGGTGTTCCAGGAATGAATAGTTCGCCCCTTTCTTTTTTCCCCTCCTCTTTTTCATTCATGGCTAGCTGATTTAATACTGCTCTTTCAAAAGCTATTGTAAGTATAGAATCCAAGCTGTTAAAAGCTGGTTTGTATCTTAATACAAAAAAAACCCCAAACCTCCTCACCACATAAAAGGGAACACCAAAACATTTTGTCTTCCTTATTAATCCTATTAAAAAACTTCTATTCCTTATCCTGAAAAAAAGCATCCCCATATTTTTCCAGCTAAGCAACTTGACAGCATAAAGGCAATTTGAGAGGCCAACTTAGATATAAATATACACATATATAGCGTGTATAAACATTAGCTTTCAAGCCAACACTTTGATGAGACTGACAGAGACAAACATTAACAAAAAGCCTAGCATCTACTAATTAAGAAGCTTTATACTTGAACATATTTCAGGTTTGTTTTAGAACTATACTAATATTTCAGTTATTTGACCTTCCTTGACATCGCACACATTCATTCCTCAGCGTATGCCTCACAATCATGCATGAAAGATACTTAAAAATAACTGCCAAGTTTACAGGAAGGATTAAAACTTCATCGCTACTCAGTTTCAGGAATTTTTATTCTGCGGCATGGCTTCAAGGCCCACCATTTTGATTCTTTGGAATAAAGAACACAGGATTTAAAACCCAAAGGTATAGGCTCAGGTTTACAGGGCAGACCCAGGACAGTCTTTTAAACAAGGAGCAGCAAGAAACTTTGATTATTTTGGTTGAGTTTTCATTATAAACTAAAGCAATAACTTAGTAATTATCATTAATTACCATATCTCTTCAAGGATGAAGAGCATTCAAAGAAAAAGCACCAAAAAAATCAAAGAAAAAATTACAAATTTTGTGTACCTATCAGGAAGTTTTTAGATGGATTTGGCATTTGAAATGTTGAAGAGAAGGAGGAGACACTCATTTATCAGGGTGTAATGGGTTTTTTTTCCTAAATTTGTCATCTCAGCAAGTTACTAAGACCACTGGAATAAAGACTGTATCTTCTCTAGGAAGAGTTTCATATATATTTACAAGCTGTTACATGAGCCTGTCCACATAAAGGGACTAATAATATTCCATCATTTAAAAAAAAAGGCAGAAACAAGACGGATTTGTTTGTTCAAAGTATTGAATATTTTAAAAATTAACATCTCTATTTTTATCCTTGGACACATCCATAACATTAAGATTTACGCTCCTGCCAGTGATTTATAGTGAGATATATTCCACATCTGGGATATCTGAATTTCAAAGTGGCCAGATTTTCATTAATACCGACATTGGTGCATCCTATTTTATGAAGCCCAAGCAAGAATGAATCCAGGTCCACAACATGGAGAAACATGTACAGAAGTATGAGACAGGAGTGTAAAGACTAAAAGCTATCCAGAAAGCCTGTCATACTACCTGCCATAGATGAATTTTTTTACTGATTTATGAAGTATTTCATAATGAATTCCAGTCTTTTGAACTTGTCACAGTAATTTAACACGACATCTTGCATCAAAAATCTCAACCAAACTATTGCCAGTACATACAACACAACCCACCCCAGCTGGACATTCCTAACTGTGAGGAGGGAGCAAACATGACTTATCAAATCCATCTAGGACTTTTATTCAGTCCATCACCTGCTATATGCACAGCAACGACATCAGCTAGAAGGTTTAAATTTAGCCACAGAGATCTTTCACTGTTTCATTCCTGAGAAGAGGAATGTTTGTAGCTTGCTCTGAGAAAACTGAAATCCAAAGACTATTAGATTTTTGGAGGCAGTTTTTCTGTATGCTTTACTCATTCTGTTAGTCACAGAGTTTGCTTTTTTATGAAGATACGCAAAACTAGATTCTTCTAATGAAGCACCAGCACGTAGACAATACTTGAAATTGCTTTTACTCCATAAAGTCAAATGGGAGTATTTAACATTTTCTTGTGATTGCTAAACCAAAGGCTAATCATAGACACCTGTGACAGCTAATGGGTCTGTATTAGTTAAGCTAGTCAGACAAGATTTTAACCTTCATTTTTGTTCAGGTGATGTCCACAAGTCATTAAAAGAGAGACTTAGCTGCAGAGTATCCAAGCAATACAGTGCAATTCAGGGAAAAGAGCTGCTTAATATCTCTAAAAAAAAAAAAAACAAAAAACAAAACACCAAAACCAAATCCAACAACAAAACACCTCTTTAGTTTGTCGTAATTTCACTTCGCCTATATGTTATACTTACAACAACTTTAGCAGCAGAGAAGGGTTTGGGCATTTAAGACAACTGCCGAGCATGCCAACCAACACCTTATTTCCTTACTCCCACCTATTTGTCTGTACTGATTGTTTCCAGTCTTCCACTTGGAGACTTTAAGCTCTCTGGATCAGAGAATTTTTCCCTGTAGATCTGTAAGGTAGCTCTCAAAGCGGGTCCTGGTTTGCAGCTTGATTGCTCAGTGCTACAGTAATTCAATTTATGAGAATGTGGCTTCTTAAACCTATGATATCGAATATGAAAAATGAAAATACACTGAGAAATTCAAATATTTGTAAAGTTTTACCATGGTGTGGGAGTGAGATGAGCTTAGACGAAGTTGAAAACAGAACACAGTTGTTTGAAAACTGAAATTCTTAATTTTTTTAAAATCCTTATGTGCAAGTCTTAAAGTGACAGCTGCTAATAAAAATCATGTAAGAGCAGCTTCCACTAGAGCAGACTTTAGGATGGATACTTTAACAGCTAGTGCCACAGTTTGGTGACATTAAAAAAACAACTATAATACACAAAATCAAGTGAGAAAATCATAAAGATACAAAGTAGCAAGTAATTTTTGTAACATCAGAAGTTTGTAGCGGGCTGCTTAAGATTTTTTTAAACCATATTCTCATTCAGTTGAATTCCAGCCTACTAGTAAATGGGACTCACTGGGGTAACAAAGCGTGCTGAGTCTACAGAAGGAGAAAAATGCCAAGAGGATATATAAACATATCGAATGTAATTTACATTCTGTTGAATTTAGTGTCTGCCAAGTCTAGGATACTGCTTGAAATGTTGTGTTTATCAGACATCTGGGTAAAATTTAGGAAAGATGGGAGATACAGAAATTTCAAAACCATTTGGAAGAACCTCATAAAAGTTTATTGTCATGCTTCAAGATAGGTCTTTTTACAACACAATGACTATATGGTCACTATGAAACCATCCTAAAATTCTGATTCTTGAAGATAATACAAAAAATTTTGGAACTGAGTGTTTAGGGAATATGAAAAGGATGGGAATATGAAAACATAAGTTTTGGAAGACTGTTTGTATCCAGAACCTTTACATCTAAGATTTAGAGAGGTTTACAGGACAAAAGCAAAAAATATGTTTTCTGCCTTAAGAGTTTTTCCAGTAATACCTTTTTTTCCCCAGCATTTTTAAAAAATCTTTGATGGGAAGATAAAAATCTCTTGAAAAACGCTGAAGACAAATTTGGGACTTGTTGCAATATTCAACAGTGAATTATTTGAGGTACTCAGCCGCTGTTGAACAGTGCACAAATACTGAGCAAGAATGCAGCAAATTTGCAAAAACTGTAATCACAAATTATAAGGACAGCGAACTTGTCTGAGCCTTGCCTTGATCATGGCACAGCTATTTTACACTTTCATGTAAAATTCTTGTATTTCCAAAGTTTCTGTAAAGAAAAGCCAACATAAAAAAGCCTACTAAATTTATACTATTCATTTGTAGAAAGATGTAAAGCTTGGTCTGTGAAAACAATCAGCTTTCCTCTTGTTTATAGTAAGGCAAGACTTAGCTTGCACTTCCCAGACCATTATTTTCTTAATAGGCAGGATATCAAACTGCAGCATTTACAAGGAGACTGTGCTTGAAGAAGAACATTTTCTCCAAAAAGTAGACAGATAACTAAAGGAGACATACATACTCATATCCCCAGATTTGCTGCAAGCCCGACAGCTGAGAACATAGTAAACCAAAGAAAAATAAAAGCCATGAAAGATTCATCACCATGAGACATAGCCATGCCCCATTTTCTCATCTTCCCCT
Source organism: Chionis minor (assembly GCA_013398295.1). Taxonomy (NCBI): domain Eukaryota; kingdom Metazoa; phylum Chordata; class Aves; order Charadriiformes; family Chionidae; genus Chionis; species Chionis minor. The sequence continues at coordinate 188,393 of VZSF01010247.1, read as the reverse complement.
AGTTTTGGAGACATGTCTTGCTTCTCACCTGAAAGGCCTGGAATTCCATTCACCCTCTTTAAAATATTCTCTCACCATCTTTATACACTTTTTTTTTTTTACAAAAAGACAAAAAGCACCATCACAAACCAAACAAACAAAACACAAAAAAACCCACAAAAAAACCAAACGCCACCACCCCCAATATATTCCTGAGCATCCACCGTCAATGCAGGAAACAGCTTCCCACCCACAACTTTGCTGGCTGAACCTTCAACCTACAGCTCCCAGGAGGCCTGCTGAGTCTAGCTCAGTCAGATAAATAAGTACCTGCTATACCTCAGCTAGCAGAGAGAAATGTGAATTTTAAAACAAGACTAATGCTCAGAATTTTGTTCAAATAAGGCAAAAACTTCAATGAGTCACTGTCTCTTGAAGTTAGGATGGCTTCCAATAAGTCCAGAGCCAAATATTTAAAACATCTGAAAATTGCTGAAGGCTTGCATTCACCGGAAGGGAAATTGAGATTAGAATCAGCTAAAGAGAACCAGATTAAGCCCAACAAAACCTTTACGTTTCAACAAATATTTGCTCAAAGGCTACCACTGAAGTGCCCAGTTAATGACTTGAGTTGATAACCTCACTGCCATATAGCTTATGTCAGCATGTGGCCTCGCATCCACTACTTTAACTCCATTCCTGGAACCACTTAATGGATTTTGACTTGCATGCATTTTTTTGTTTTCCCCTAAATAAACCTTTCTTTAGCTAAGAGCATGTCTTGGCTACACCAGAGATTTCAGACTGTATTTTGCTACGCTATAAAGCAGCAAACACCCTTTTGGTCTGAGCGTAAAATCTAAGGCTGTACAGAAACCCCAAGGTCTCAAATACACCGATGAGCCAGTTCCCTCCCAGAGCAGGCTGCTGCTGCCCTCACGGTTTTCACTTTCATTTGGGAATAAGCCATGAAATGTTCAGGAAAGAAGCATCTAGAAATGTCCGTTATATTCTTCACGCTTATCTGGGGAGGTTTATTCTCTGGTTAACAATAATTTTAAGCAAAGGTTAATTATGCACTAGCTTTCTAACAGCCTATAAAGGACTGAGAATAAGTTGTTGGCAGCATGTGGTAGCACTGATCACCTCCCTGCACGCCTGCAAAAAACTTCAGATGGACAGCTGCCTTATGCAGAATTAGTTTAACTATTTTTTTCTTTATTCCCCTTAAAATTAAAAAAAAAAAAGGGCAGAAAACCTAGTATTCTGCAATATAAACTCATGAACTAAACCATACATAGCAATGAACTGCAGATCTCCTAGAGTCAGTGGCAAAGGTTCTGTTAATGTCAAAGCAGCCCAGATTTGCCCAAAAGGAATGCGATAAAAGAATGACATCTGAGGTTCTCAAGGTTAGGTAGAAAATACGAACAAAGGGGAAGGTTCTTTTACCACCAGCTCTCTGCAGGTTCCCTTCAGAACCCATGTTACAACCTACATTCATCCACTCGAGGAGCCCGAGGCAGTGACCTGCTGGGCAGCCATTCACAGAATTTACTTCAATCCTAGATGAAACTTCACCCAACTCAACTAGTCAATACTAGTTATTGATAGGTGAACATGCAGCCTCAATACCATTTTCTTCTTAAGTTCATGAATTTTCAGTAATTCAGAACAAGTATCAGTAAAGGTTATCAAAGGCCTGCTTCATTACTGAAAATAGACTAAAACTTTCAAAGGGATAAATTATTCCTTTTTATAAATATTCACAGCAACAGAATACAATGAGAAAAAGGTTACTGACAAACTGAATACACCACAGGTATCTTCCGGGTACCGCATATTTTTTAATGCCATACGTACATAATTATTTTACAAACCATAACGGCACTACAACAGCAGTTAGGCGAAAATCACAAATAAAATCATGGTTCAAAACTGCATAAATACAAGAATTGCTCCAGCAGATCTCACAGTAACCTCTATGTGGAGAAGCTCAGAACAGAGTAGACAGATTAATATCTGTAAATGCATTAAAAATCTGTAACATTGGTTAAGCAGTTATGAGCTAAATAAAAGGTCCATGGTTTGAGTTTGGATTAACAATAAAGCAAACCCCATGCAACATAAATGTTACCAAAAAAGCAGCCAGTGTAAAATTCACGTTTTGTCTTTTTGCCAGATGATAAAAACGATTCCCCACATGGAAATTAGATTCTTCAAAGCTACCATACTGAATCATTTAATTTGTCTAAGTACTTCTAATGCAGTTGCACACTGCAATGAGCATTTGAATTTTAGATTAAGCAAATGAAGGGCAAGGTATTTCTTCATACACACAGAGAGAAAGACTACTTAATAGCAGGATGCGTAGGGACAGACAGTAAGCCAGTGCAGTTTTATCTAGCCATCAAAAGGATGGATGTATCTTTTATCAATACTGCTTTTACTTAAATATATAAATCGCATCCCTTTTACATCCCTCCTATATGTAACAGTGTCTCATAGCCAATGTGTGAAACTAACCTGGTGTAAGATAACTACAATTTCTACTTTAACACACTGCCATTCAAACTTTCATCACCTTAACATCATTCTAACTTTTCAAGGTCTGTTAACATAAATTGTTTTGTTGATCAGCCAGGGCAGGCCTTCTAACTGTAAAGCCTGAAGTTGGAACACACGGTGCTTAGAGAGAAGTTAAGCAATCCTGAAGTCTCTTAATAGTCTTAATAGATCTTAAGAGTCTTAAATTATTTATTGCATGTTTACTAAGCCTAAGCAGCTCAGGCGTGGCTGAAATAATTCTACCTGTACCTTGTCTTCCAGGTAAAAAAAATAATAATAATAGAAGAGCAGAAGTCTAGGGAAAAGTTTTCTAAATTATATCAGAAAGCATTTATTAACAGTCTGAGTTCTTGTTACCCTTTGTTGCCAGTAATTAAAAGTAAAATAGCCCATTAATGCTACTAATCATAGATCATACAGGCACTCATCTCTGACCTGGAGACATAATAATACTACAAAAAAGTAGTGCCACCTTCAGTACTTCATCTAATTAAGAGTCAACGCAGAGATCAGTTTAGTGAGAACTGCATTCTCCTTCTCCTTCAGGAGAAAGAGAGATCACCTATTAGATTTAAGTGGCCAGAAATATTTTGTCAGCAAAAGCAAATAAATTGAAAACATGATCAGACAGACAAAAGGGTGGCATGCAGGGGAGAGAAATTTCTAATATGAGGAGGTGAATAGAATATACTTAAAATCCATTTGACATCTTCTTTCCCCAATCCCATCCCCACTCTCAATTGCCCTGTTTCATGTGGTTTTAACTTACGTTGGCCATTCTCACATTGCCACAGGCACGATCTTATTTTAAGCAAAGAACTCAGTCCTGGGTGAATTACCTTCAGCCTGGCAGGTCTGTAAGTACTTTTTGATCCTCACATGGTAACATACACTCGTGTTCAGTAATGGCAACCCAGTCACCAGGTTGGGGGGAGCCACTGGCAGTTTTCCATAGACATCAGAAGCATGCAGGGGTTGTTACAGAGATTCAACTCTACCCTCCTGCAGAGCAAACTAGAACGGGTCCAATCCATGAAAACGATGAGAAACAGCTAAACAGAGATTAAACATCTGCACGCTATCGAAGTGCACTTTGTCCCAGGTGTAGTTACGTGCTAAATTTTTCAGAAGTTTCAGAAGTGGTCGGATTGTTTGAACGACTGTTTCTTCTTCGACTGCACTATTTAAGAACTGCATAGGATAACTTAGCAAGTCACCTGATTTCCCAGACAACTAAACACAGAATATCTAATTGGCACTACCAATACTAGATGGGAAAAGATTTTTAAGAATCTGCAATGTACCTGAAGAGCCCAAACCCTCTAATACAGGGTTTCAAGACTACTACCAATAAGCTTCAGTCAGAGAAAACTGGAGTTATATTTGCTAGCACTAGAAGACAAGCTGTCACTTTGTCAAATGATTTCTTACTAAACCTAACTGCAAGCATAAAGCACTAACATAATTTATTAGAACAATTAGAATGCATCCTTGTTTTCTTCTAATTAGATTATTCCTTGTACTGGTAATTACATCAGACAAGAAAAGACTAATAGCTTCAGATTTCTAAAATCATCTGTAGAGTACATGAGGAGAAAATGATCAATAATACTAATCTACTGGAACACAAATTCCCAGAAAGAGATATTTTATCATGAGTGATTCTTTAAATTATCAATGTTATTTCTCTAAGTCCATATTACTTTCACTCATACTTTAAAAAAAAGCACAAACATGAGGGAACAGACACTGAAATAATAATCAAAAACACTGAACGATAACTATACTTTGAGGCCTTCTAGGTGAAGGGCATGTTACCCTCTTCTCCCACTGACCACAAACCCAGAAGTGAGAGCTGTCATCACATTACCTTTGTAGACAAAAGCAAGAAGGAACTGGTGCAGAATGCTTCTCCTTCCCCATACTTCCAACACCAGAAATGTTCCAAAACACCTGATTACTTCCAATATCTAAAAAGAGTTCATAGTGTATCCTTTTAAATTATTTTCTCAGTGAGAACGCCATCAACTGCAACAGAAAAACATTCACCACAGTCTTTTCTTTACCATTCCCAAACTCCTCTGAACTTTGTTAGCACTCTGTATTGACTATGTCAATCAAAGTTGCCCTGAACTTTAAGAATCATTAAATATTTTAGAGCTAGGAAAAAAACAGCAGGAAGGAAAGCGGAGGAGGATGCAAAAACAAAGAATGAAAACCAGCAAAAATATGAGAACAAACATGAGTAAAAGGTCCAACAGCAGAGCACAAAAAGATACCGTCAGATTTCTCCACCTTCATGGAAATAACCCTACAGTTGAAGGACGCCTCAGAGCAAAAAGGCAGAGTAGCGTTTTAACCTCTCATATCCCTGGTCCTTATTTTTCCTAACAAGAAGAAACATGTACGCAAATTGTAATGTCAGTGTTGGTTGGTTAATTTAATATTACAAACAGCAAAGCAGGCTAAGCACACCACTGTCAGGATTGTACTTATGGAAGTGCTGACACATGAAATATTACATCTGCTACATTCCATCTTTCAAGCCATCCTGTTCTCTCCAAGAGATTCAGATTAGGGGAATACTCCATATCTTTAATAGTTTTCCATTATAAAAATCCTACTTTTTTTTTCTGGAATTCTGTGAAATCCTTGGGGAAGTTTTTGTTGCTTAGAGTCCCACTTTCACATTTTACCACATCACTATTAGCTTTGGGTGAGAGGAAGGGAAAGACAAAATAGTTTGTAGGACTTCTACCTCATAGAAGTCTCTGGACATTACTGGAATCTAGAGCCTTTAAAAAGCCATCAGCCCAGTAAGTAGCATAATAGCCAAAGAGAAATTGCTCATGAGAAGAACCTAGGGTCTAACAAGGGCACAAAAAACTTCTAATAAAATTCAGATCATGTAAAACAAAATAGGGAATGAGAAATAACATTGGATCAGGGAAAAGCAAACAAGCAGCCAAAAAGCTAACAAAGCAAATTAGAGGAACACCAGAATTAAAACTGGAATTTAGAAGAGGAGTAAAAAGCTTACTAAACTTAGGTAAATCACATAACTTCAGACATAAAAATAAAGCTAGGGAAGAGACTGGAGAAAGAAGTGAACAGATGAAAGTAATTACTAAGCATTTTAGTGAACTTCAACTGAGGTTGAAGTTGTAGAGAATTCTATATTTTCAATACAATGGAACGCTCTGCAACCCCTCTTGAAACTTCTACTTCACCTAAAATGAAGATAAAGCCTGTAAGACTATTTGAACACTCAACGGTATTTTGTTAGTTACTTTTAAATCATCCATTTTAGGAAGAGCTTTTTTTCAGAAGATTAAAGACTTCCAGTTTATTTCCTCTAAGCAGTGTTTTGCACCCTGATTAATGGGAATTAAATCTACACTGAGTGCCAGTATCTAGACAGAAACCTTCTCCAGCAGAATCTGGGGTCAATATACTTCATTCCTATTCTTTGTTCTTGTATATCTATTCTAGGATCTTCTACAGAGTTCTGCAAATCTCAGACCTGTCACCACAGAGGTGTACTTTCCCAGTTAAGATAATCAAGTGGTCCAAAGGCAAGAGCTCTTGAAGCATATTTAGCCCTTGTCTAACCTAAAAAGTTATACTTTTTAGGTAAAAAAACTTTATTGAAATACATAATTCATACCATACACACTGTGCTTGGCTCTCCTTTTGGAGAGATCATATGTCAAGCTAAACTCAAATAGCACTTTTTTTTTTTTTTTTTAAATCAAAACACAAGTAATTTCCACACCACAACCTCTACACAAATCACACTCGTCTTTTACCCAGGAAAGTATCTGGAGAACTGCTCGAAATAAGAAAACAGCCTTCATCATGTTTTGCTAAAGCTGAAGTCTGGGCCAAAGCTTTAATCTTCTATGGTGTTCAAACAGAGCTCAAGGCTCAAACCATAGAGCTTAAAAGATGGACATACATTCTATCTGGGATAAGTCTGAATTTATCTAAAAGCTTCACCTGTCATTCAGCTATTCCTTTATGCCTTTCTTACTTAGAAATGAGAAACAATGTATGCAAGTGATAAACGCAGCACAAAAACCTCAAGCTTCCCTTTCTCCCAACACAAGGCTCTCAAGTTTGGATAATGGATCTTCTAGCGGGAAGGAGGCACAGTACAGAAGATGCATGCCTACATGAACACATACACCTCTATACAACCCTTCACCACTGTGGGGTTAAGCACTGGATATGCACAACTTGTAGTGCCAGAGTTGAAGATGCTCCCTTCCCTCCAGGGCCACAGCAAATATAGGACCCAATTACTAATCGTAAAAGTAAAAAGGCAAGATCTAATCTATCCCTAAGTCTCAAAAGCTGAAAATATTGTTATTTTTGTGGCAGAGTAACTAAGAAAATCTCAGATCAGAAAGTGGTCCCTAAAACAGTGTGTTACCTTAAAAGTAAAATTGTCATTTTATATTATCAAAAATAAATGCCCGCAACAGGCCTCATTATCATTTCAGCAAAGATGATCTATGCAGTAGTTTTTTCAGTGCTCACTCTGGAACAGCTGCAGCTGTTAAATTCAAGTAGAAAATTCAGCTTTTCGCATTCTTTACTTTCAAGGGTAGCTCAGACAAGCAAAGACCTGACTTATCTATTGATAGCTCGGCCAGCTTCCCTAAATGGACTGCACATAATTTTCTGAAAGCTTTGTAAAAGTTTAGGTATTTTTCAATGCAGTAAAAAGACAACAATCTTGAATTTCTTTTCCATCAGACATTTCCACATCAGCAAAACTGCAGCAGTAGGCAAACAGGAGATGATACAGTACAGGTGATTGCACGTATCTTCAGTAAAGAAGATACTGAGAATAATTTTTCCTAAAGTTCATCCCAAGTCTAAAGACCTTTTATCTTCCTGTAAGTTTAGAGTTTGATTGGGGTGGTTTTATGTTTTTTTGAGGGGGCTAGGGGGACAGGGCTGGAAAGGAGAAAGGGAGTTATATACCTTTCAGAATGCAACACGCACACACACACCACCCCCCGTCCAAANAAAAAAAAAAAAAAAAAAAATCACAGCTAATTGTATCCTATGCATTTAACAGAGACACGGAATTAAAGATATAAATAAGCTGCCAAGAGTTATTTACCATTTAGAAAATAGACCTAAATCTAATCCTAATAGATTCCTCCCAGCCTATTAACAGGAAGGCACCCCACAGGGAGCCAACATGGTTAATTGCTGATGAAGAGTTCATGTTTTATGAAACCAATGGATTTGTAACTGAAGCAAGCAATATTATTATACCCAGGAATTTACATCTGCAAAAAAGGATTTACAATGGTTTGTTCAACTGCAGGAAAGATCTAAGTCTTGTACCAGTCAACCGGCAGTGCAAGAACAAAACCACAAAGAACAAGAATGAACTGAAGGTATAGAATTACACAAATAAGTGAGAACACAAAGATACAAAGATATACAAAGGAAGGAAAGAAACACGTGAAGCCAAACAAAAATCTAACTTAATACTCCATATATAAAGACAGCATTGCTGCCAGAGGCAACTAGCATCACGACTCTTTTGAGGTCACGTGTTGTTCTTGTCTCCACCATATAACCAAAAAGTACAGAAATTTCCACTTCAAGTTGCAGCAAGATGAAATTCACTTGACAAAGAAACTTCTTTTTAAAAAATCACCCAAGGAATTTGGAGAATCTTGCCACATCACCTATTCCCACTGTTTTCATGAAAAGCTTCCATCAAAAACTCACCCATAGAAGTACAGAGATGTAATTTGGAGACAAAAGCATAAAAGAAATCTGTTGCAAATTTTCATTAAGCATTGGCTCTAAGTTTAGAAAGTCAGTATATTCCTGTAAACCTGTTTGTTAATGAAGCACAGATATGGATGTACTACCCTTTGGTTTGTTCACTCATTATTTATAAATAGCTTTAAAACTCTTACAATAAAAGCTACAACCAATAATCTCAGCAAAGCAGCTGTCATTAGCAGTCAGCAGGAAGTCTGAGAAAACAGGCAGTAGCATCAAATCTTTTAAAATGCTCTTCTACCACCTTCCACAATCATCTTAAATATAAATTATAGTCTCCCAAGTAACTGCTCCAACATGTGCTTTTTTATTTTCTTCAGTTTCCTTGGATTTTTTTCTTTCAATCCCTTTATTTAATGCCAAAAATAAAGATATGGTTTTGCCAAAAATAGTGGGACAGGGGGGCAACGACTTTCATGCTTTTCTTTAAGAGAATCCCTGAAGACATTTGTTTCCTGAACAGCCCCTTTTACAGAAGAAAGTTTAAATTATACTACGTATAACTCTGAGGTTTGAAATTGCTTAGAAGAAATTAATTGTTAAAAAAAAAAATAGAAGCTTTGTTTAGTTTACATTTTAAATAAAATTCCTTTCCAGACCTTACTCAGCAAGCATAATTTTATCATCTAGTCACTAGATTGAGATTTGTGTTGCCCGAGTTCAGCATTTTGCTGTCATGGACTTCAAGACTAGATTTTCACACATCACTTGATCTTTCTGTGGCTCTAATGAGGGCCAGTTCATTGACGCCTGTGGAGCATTCAGATGTTACACGTAGGAAAGAAAGAAAAAAGGTAAACCCGGGGATGGCCCCAGTTCACTAGTACCTGGCGACATTCTAGCAGCTTGCAAACTCAGAATATTACTGCAGTCCAAATAAGGAATGTCTATTTTTCAGATCAATCTAACATACAAAACACAAATTTACATTGATGCCTGCAACCCTAAAGGTTTTTAAAAACAAGGCTTGAATGCACAGTTGAGAATTTGGAGGGCTTTGGACATGAAAAAGCATAAAATTACCTCCTCCTTCCACAAATAGCAATGTAAAAATAAACAATCTAAGAAATATGTATCTGTATTATCATTTGTAATATCAAAGAAGCAAAAACCCATACAAGCATTCAAATAATTTTTCATCTACTGAAGTGGTACTGGTTTTATGCCAATGCGTCAAAAGCTGCATTTTAATATTTCACTATACTAATCTGAAATAAGCTTTATAGAAGAAAAAGAAAGCAATCCCTCAGTTGTATAGATTATCAAAAAAAGATTTGCTGGTGTTTGTTGTGTATGTCACAGACAAATTAGAAGCTCAAATTTAAACTAGATCCAACTTCTGCATGCAGATTTAAGCTAGTCATTAAGCAATGACTAGCTGAGAATCTACAGACATTGTAAGGTTACTGTATTTGTACATTAAATGAACACATAACAACACTGAAAAATAGTCTCACATTATGGATATAGTATCATGCATTTTTTAAAAAAGAGTATCCATTGCAAGTACAAGGTGTTAAGGACTCATATGAAGGCCATTATATTTTTTTTTTTAATCATTATAATGACAATAGCTGGAGTTTACATGCAGCAAAAAGGACCAGTGAGCAAAAAGCAGTATTATCACCTACAGAGAAGACAATATTTGCACACAGAAAGGGCATTCTCCTCAGATACTCGAACTACATTAGCACCACCTATTTGTGTCACTTATTTTGGAAACAGATTCAGAAATGTCCAGTGGTAAGATACTGTTGAATTGGCACTTTGAGGATCAGGAGCAGAAGTTAATATCTAATTGTATTTTTGCCATACAAAAACACGTTGTTAAAGAGAAAAGCAGGTCCATTTACCCCACTGTACAAGATGAGCTTGAGAATCAATTTTCCTTTTAATAAATACTTCATACAGACAAGTTTGCGGCAACAAAACAAAACAAAATCAACCCCAAACCAAACAAACAAAAAAAGCCCCACACCACTAAAAAAAGAGGAGATTTTTCAAATCTTAAGGGTTAAGGCAACATGTCTGATCTTGACAGTCTTTATAGATATAAATTATGTGCATGGACAGCCACTGAAAAGAGGATTTAGCTTTCAGGATCCTTCATAAATATCTTTTCCCCTCTCAACCATAGTTTCACACTGGTTATGACATCCATCCCCTGTACAGACCGGAGGCTCCTGGCTTGCTTCTCAATGACTGGACGGGGCTGCAGCTCCTCACAGCCTTCTCCTCCACATCAGCTAAAGCCACCACTCCTCCTCACAACAGGCTGCAGCAGTGGGAGTCACCCTTCCAAGCTACGCTACCTTCCATCCAGTTATTTCCACAGCACGTATCCCGCAGGAATACCACTCCAAGTAACAGGGAGCGGATACCTCTCCCTAGCTCTGTGCGCAGGCAGCTCAGAACCGACCATGCTTGTTCAGTAGGACCTTACTCTGGGTCTTGCTTGAAACACTTGTTCCGTTGTTGTGTGGCCCGTCTCCCCAGCTGAGAAACAAGAAGTTTCCTGCATTACTAACCAAAGATCAACACACAACAAACTACCAAAATATTTCAGAAGTCTATGTTGTCTGTGAGAAGAGAATGAAAACAAGAACACTGTTCCTCAGGCAGACATCCTGTAAAGGACTGAGCTTCACCAATAGCGCAGTGTATAAAAGGGGTCATTTAAAAACAAAAAGAAAGCTCGTTGCTGGCAAAGCCATGGTGAGACACATTAAACATGGTTCATACTAATTAAAATATAGAAGAAAAATTTGTAATTTACTCAAGACTCCTAGCCAGTTTTAGATGAAAATGACATCCTGTGGGTAGCAAGTCAGCATGATCTGGCATTACGCATTTTCAAACTATTTAATGAACCTTTTTATTGCTGTTCTTTGTAGTCTGAAAAATAATTTACAAAGAAAGAAGTGTTTGAAAGCACGGTATTTAGCAAAAAAAAAAAGCAGCTTAAAGCCTGTCAATAAGTCTGAACTCCCTGCACATCCATCACACCCGTCATCCCAAAGATGATCATACGATAAGCAAAGATGAGATGGGAGAAGATGCCCATCCTTGGGGAGAGGAGGCAGGAGGAACCAGCTTAAATTAGCTCACTTAATTATTTTTTTCATAGAAATTGCTAATGAAGTTCTACAGGTTAAATTAATAGTTCTTTAGTAACTGGATTCAACACGAGATACTGCGAACAGTTCAAATTTCCTGATTTTTTTTTCTTTTAGAAGCTTTACTATTATCATAAATAACAGCAACACTGCTAAAGCACCAGTTTACTCTTACGCTAAAGATAATTTGCACTAACATTGAATAAAGGGGAAATGTAGATACTACAGTTCATGTAAGCAAACTAATGACCCAGGAGAACAGGTCGGTTAGAAGTAGTAGATATTTTAAGCTACCTGAACTGGAGCTCTCAAGCCAACAGATCAGGAAACGAACTCAAAATCTCTCCTGAAGGAGGTTTGAAGGGCCTTCCTGAGGGAGGAGCTGCAATCCATCCCACAACTGAAGGAAACCAAAACCACTCTCAGAACAGCTGAAGATCTTCAGACAAAAGTGCAGAAGTAGAAAGTCTAAAATTGGAACCTCGTGATTTTGCTGTCATGCGTGGGGGTTTTTTTTTGGTTTTGGTTTGGTTTGGTTTTGGGGTTTAAGAGGTTTATGCATTTTTTAAACTGTTCTGCTTGTTCAACATGCCTAATACATCTTCTGTGGGAATAACACAGCAGGTAAACGTGCTTGTAACTTAATGCTAGACACTTCTAATTCTTGCCAGTCTGGTTCTTTATTAATCTTCACCTACATCCTATGCCTCAGCAACTGTAAACAAACTAAGGTTTCACAGAAATCTGATAATCACATCTTTGAAGTGTTTTCATGTCATGCAAGCTTAAACCAATGTCTAATTAGCTTTTCTGAGAAGGAAAAAATAATCTATTAACCTGTGAAAGACTTAAAGTGGTGTGTTTGGAAAGAAGAATGTTGATTTTTTTCTTAGTTCTTTTGTTGACCTCTACTAATTAATTGCCATTTTGCACCAAGTTCTACAAAAATAAAGATCATATACTAAAAAGAAACAATACATGACAGCTTTACATGAGATGAATCTTAGAACATTTCATGCATGAATTCATAGCAAGAACTTTGGCAGCCTGTATGTGCGAGTTCCCCTAGATCACTATGAGGCCTAGAACATTATATGGTATACAACATCATTAAATACACAGATGTCTAAGTCGTGTATCTGGATTTCTACACTCTAAAGAGCAGTGTGCTCAAATCATTTGAAAAAAGTATATGCCTGATAACTCTCTAAAGATAACCATTTGCCATGTATTCTTAAAACAAGCACAAAATCTTTGATAAATGAAAACCAGCTTTCAAAATTTCTCATTCAAGTTGGTATGAAGGAAACGTACTACTGTAAATTAAGATGAGACAGAAAGGGTTTACCCCTTTGGTATAGAAGAATCCACTCCCCTAAAACGCTGACAGATGTTCAGTGAAACGTTACGCTATCTATGCCATTTACTCCAGTCTGTTGTCAAGATCTTCAGCAAACCTCATTAGCACTTCTGGCAGTTCCGCTCCTGTACTGAAAGCTTACCCGAACAGCTCACACCGCGTAGTTCTGCACTGTGGCTGGGTAATGTCAGGCCAACGCTGCAGCCTTCATTTTCTGTTTCCCTGCTTTTATTAGCACCTCTCTCAGACCAAATGTTTCAAAGACAATTATTATATCATGGTTTTCAAGCACATATTTAGGCACCTATACAAATAGGATTTGCACAAATAATTTTATGGGTCTATGGCTGGTATGCTTAGCTTGACAGTCACAGTTGAAGTGTCCTTGGAGATTATGTAGTTATTCGCCCTTTTTCTTGGAACACAAAAGGAGAAGGTCTTAGTATTCCTCAGGCTCTTGAAGATCTCATCAGAGAAAGGATCTTGGCCTCCAGAACCTCAGAGCAAATGTAAAATTATCCTATGATATTTTCACAACTTCCCATAAATTCCAATAACTTTTCACATAATGCACATTAGTCACTAACGTATTATTATAGGAATGAGACAGAGAGGCTTGGTGGAGCCAAGGTAAGAAGGAAATAGCAGGTATTTCACACAAGCTAGAATAATTTCAAAAATCTTTCAAAAAATCTTTTTCCACCTATTCAGAAACCACTGTATACGGGAGGAGAAAGCTTTTAGATACCTTCTCAAAATTAACCAAATTAGACCAATGCTGAGTATTTTTATATCTTTATTAACTTTTATGGCCAAAGTCTTTTTTCTCAGCTACCCTCTTTTTACCTTAAATGTTTTTCTTTATTTGTTAAAGTCGTGATACAAGCATTACCAGGCTTAGAAGTCTAGCTTAAGAAAAAACACAGATAATCGATTTAAACCTCCGTTTTGGCAAGAATTCAAAATTAACATTCAGACAAGTCCTATAACCTGTATGCACGTAAGACAAGGTCTGCACTGGCCTGACTACATCAGTCACATGAAAAATAAGGTGCAACTGCTCACCATGCTTCCGAGACCAGAGACAATTCTTACTAGGAAAACTGTTTTTTCACAAACAGCATGCTCTACAGGTAACAGATAGAATAAACTGTAGCAGCAACAGTACAGTTCTTAGTTGCGTTTGTCCTAAGGGTGATACAACAGCAAACTTCCCCTTATCCAGACCCACCAACAGAATGGTAAATAAGAGCTTTCTAAGTTGTAATATGTTAACTAGTGATGTGATATTAACTTGATCCTATCAATAAAGCCGTACAAGAGATAGAGACTTTTTACTGATATAAATCAATATTACGTTATAGTAATTCCTAAGGAGGAATAGTTATACCAATTTGAGAACTTTAAGTGGTGTAACTGCATTCAGAAGAAGAAAGTATTTTCCTAATATAAATATGCTGTCATAAGAAAAACAGTAGTAGTAAAAAATGTGCGTTTCAATACAGCAGAAGTAATGCCCCCATTTAACAAGGTTCTTCAGGTTTCTCAAGGGAGTCGTTGATTTGTAACACAGAACACTACCACTTTGTGTTTCCATTATGTCATGTGTCATTCATCTTTCTGAAAGAAATTTGTGTTGTCAATATCTATTTTATTGCTCAGTAAATTTTCATTACACTTGCCATTATGCCTACATTCTGTTATTTCTCTGGTAGACTTGCCACTTTTTATATTTTTCTAATGGTGATGTGTATTTAAATTCACAAACAAAAGAATCCCATACCCAGTCATCTCATCTAGGCAGCCTTTTCACCAACAATTAGCATTTCTCTTATTCAAGGACAGATAAATTATTTGCAATACAAATTATGTCTACATTGGACTTACTATTTAGTTTCTTTGAAAAAGGACTCATAGGTTTGTTTGGTTTATTTTAAAGGATGATAAAAGTTCTTAGCCCAAGGCCTGGAAATGGAAATCAGCCAAAAACCTCTTAACCTAGAATCACTTACGCGCCTTCACCCAAAGAACTGAAATCGATCTATCAAATAGGATTTTAACATATCTACAGCCATAGGGAGAAACTAGAAGTTATTTCCATCCATTATGAAAAAAACAAACCTCCAAGCCAGCAATCTTATGTGATACATAAACTCACTGCATTAAAATGCATCTCTCAGGCCTTTGGAATACCACTGATCTCTGAGCTTCAGATAGCCTCTCTCCTGCGCACATTTCACATTGTTTTAGATGGCAGAAACAGTTTGAATTTCTTTAAATATTGCTCTGTTTTTCAAATCCCTATGGTGACCTTGTTCAAGCTGATGCTGCAAATTTAGAATTGAAAACCAGTCCTGAAACCATCACACCAGTGCTTCAGGTCCCTTCTTTGGTCTAGGGGAATCTTGCTTTGCGAGGAAAAGCAGCAGTGGCCTACATCCATCTCTCACACACAGGAACGAGATCTTTACCATTTAAAACACTGAAAATGAGTTTCACAGAAACATTAGCCTAAAAGCATTCTTCATGTTCCTTCAAGAAAGCAAAGAGATTCTCAAAAAAAACCAACAACCAAACCCACCACAAAACAAAAAGCCTCTAATCACTTCTGCTCATTCTATTGTAGAACAAGACAAAACATCATAAAAATACTGTATAGACTAAAATATTTTTCAGTAGTATTCTAAAGTTAACTGTCTCACAAAAGCCAAAAGAGAACCATGCTTGAATGGTTTGTTGGTAAAAAATTGAAAGTTTATTACTAGCATTTTTAATGTCTTTAGTTCTTTTGAAGCACCATTCTTTTTTCAAACACCACCACCTCCACCCCCCAAACAATAAAACTCATCAAGTCCTTACTGATGGCTTCTTGAGGGGAGCCTGTTTTTAAAATAAATATATATAGAAGTCAATCTTTCCATAACATAAATAAAACTAGTCTTAACTAACATGGATTTCTTACTTATCTTCAAAACACCATAGGTCTATCACTCCTGCCAGTGACATTCCTGTTTCCCATGTAAATATTATGTCAAAAGGAAGTGAGTCTCTTTCAGAGAGATTCTGATGAAGGTGTTCTAAGGGGGTGCTACAAAAGTCAAGAATAAGTAATTTCTATATTTTTGAAGAATGTTTCAGATCAGTAAACATTTGTGAGCAATCAGATTTCAGGATATTATTTGTATGTATATGTTAAAGTTTGTCAAGGCTTTTGTCTCACTTGATAAATACTTACTGTCCATAAGCCAGATGCCTGTAAGAGCAGTATTTACTTACTTTCCCTGTTCCTGCCTTCAAGCCTGCTTAAGTACAGGAGTCTTGAAAAAACACATCTTTTTTTTCCCTGTTGAAAAAAGTAATAGTATTGACTCTCCCCATATTGTAATTCTACACAAAACAAGCCAAGTAGAAAGACTCACGAAGAGAAGAGGAACTATTCCTCCAAGAAAGTGCTTTAATGAAGTGAAAAAAGCATAAACATCTCAGAAAGCCTTGTGTGGAGCATGGGAAGTCACATGAAGAAAAAATACAAGGAACTTGAAAGCTTCGTAAGGTATTCTGTGTCCTGTTAGAAAATGGCTGCTACATAAAAGCAAAAGTTATTGCCCTAAGGCATTTTCTTTGCTGTTTTTTGTTTTCCATCATGCTTTTCTGCTAGAGTGACACCTTCCAGAAAGGCAGAGTGTCAACAGGCTTCAATGCAGGGAGAATGAGCATACAACAATTGTACTCAGGCTGTCAGATGGAGCGTGTACTTCGGTTAGAATTAATCGGGAGAACCTGTCTGTCCACATATTGTAAAATTCTACTTAGAGGCTAATAAACCCTTATCACCAGTTAAAAACATCTATTCCATTGTACTTACTACCAGACGTGACCCTTCCGGTGCTCACTTCAAATCAAGAAAGATACTAAGAGTCACAGAAATGACACTCAGAGTAAATCAAGACTGCTTATGCCTTAGACAACAGGACACTCAAAATATTCCAAACTCAGTATCACAGCAGAAGGGGGTGGGGGGTGTGTGTGTGGAGAGGGGGGTGCATGAACAACAGATAGACTCCTGAGTATATACACCAAAGGAACAGGTACAACCACAGGAGAAGTTCATATCAACAGCGGTCTGTCTAACAGCCCTTTGAAATCAATGGAACAACAAATATAGCCTAAATGTCAGCTGCTGAGAAATTGCTCAAAAGTTAAATGGTATCATTTCAGGTACAACTTCAAGTTTAAGAAGAAAAAAGAAAAACAGCATGTCTTGTACTTCTTCCTAGGCAGGGTCAACTTAAAAAGCTTACCAAAACAGCACGTGGGCCACAACACTCATTCCAAGTGCTCAGACAAGCAGCCCTAGCCAGCAAGTCTGAAAACATGGTAACCACCAGCAGCAGAAGAGAGGTAAGCAGCCCTTCCCACCAGTACAGAAAGCTCTAGAAAAGGTCAGCAGTTCACAGCCCCAAGTCACCTAAACTTTTCCATAACATTTCAGTGCAAACCACCAATTCAGCAACCTGAAGGTCTCTCTTTCTCCCATCCGCTGAAGCCTGCCACGTTCTTTCTGAACAGCAAAGAGTTAATTTACATTCTATATTTGAGGATGACATACAGCATTTGGCATGTTTTTCTGAACAGTCTTCGTTTCTCCAATCTTTTTCAAGAATAAAGCTCTGCTGAATTTTTTAGTTGCTGGATCAACAAGTAACACAGATTAAATTTCTAGTTGAGGTAAGAAGCAGAAGGAGAGGTAGTTATGAGAAGTATTTTAATTGAAAGTAACTTTCATTTTATCATACTGCTGACAAATTTAATGATACTGCTACTTGTAGGGAACAAAGTGATTGTTTTAATTTTTGTTAAAACACAAAAAAAGGCAAATTCTTTATTGACGGTGTATTTGATACTGCATGGATACAGCTAGGATCATGAAGTTCATTTAGGAAAAATAAAGGTTAAGTTTCCTCTGACAACACTGGGCATGTATGCGCTGCACCTCTGAGATGTCTACAGCCAGTACATGTTTACTTTAGTAGAAAAGAAACCAAAGGCATATTTGTTTTATATTATTTGCAAGCACCTGCTGTGCAACAGTGCTACCTCTCCTGCTAGATATCACTGGAAATTAATTTTAGCAGATTTTTCAAGTTAGCCCATGAAATGAAAATTAATTCATAGCAATGGTTTCTGGTTTTGCAATTTCTTGTTTCTCTAGTTGTTAGCCAACTCTGCAAACGCCATAAGAAAACTCTCTGCAATCTATTAGTATTAGATCTGCTAATATTCTTATTTCAGTGAAAGCAGGCAAAATTAATAATTCAATTAGCAAACTAGGTTGCACTCAATCATTTTGCCGCTACTTGGCTCAGACTGTGAAACTTATGGGAACAGATTTATCTGTGCAAATTAACAGGTATCCTTTGTTATACATTCCTTTACGTAGTTATGGCATTGACAATAAGCAACTCTCTAAATTCCATCTCAAGAAGCAAGGACAAAAGGCAAAAGGCACAAACCATAGCATGAAGAATTCTAATCATGTAAGGAATAATTCTTCACAAAGAGAACAATTAAGTACTGCAACAGGTAGCCCAGAGGGGCTGTAGGATTTCCCACTCTTAGAGATTTTCAGAGTTAAACTGGAAAAGGTCCTGAGCAGCCAGCTTTAGTTTTAGCTTTGAGCAGGCACTCGGTCTAGAAACTGCCACTGTCATACGATTCCATGAAAAAACAGCAGGTTCTGCTTGGCAACCATAGAGTCTGGAAAGGCACCATATCATGAATATGGCAGTCATAATTAGACTAAAATGGCTGCTGTAGTAAGAGTTTAACAGTCAAAGAAACCTGGATAGTGAAGAAAATGGTGACAAAAGTAAAGTAGTAACATAAAAGATCTAGTCAGAAAGGACTATCTAGAGACAATCATTCCAAAATGCAAGCACAGAACTTGAGCAACAGCAGAAAGCCCAAAACGCTTACGATGCAGAAGAGCAAGAACTAACATAGCTGTAAATACAGCAAACCAAAAATTAATATAAAGAATTGAAAAGTTTGAGTTTGACACAAGGAGAAAAGGAAAATCAGCAAAGGAACAAAGAGTAAGGATATAATGAGAACAGCGGCCGAGTAACCGCACTGGCATCAGGGCAAGAGCAAAGGAGCAAAGAGCTCTTATCACATAGTGCAAGATGAGGAACATCTTAGGTGCTCTGGCACAGTCACAAGAGACACGGAAGAATTACTATCAGTCCATCTTTTCCTAAATAGGGCTGGTGCAAGTGCACTAACTGTATGTTAAAGAAAGGTGAGTCAGACAATGAAAATAATATGCTTGAAACTATTTGACTACAATGATCAAAGTATGATAGAAACAACTTAATGGCAGTTTTGAAAAGAAAAAAAAAATCTATATTTGATCTAGGTCAGGCTTCCTTTGTGTCAGCTCTATAAATGAGACAGCAAAGGTGCAGACAATAGTTCTGTTAACATTACTGTGAAAGCTACTAAAATGAAATGCAGTTTTTAAGACTGTTTATATTTAACTGAATTGCAAACCTAAATACACAACTCTACCCATTATATCCCAGTTCTCAGTGCATTTGGTCTGGATAGAAACAAACAAACTCAATGGAAAAGCAAAGTCATTCTTCATGTGAGAAGGAAAAACCCACCAGCGATCCCCAATCTTGCCAAGTTTCTAATTCAAAGTTCTTTTCAGAATATTCCCCATTTACTATCAACGCAATTAAACTGCAGCTATTAAGACCTCAAGCACTTTATCTTCTTCATAAATTCTAAAGTTCCTTTAGTATGTTACAGTGCTATCTCTACTACCACAATTGTTATAAAAGCAGGTAACCGCTGAAAATATCATTCAAGATGAAATTATTGTTAAAGTGTTTAGAGAACAATCAGCATAAGAATTATTTAATCTCATAATCAGAGGGAAAACTGTAATAGTAAATAGAATATCCAGCAGACTAAAAATACTGAATTGTGTTAATAACAGTTGTGTTCAATTAACTCTTGTAGCCTTCTGGACAGAATTTGTTTCTCTTCCACTTAGCTGTACTTGTACTCCCTATGGTAGAAATTACTGCTCCCACTACTCCTAATGAATTACAGACAGAGTCCAGAGTGCCTGAGAACAGTCTCACAATTCTAGATATCTCAGCTCCAAGCATGAGAAAAAACTGGTACGAGAAGCTGCATATATACCATCCTCAGCATAACATTTCTGTAGATGCATCAACAGCCGGAGGAGTCCCTACCCCTGTGAATAAACCCCAGCAATGCCACCCGTTCCCACAGCTTCTGCTGTGACTTCTCCCACAGGGTGCATTCCTCAGACGTTCTCTGCATCAGTCAGCAATGCTGGCCTGTACTCACAATAAAAGCCTTTTCCTAACCGGACATCTTTACTACCCCTTAAGGAAAGACCAGCGCCGTGGCAGCTGTGAAACAGCCACTTGCAAATTTCACAACTCAGAAGAAACTGGCACTTTAGGTTGTATTAAGCTGCAACTTATAAATTTTGCTTTTCCTTAGGAAACAAAAAGCACAGAGAAGCACTATTTAGACGTAACATGTAAATTTAATCCTCTAGTCTAAGAAAATCATCTCTGATTGCACTACATAGTTCATACAACGTGTCAAGTATCTGGTTTATTGTACCTGAAGGTATACTGGAGTTGCTTTTCTTATACAGAGAAAAATTTACAAGTTGTTTCTTAATGTTACCTTTTAGTATTCCCTTGTAAAGGGCTGAGAAATTTACACAGTGTTTCTGAAAACCAACACTTTCATTCTGTAATGGAAGGCAAAACAACTTTACCCATACGGTGCATGATTTTGTTCAATTCTGTCAGGTCATTATTTTCCCTTCTAGAACACTTCAGTATGTTTTTCTTTCTTCTGAACATTTAATCTGACATTTTACACTTTCTGTTGATCTAATAAAGAATTTAAGTACTAGAAACACTCATATTTGCCTTCAGTTTAATTAATCAAAATTCAGATGGGGGACATATGAAAATTAAAAATAGAAGAAAAGCAGGGTTACAAAATGCAGTAAAGTTACTGATCCTAAAAGTCCTGAAGAACGATAATTGGGTAAAATGGGCACAGAAACCAAAGGGAGATACAACCAAAAGAAAGACATGTTAATTTTTTTAATGCTAGACAAGACCTTGTAGTATCTCAATAAAACACAGGCAGCTGAAACGTCATAAAAACTGTAAAAGTCCAGCGCCTTTCAATAGCAAAGAAAGGAAGTCAGAGTAACAGCCAAACCCCAGCGACAGGTGAACTTTTAACCAAGAAACAAGGCACACTTTTAGCTGCTTTTCCTCTTTGAAGAAATTCCTAAGCAGTACATGTTTCTTATCTCAGAGTAAAGTCTGTAAGTTAAGAAAACCCCACCTAGCAGCCACATGAACAGTGTACGAAAGCCAGCAAAGTATTTTCTCTTAACCACAAACAGATTATAATTGACAGTGCAAGAGATTAAAGGCCATTTTATTACTTCTCAGTGCCACTCTCTCCTTACAATGCTGTAATTATGACTGGTCAAGTAGATCTTTAATTTGCACACCTTTTCCAAATACTGATTATCTGTGTTCTGCAGACATCTGCAAATACACACATCAAAGCTGCCGACTTTCACAGAATGTTAACCAGGGTCCATTGTTCTTACATTCTTTTTAGAGTTGAAACTCAATGCTTTAGGTCTATAAACAAGTCCACTTAGTCATTTTCTTACAAGTTATTCATGTAGAAACTATAATGTTCTGTTCTCCCTGGAAGCTTACAATACATCAAATGGATAATAGCATTTGAAAAGATTAAGCGTGAAATAGAGGAAACGCCGACAAAATTCAAAGTATACCTGAGTCATCACTGGAGAAATTCCATTAATTCTTGAAGAGTAGGCAGGAAGGCATGGGGGTAAGGGGAGGGTAGGTAATGACACTAAAAAAAAAAAAAACCAAACCCAAAACAAAACAAAAGCAAAAAACAATGCAAGTCTCAAAGAATAGATGCATGTAAGCCCTGTACAAGCATACAGCCCTCTCCACTGGCACTGGTACTTACAAGGTACTTTTTATTAAAAAAAATAACTATTCCATAAAAATACTTTTGTATGGTAGAGATAAAAAAATATATTCAGCAATAAAGTCAGTTTACTACTCAGAAACAGTAATACTTAAAACAAATACAGACTAAGATAAATGGAAAAACATATCTATTAGCTGACAAAAGAAATGAATAGGAAGAAACACTAATGAGCATCAAAACAGGTGGTTTGAGCCTTTGAATTATACAAACTGACCTCAGACTCGGACAATATGCCAAAGTATTAAACACAAACTACAGTAGAATTAGCCTGATATGCACCCAATAGAGCATAAATCTCCACTTAAGTCTCCTAAAACATGCAAAACACACAAATGAAGCACTGAGCAAAAACTTTCTCCAGCTGGTGAGACAGAGTACAATATTCTGAGCTTCTGCACCAGGCTGTCCTCTCCTGAAGCTACAGTCTTTTCTAAAAACTACAATATTTGAACATTTGAACTAGAACGGTTTTTTCAGAGGTTGAAGGACTATCCAAGCAGCATGGGAATTTCCTCAGTGGAGGTTTTTGAGAATAAGTTCAATAATAGAGTCAATGGCCACAAATTTTATCTTGGGAGATTCAGCTGGGCATTAAGCATTGGCAGTAGATCAATATCCTTAGAAATTTAACTATATAAACCCATGCTTGATTTGATCTATTGTTGGCAGTGATCATACTTAGAGCAGATGTTTGGACCAGATGACATATAGAAGTCCCTTCCAAGCAACTGGCTGCCCAGCCAAGCTGTGGAATCTCCCAGTACTGGAGATTTTTAATATCCCATGGACAAGGCTCTAAAGAATCTGATTTAAAGTCAGAGTTGGACTAAGAACCATGTATAACATGAATCTCATTATTTATAATCTTCACATGCCCCTGTACCTGGTTTGTCCCTGGCTATGCTTACAGGTATGCCAATTCAATACCTGTTCACTACACAAGGTCTACAACGTCTAAATTTGATGCAAGAGATGAGATTTAGCATATAGAGTGTGAACTTTCTACCTGAAGTTAAACAGCTCCTCAGTGTCAGAGCTCAGAAAGAAAAGATCTTCCAATGCCCTAAAACCTCTTTATCATATGGTATACTAATATAAAAGTAGTAAGTATAACATTTACCTATTAATTTGTTATTTTATTAGTTAATAAACAATGTAGAAAAAGATCACAGCAACTTTAAAAATTGCCATGATTGCTTGTTACACTCAGAAATTGAAAAAATAAAACAATGTCATTTATATCAAAGGAGACACAGATTTTCAGATTTTCTTTTCTTCAGGAATCACTCTTTAAGCAAGCAGTGATTAGTAGCAATGCAACAATTACTTATACTTACATTAAGCTCAACTACTTTGCCAATTATCTCAACAGAGTTGCACTGCTGCCAGCATCTGAAGAGAAAACGTTCTCAGTGATCAACACCTCTGACACAGCATCTCATCATGCCAGGATACAGAGCAATAATTGTAATTTAATAATGCTGTCTGCAGTGCCCAGCCAGCAGCTGCAAGCATAGAGAATAAGCTAGTTTCAACACAAGCAAACGACAACCCTGCAATAACTAATAAAATGTCCTTTCTTTTCTGTTTCTGGTACAGTAGGCAGGGTTAATACTGAGGCCCAAAGACGAGAAAGGTCATTCAAAACAGTGAATTAGTTCAACAATCTGGTTGTAAGATTTCGAAAGAGAGCGAGACAATTAAAACTGCTAAGCACAAAAGATTCATCCTTTCCGCCTACCTGGCTCCTTTAGATAAATCAGTTTAATCCTCATGACTAAACACATACATGCCACTTCACACACCAAGTAAACAACAAATTGAGGGAACTTATTTTAGCACAGAAACAAAATTAAAAGTACCCAGAAATCTTTAATACTGACATAAATATTCCTCAAACAACTGAGTTCAGAACTTCATTCAAACTATGAAAGACTGGAAAAACACTGGTACAAGAGAAAATCTGTGCCTTACTTTTCAATTTTCTATTGCCTGTGCTGCAACTTTGTCTTTGTATACAATCTTTGTCTTTTTAACCAATTTTGTGTTCTTTTAAAATATGAAAAAAAATTAAAGGTCCCATTACAATGAATCTCATTGTCTTCACTACAGAACATCAACATCTCTCTAATTCACCAGCTCTATCATTTGTGAACTTTCCGTGTCTCTAAATAATGACAAACATTAATCCTGTTCAATTAAATGCAGCACAAAAGGAGATGGTTTTCTAAAATCATTACTTTTTTTTGTATATGTAATTGTTTTATATGAGCCACTGTATTTTGACGAAATTGCCTGTTTTCCAATCATGTTAACCATTATCTGTTCTAACACCCATTTAACTGGTGAGGATTCAGCCACTCATTCTAAAGAATTCCATTTGCTGTGTATTAATCATTTAAATAGTTTTTGCTGTCTCCTATCTGAGCATCTTCAGGATAACTTCATCTGTTTTTCCCATTTATACCCAATTTAGAAAAAAATCATCACAGGACACAATGCCACTTTTGAAATTAGTAACAAAATGTCATTGGAAACACTTCATTAAAATCGCAAAATATGCATTTCATCCTTCCTGTTGAGTCAGTCCCTACATTATTAAACACACTTAAAGCCAGTACGTGCAATTTAAATCACAACTTAAAAAAAAAAAATAAAATTCAAGAGTTGAAGTTCTTAGGATGGTACCTGACTACTCACAAAATACAGGGGGCAAGGTGTATCTTATTTGATTGTCAGGCAAATTCATTAGATTAAAAATTAATTTTGGTATAGCAACATGCAATTTTTCCAAATATTATGTTAACTCATTTAGTGGAAAATATTGTACATAAATATTTCATGAATCCAATTCAGCACTCATTTTTATAGACAGAGACACTCATGTAATGTAGTGGGCACATGAGTTCACAGTACATGAGCCCAGACTTAATATTGAAATTTCTTCATCAAAACTTCCCCAAAACATTCCCTGATGCTAAAGAACCAAACAAGATGGTGTAAGACAACAAGGGTGGGGGTAATACCCCTTTGCTCTATTATTTATATTCCAGTAGAACAGAGTCCTTTTATCCCAACTTCTTATCACTTATCTACAGACTTATTTTTACCCACGAGATTAAATTCTAACTTCACACAGAAGGGGCAGGGACAACTCCAGTACAGGTAACCAGATGGCTCAGGCAAAGCAAACAAGCACTGTTGATAAGAGATTTATCAGGCTGAAGAAAAACTAATAAATTTGTTGAAATATAAGTTATTGAACATATTTATTAGTATTGGGTACGTGGTGATGAGGGTACGTGGTGATGATATTTCTTAACATTAGAGTTCGTCAATACTGTCAATAGACAAGATTATCAGTATACTCATAGACAGAAAATCAGTTAATTTTGAGGTCTGGAAAAAGCAAATAGGCTAAAAATATATAGTAAACCAGGTCAAGTTGTACACTTGGGAGCTAGTAACAAAATTACTTCAGAATTTATCAACTGCAAACAGCAGAAGAGATGCAAGAACAGGATTTATTACAGGACAATGTCGAGCTATTGTGGTACACTCATAAGAAAGTACTTTCTAACCTTAGAATGCACGAAAATGCCTAAGCCAACAGTATTACACTAGGCCCACTGGTGACATGATATCAGGACTTTTCCATCCAGACCCGGATATGTAAATTGAAGAAAAGTGAGTAAATTAAGATGATTAGATTTAAAAAGGATCTCACAGCTTCCAGCTTCAAAACAGTGTAGAAGCAACTAGTTCGTACACAAATGGCTTGTCAAAAGCATATTCATATTTCTAGAGATAATCTCCAAGTTCTGCAACACCTACTACAGCTTATCCTTCTCAGTTTGAGATGATGTATAGGTGAAAAGGAACTAACACACATTTCTGCCTGTTTTTCTCTTGCCCCCTACTCCCATTTCCCCCTGCCCAGAGAGGACTGTGTGCAACGGCAAACAGAGCTCTTAGCAAGAAAACTGACAGAAGTGGGTTAACCTAACTCATAACCCAGAACTAACATGTTATCATGATATGTTATTTCCTCTATTAAAATCAATCTGCATTATGTTTCATTACCTTGGTTTTCCTAATGCAAAATACTTAGATAGTTAAGAGCACTGCTGATCGTGCTGATAATCATTTTACACAAAATTAATCTTAAGGGGCCTCAGAGTACTGCAAATTTACCAGAGTGAACACCTATCCCATCACACCTAGCAGTCTTAATTAAAGCCCTTAGACATGTAGACAAATTTTACTTGTGACAGATATTTAAAGCTTGGCATCATTTCAGAAATTACAAGAAATCGCACTCAAGTACTGCTTTCAAGTAAAGGTAAGAGCACAAAGTTTACATATGTATTTGACAGTTTTGTAAGTTGTCGCAGTTTAACCCCAGCCAGCAACTAGGACCTCACAGCCGCTCTCGCACTTCCCCTTCCCCTCCCCAAGAAGGGTAGGGAGAAGAGGGAGAAAAGGAGGGGAAAGGGGGGAAAAAAAAAAAAAAGAACTCGTAGGTTGAGATAAAGAAATTTTAGTAGGACAATAACAGAAAAAGAAAATAACAATAATAATAGTGGTAAAAGAATATACCAGACAAGTCACTCTCACCACCCGGTGAATTGATTGCCCAGCCTGACCCAAGCAGAGATCGCGGATTCACCCCTGCCCCAGCCAACCCCCATTTATATGCTGTGCATGACATCCATGCTGCTGAATATTCCATTGGCCATTCTGTTCTGTCTGTGCTCCTTCACAGCTTCGATGGGAAGCTGAAAAAAGTCCTTGATTAGTATAAACATCACTTAGCAACAACTAAATCAATATGCATTATTGACATTCCTTTCCTATCAAATCTAGGAACACAGCAAAGCAACCACAGGAAAGAAAATTAATTCAGCTGAAACCAGGACATAAGTATTCAGAAAATTTTATGGGTATGAGCTAGACAATGCAAAAGCAAAACAGCATTTATAAGTGTTTCTTTTCCTACAGAAAGTAGATTTAAGTCATTATCTTTTCCTTCCATCTTTTTTTCAGCTCTCGGACTCAATCTTGGCTTCTTTAGAGGGATCTATTCATCTAATATGTGTGTGTTATAACCCCTAGGTTCCAACCATTACAAGCAGACAGAACCGAGTTTATTGATATATGAAAGACTACAGATATACCTATTTGAGCAGAGACAAGAAGCCACTGTTTAAAGTATAGTCAATTTGCCAAAAACAGAGGTGCTTGCATTCTGTCTTACCTACAGTTGGTGATTTCCCCAAACTCCTGGCTGGACACAACTTTGTCTTAATCCCCTGTGTTCTACCAGTACCCAGTCGCAAATATCTTGCTTCATAATATAGATACTACTAAAACAGGTTGTGGTGACTGGCTATACTCCCTAACCTCCCTCTGCCTTTTTCAGTGTCACACGTCGTAATCAGCTCCAATTTCTCAGTTTTGGCAAAGCTGACAGGTCAGGACTTGAGGATGATGAGATGACATTGCCAGCTCAGGTAACAGTACTTTTCAAGGCTCATTGCCCCACTCCCTATTTAAGCCTTCCGTGTAAGGCTCATCTCCCAGGAAACCCAAATGCATGAGCAGTCTTCATTAAACTAGTAGAAGTGCAACAGTTCTGAGTTTATTGCATTCATTTCCCCATTATTCACCATATAAAGAGAGTCTTCAATAAGAATGCACAGACTAAATTTAGCAATAAGATAATGTTAAGGATTCTTTCAAAAACCTGAAAAATTTATGGTTATTTTTGAGATACCTCAATTTCTGTTCCAAAGGAAATAGAACACTCCTTATTTAGCATGCAGGGCAGTTCCATTCTTTTCTGCTCTGAGTTAGTCCTGCTTTCCTTTGTTATTCTCCAAATTACTAGAAAAATATCACTTCAGGATCTAGCTATTGGTGCTATGGTTTTAGCTGTTGTACCTAAGCGTGTTCCATATTCAAACTAACAGTAGCAGTCAAGCGACTAATGTGAAAATGCAACTTCTGGTTTTTGTTAAAAACATGAACCTCTACTTCCATAACACTTACATAATCTGCACTAGTCATTCTTATCACTTTCATAAAGCTTTTAAACATTGACTGCATTAACTAATTAATTTGACATTAACTAATTAATCTACTGACCAGAGAGAGAAAAACTGACACTGGGAAATGATTAGTTTGGAGGTTAAATTAATTAAAAATAGTACAGTAGTGACAGAATTTAATCTCATACTTCTCATGAGAGCATGGAATCACTCACAACTACAGCAATTTGTGATAAATCCATGAGGGATTTCATGATGGGAGTGGAATTAATTTGTGTCACCCCTAAGAGTATATGTGTTCATGCAACAGTACCTATATAAAATAATATTAAAAATACACAAATTGAACAAACCAAAGGAATCTAACATTTGAGCCAGCATGTGATGCATGCCCTTCAATATCAAGATACAATTATTTGCATCAATAAAATTCCGGGGATCACAACAGTGGTCAGTAGGACCAGAACATTCTTCACAGTCTGTCTGTATCTGTGTGAATACACTTCCTTGAATAGCTGAAGTTCATTCTTCATAATCTACTTGTATCATGATAGTTTTTAATCCAACAATGCAAAAACTAGGGAATGACTTTAAAACACGGACAAGACAAAAATCTACATGTGCTTGAGGGAGGAAGGAAGAGAGAGGAAGATAAACAGAGCTAGGGACAGACAGAAAGAAGATATCGCAACACTCAATCTCACAAACACAACTACTAAGCAACAGAGCTGTAGATAGTTACCCAACTCAGAAAGAAAGATGGGCACCTGGGAAGTCATGCTTGTAAGTAGACTGAACAATATACAGTGACGCAAACTATACACAAATTGTACTCATTCAGAACTATTATTGACATTTTTGATGCTGATGAATAAAAAGCCAGTCATGATTTTCTTTCTGAGTAATAGAGGAGCTCTTAGATTAACAAAGAAACTTTCCTTTGTTCGCTAGGAGCTCAGTTACATTAACAAACTCTATGACCTAAATGAGGGTCATAGCTCAAGGTATGACCCCCTGTTGAATGGGTATAAGAAAGACTAGTATTTCATATCCAGTCTTCAAAAAAACCTTAAAGACTGTTCTATGCCACTCAGCGGCAACCACCACTCAGACAAGAGCAGAAATAGAGCAGGCTGAGCTGCAATGAACCTGCCAAGCTCTAGGCTGCTCAGTGAAGAAAAGCTGCCTGTCTTGACAAGGCTTTGCAGGAACAGTCAGCCCTGAGCAATGGAAGAGGCAACATCTCCAGTTCCAGTTCCTATTGTTAAGGATCTGGAGCAGAGGAATAAAACACTCAAGACATGGATTTGCAGAAATAAAGTGCCCATCATCCTCCACATTTTGTTTCTTCTCTGCTCACTTGCCGCACACTAGCTGTGAGTTTTCCCACAGCAGAGTACTCAAAGGTAAAAGAAAGCAACTCCACAAGGAAGAGTTCAAATACATTTCAACCTGCACAACTCCTTTTCCCATCTTTAGATTTGTGTTCTTGCATGTTGGTGAGCAATTCCAAAAATAAGATACTATGGCAGAAAAGAGTCCTCTGGAGTCCTCAACATAGAAAGGACATTGAACTGTTGGAACAGGTCCAGCGAAGGGCCACGAAGATGATTAGAGGGATGGAGCACCTCTCTTATGAGGACAGGCTGAGAGAGCTGGGGCTGTTCAGCCTGGAGAAGAGAAGGCTCCGGGGAGACCTGATAGCAGCCTTTCAGTATCTGAAGGGAGCCTACAGGAGAGCTGGAGAGGGACTCTTTGTCAGGAAATCTAGTGATAGGACAAGGGGTAATGGTTTTAAATTGGAAGAGGGGAGATTTAGATTAGATATTAGGAAGAAGTTCTTTACTGTGAGGGTGGTGAGGCACTGGAACAGGTTGCCCAGAGAAGTTGTGGCTGCCCCATCCCTGGAAGTGTTTAAGGCCAGGCTGGATGGGGCTTTGAGCAACCTGCTCTAGTGAGAGGTGTCCCTGCCCATGGCAGGGGGGTTGGAACTTGATGATCTTTAAGGTCCCTTCCAACTCTAACCATTCTATGATTCTGTGAAAACTTTAAATATACTGCTTGTATATTGAATAAAACGACAACCAAGGCTGTGTTAGCACTTGTGTAAAGAACCCAGCAACACACAAGGGCAGTGAAGGGCCACAGACAACACGTTGCCAAACTCAACACTCCCCACCCAAACCCAATTTTCACATCACTTTTAGGAAACTACTACCAACTCACAAGTCTAAAAGAAGAGGGACCTCTGGGCCTGAATAGAGAGAGCAGCAAGTAGATTCACTAACAAGTTCAGTGGCAAAGAAACATCGAGAGAGAAGCATGACAAGATGGAAGTATGAGCTACTCCAACCACAAGGAGTTAGGCTTCTTCAGTAACTATTGATTTCTGCACTCAACTCTTTTCTGGAACTTAGTACAAGACATCCTGAATACATGAGCCTTCTGCTAAAATAAGGCTCCAACGATCCATGTACCTGGGCTGTTTTGAATGGAGGATAAAAAAAACCCCACAGCTTGGAAGATTCTTTTGTCTCTGCATCTTAATAACGTAAGGCTGATGACAGAACCTGTTACACCTTTGAGGTGTGTTGCAGTAGAGTACGCCTTCAACAGAAAGCAAGATGTTTTTGCAGTTTACACATATATAACCCAAATGGCTTTAGATTTACTACTACAAGTACTAGTGACAACGTAGTTGTGGCAGCATAGTTTCCCACATGACCTGTACAATTCTGCCCAGAAGCTAAGGCAAGTACTCGCATTAAGCACACCATCAGTAAAAGAGAGAGTATTCTGTCCTGCTTTTGGTATTATTGGCAAGCTGTCTTAGACAGGTGAGCAGAAACTTACACTACAGTTTCTGACACAACTGCATTCACTAGGTGGTACTGTCAAACAATAGCAATGCTATTAACTAGAAGGAACTATTAAGATGAATCAATACAAAAAGAAATGACAATGCATATGTAAAACATTATTGTCTGCTCATTGAAAAATTACAAACCACAGAATGCAACTGACCTGGCAACACAGCTAAATTGTTATTGATTTGCATTGAGATTTTTTCCCTCCTTCTTGACATTTCTAGAAGTTTTTTATATATTTACTATATATTATGGCTCATAGTGAAGATGAAATCTATTATAAATTCTGCACATCTGCTGAGATATGCCATTCTGAAATTAACTGTCTTGAAACCTACATTTGGAGCACATGAAAGACATTCAATTTCCCAATATTAACTCCTCTTACATCAATACCTGAATTTAAGATAGTTTGCATTCTCATTCACATTGTAGAACTAAAACCAGAGCCTCTTCCCTGTGAGGTCACAAGAAACAAGCAAAACTATTATTTTTTGAACAGTTGCACAGAACAACATATTTAGCTGAGAAGGCTAACTTTTCAGTGGCTGAATAAATCAGTGACTTAAATTTTAAGTAGACACACGATGTAATCAAAACTTTCGAAGTTCAAGTCATGAAAATATGATCTAAGATTTATTACCATTAACGTCATCCCCTTTTCTTTAAATATGCAATTTAAGTCTGTTTTAACAAGGATTTTGGCACACAACATAGATTTCTAACATCTAGTATAGACTAATGAGCTTATGCATAGCTACTCAGGACCCACAAGTACAGCAATGATCAATTAGAGCTGCAGGCCAGCATTCCTGAAAATAATACCTCTAACATGGATTGCAAGCGTGTAAACACATATAAATATGCACTGACAGAAAGTTACAGTAACGAGGGGACTGCTGAATGTTATGTATACTCAGCTACATGCAAGTATCAACCACCAAGAAGTTTATGTCAAACAAAATTCATTGCAACATAAAAACATCTTACAATTAGTTTTCTCCTGTGCTGCTATAATTTCCTGTTGACATAAAAATTATAGTGTGATACCAAGTGATATCTGGATGTCTGAGATACACATTATGCATGCTATTTGTCTCACGGATGCTGTCTTTAGCTTTACATTGGCTATTCTCAAAACTCAACAGGGATCTAGTGATACTGGATATAAATGCCACAAGTATTATTTTTTGAGAGGGAGGTAACATTTAAGCTTCACGAGCCAGCAAGCTACTTCCTGATTACTCTCCCTCAATCCTTATCACTGAACTAATTTATCATGTCTTTTGTCCTTTGTTAATCTCATACTTCCACACAAGGAATTAATCAGAGAGCAACAAACCAATACCTATGTTATCCGATATCATTAATGACATATTTCTTTATTAACAAGAAAAGAAAAAAAAACCCTATTTATCAAATAGATATCCACCTTCAGGTTTTACACACAGCTGATGGACAGGAGAGTTGTGCGACAAAACATTTCCTTTGATCATTATCTGATAATCTTCCTGCTCATCTGGACAGTTTTAGACCTGGACTACAATCTAACCTTGCCATCTATTTGCTCTGTAATACTCTACCCCCTGTAAAAGATTCTTTCCGTAGTTGAAGCTGGAGATACCTGACTAAGAAAACACCCAATACAATGTAGAGATGAACTAACATGCACTACACCAGCACAGAGGCCAGGGTCCAGTGCAGACAGGCCAGAACTTTGCAAGACAGAAGAATTAAATTAACATTACAGAACAGCGTACAAACTGGGTCAAAGCAAACAATGAGTCATTCAGGGGATAGTAAAGTACAGAATTTTCTAAGGAAAAAATGGTAGGTGGGCTTTTCTGAGAATGTTGCCTTTTAAACAACAACAAAAAAACCAGTATTTTTTGTTAAAATTAGAAAGACGTTTTCTTCAAATTCTTTTTAATATAAAAGGCAAGCCATAAAAGACTACAAAATTATTACTTCTGATACCCACCTCCGCAAACTATCTATCTAAAGTTAAAACACAGAAATAATTGGATGTAATATTCTGTAAAGGTCTTATATTTTTATCTGATACTTCACTTGATACTCAAGGAGAAAATTGTGTATTCCTTTGAAGATGCTCCTAAATTAAGTTTCCTTGTACAAATTAGAAACTTTGACATTTAAAATGAATTTTAATAGAGTAATAAACTCAGGAAATTTCATAACTCCATCCAAGGTATGAGGCATGTCTGACGTACTGACAGTTTACGCTGAACCAAAGTCATCATTAAACTCTCATGAGACAGCACACCAACACATATTTTGGAGTGACTTATTTGATTGATAAAGACAAATATGAAGGAAAAAACAGTTCAGCCTTTTTTTAGCACTATCTTTACAAGGACTTCAAAAACACTTCACAACATTGTGGGATTTGCATTGTAGTCACAACTGCACAGAAGGATGTAATATTTGGCATTTTTCTTAAATACTGAATAGCTAAAGTTTTTAAAATACTTCCATTCTTTAAAAAAAGCTACTTTTCATCTCATTTCCTCTAGAGTAAAAAGTTAGCCAATCGGGCTAAGTGCTCAGAAACCAGGAAGTAAATAACAAGAACATCAAAAATTATACACTTCCACCTACCAGCTCCTTGGAGCATGACTTCTTAAAAGACCTTTTTTATGTAATTAATCTGTAAAACATGGAACACCATATTCAATACTTCTTGGCAAGCCATACAATATAAATATAAAAGTTTAAAATTATTTATTAAAAAAGCTACCAAGTATAATTAATACTTTTTCTAATTACGTTTCTCTTACTGAATTTTAATGGTACAATGCACTCAAAACCAAGTGCTGGCAGTGTGTTTTTGAACGGTGTGCTGTTAAGAGAAGTCTTCAGAATCATCTTCACCTCAAAATCTGAACCATCACATGATAAATCACTGCTGTTCCCACTGGCTTCAGTAGGGCTTATTTGTCCAGCACCTCCTGGCTGTCTTCCTCAGAATCCTGCCTGGCAGAAGGCTACAAAGCTTCCCTGGATAACCCTCCCACAAATGTAACTTTTGAGTACAAATCAACCTTTGGTATTTAGATTCTTTAGTACTGATGAGAGATTGACATAAAGGCAGCAATAAAATGCAGCTTACATGATTTTATAAATCATACGTATTCCTTGAATTAACATTCCCCACATTTTTATCTTTGATTTCCTATGATTTTACTCAGGATTCAAAATGGGAATTTTAAATTAGTATTTTTACAGAATATTTCACAATAAAGAAGGTAGAAAATACAAAGCAATACCACGGAGCTGAAATATTCCAACAAACTGCAGTAGTAACACAATTTTAATGGAAGATATTACCCAAATGACGCTCAAAAAAAATTTGAAGGAATTCCTTTTTTAGTTCATCTTTTCTCATTTACTGGACTGTCCACCTAATAAAAGCAATCACTCCACTACTTTTATTCCAGTAACAATCAGTTGCACCAACAGCCACAGTTTAGGTTTGTATTTTTGGAGGAGGGTTTTTTTGCCCTGGTCATAATCATAAGTAGTTACTCTCTACAGTTAGAGTATTTCTAAATAAATATTTGTTGTTGACTTTTCCTAGTTTTTCTTCATATTCCAGCAGAAGAATAGTCTGCCATATATATCTTTCCTACTATGAAAAACTATTACCAAATGTAAAAAACAACATCTTTTATCCCTCTGCTAGATAGAAAAGGATCACGCCCCCACTACTAAATTGTGATTCCTAAACTCAGTACAGTTAAATGAGACTGGCTATTAGGAACATTTACAATCTTTTCTTAGAAATCAGGCAAATGTATAAAAGAACCAGACTTGTTGCAATAGGTAAGTACAGAAAAAGGTATAAGAAAATGCTAAAAATAGCTATTACAAGAAATTAAAAAGTTCCTCTTCTAAAAATTACTGAAGTGCTTTAAGTCAAGTAGGAGAGAGGTTTCTATGCATACAACACACCGCTGCACTTTGTTTTTACCAGTATAACGAAAGAACGGTCTTGTAAGCAATTGTTCCATAGCCAACCCTATCCCTGTTGCCTAGCAGAGGAATGACTTCACCTACATTCCCATTCAAGCATAAACATCAAGTTGCTTCAACTCCACTGATCTGTACTAGGTAATGTAGGAAGATACCTGAAACCACTAAATCTCTCAAGTGCTCACAGGTAAAGCAAGACAGGTTGGTGGAGACAGTTTAGAAGCAGAATTAATTTTCTGCTTTACCAATACTGGATTTAAGTAAACAGTCACAATAGCTAGTTTTAATGGAACACTATAGCTTTATAAAAGAATTGGAGTTTATTGCACCGTAAGATGGAAAATATGAATTGCGAAACAGAATAGCAGAATGTTGTTGCTTAAGACTATTATAACCAAAATAGCAACAGTAGCCTTGGAGGGGATAGGAAGACCACCAGCTGCACTGCTATTCATACCCTGCTGGCAAATTCATGACATTTGCAAATGGCTTCATAAAGGACACTCCGGCACTTTTCCAACAATAATAGCTTCCCCACCCCCGCAAAAAAACCCCAACACAACATTAAAAAAAAAAAAAATCTACAAAAAAAGCCCCAAAACACCTCAAAGAAAAAACAAACCCACACAACACCAAAAAAGAGGGTTAAGGGAGTGAAAATTGTTTGAAGACTAAAATGTTCTCTACATTACATGAGCAGACCTTCATTAGTAACACGTTTCTTTTGCAAAAAAGGTCAAAAGAAACTATACACCAATTATATAAATCTGATTCTGTACCTTGTCCAGAGAATGAGTTTACCATTACTACTGCCATACTAGGAGGGGAGACAAGTACTCAATGCACAAGACACACTGTATTTGATAAGACTTTTTTTAAAGGACAGGGTTCTATTTATGAAAATTATTCAGTGCTGGTTACTGAGTTACTACTCAAATGTACTACTTCACTCCTGTATACCATAATCCACATTATGAAAGCAAACATGGAAGCTATTTGCACCTGACTGTTAATGTGGAAGACACGTAACATATAGTAAATTTAATTAT
The DNA here is from genome assembly GCA_013398295.1 of Chionis minor. Lineage (NCBI taxonomy): Eukaryota > Metazoa > Chordata > Aves > Charadriiformes > Chionidae > Chionis > Chionis minor. The sequence goes on along the minus strand of VZSF01010247.1, from coordinate 152,480 downwards.
AGTCAGAAAATGTCTGGAATAAGACAAGAAAGGGGTTAAGTATTTCTGCAGATATCAATATAGCAGTTATATCACAACAACTGTATGACATTAGCTCTTGAAAACTAAGATTCAAAACATGACTTAAAAAGGATTAAGCAAATTAATTGTCTCAAAAACATTTCTAGATGTTGGCTCCACGTGTAACCATGAAAGGGAATGAGTTCTGTATGTGGAGGCTTTTGACTGAAGCTCAGGCTGTGCATGCTTTCCAACAAATCACATCTCACAGAGATTTGAGCTAAAGTCAAACTCAAATAACTAAATTCCAGACCAAGAATCAAGACTGTATCAAGAAGGGAACTGAAAGCTCTTACTGCTGAGGCTTGAGAACCAGGTGTTCCCAGTGGGCCACAATAGTACTTATGCTTTGACTCTCAGTTACTGGGATCTTTCCTCCCTTCCCCCTAAGACATAAGATAGGATAGGCTAAAACAGATTTGAAACAGCCAAACCTATAAACAAGCAGGTCACAGATAAGTTACAGAAGCTTATAAAACCAGCATTGGAGAATGAGTGGCTGCAATCCCCTGGCCAGCTGCAGGTAATCAATGACCCTACAGATTGCCAGGTCTTACCCTCAATATACAAACAATGCATCCACCAGGCTTGTAAAGACAGGAATCATCTGGGCAAAAGCTGCAGGTAACACCTGCATTAGCATCAATCACACATCAGGATGCTTCTTTCTCCCAATTAGTATTCCTTCCAACCCACATAATTAAATCTACTCTGTTAATTTCACTATAGATCAACAGATTCTGACAAAGCAGTAGTAGTCTGGACTCTTGAATTAATAAAAATTCTCATCTACATATTGATAACTGCATGTCCCCAAATTACCTTCCAAAAAAGATGTGAAAGAGTCAGAGACAGATGGAAACATTTGCAAGTATAACAATACAAACATGTGCGCGTGTGAACAATAGATAAGCCATACCAGTAACAGTGAGGAATTCAGATTGCATTATACAAATACCTGAAAAGACAACACTGGAAGGCAAACATAAAATAGCTAAAAAATTTAGAATTACTAAAATAGGCATATTATGGTCTATATAAGTAAAACTGTCACAAAATATTAGCTCCCCAAATCAGAATAAAATTTGTGAGTTTGAATCAAATTCAGTACTTTGTACTCTCCTTCATTTTGCTGTTTAGGAACACAGAGGGAAGAGGAGTTTGGAGGAGGGAAAAGAAAAAGAATAAATTTATTTAACATATATCAACTTTTCATCTTTATTCATTTTGTTTTTTCTAATATTTATCTTGTACCTTTTTCTGTACTTACCTATTGTAACAAGTCTGGTTCCTTTATGCATTCCCTGCTCACTCAACTGTAGCAGAAGTGAAACCTGCAGAATTGTGCACGTAAGATTTTCAGGTAAGTACTGTTACTACCTTTTACCTCAGCAAAGTTTAAACTATTGCCAGGCAAGTCAGTCTACTTGTCCCAATTAATTAGTAGCATTACTCACATGATCAGTAATATGAAGAGCACTTAAGAAACATAGGATAAATTCTGGTACCGTTACCACTGCACAACAACTCCACACACACCTTTGGACACAGACTGATTTTTACCATATAACTTTGTGCAAGACTGGTAAAATCCTCTGGATTATAAAACGCTGCTGAAGAAAGGGCTGCCTAAAAGCTAGTTGAGTGATTTGCACAAAACTACCTCAATTAGAGCCTGAAAAGGTAGGTGGATGCGGAATCCACTCACTATTTTCCATCAACTGATTTCTACTCTTCATTAAGGCCTCAGTGGCAGGGTTCCCACCCTCCTCTCCACTAACTACTACATACACCATCAATTAGCATGGGGGGGAGGAAGGAGGGTTTAATCATTATCCCCCCCATCCTCCCTGAGGCTAATTTCAGCATTTCCCCCTTTGACTTCTCTTCCAACATCTTCAAAATCACTTATATGAGCTCAGAAGAGAAACACTATGGGTTTTCCCCTTTTAAGCATATATGTCATCTGACCATCCATGTCTTGCAAGAGGTTAATGAAGAAATTCTCTCATATTTATTCTGCATGAATAAATGCAGAGAAGCCCTTGTCCTCTTCCTTGTTGTATATATTCAATGAAATTAAAAGCGGGTTTGAAAACTGTTCCACATTCTCACACTTCATTATTTCACCTCTCACTCACCCTATTAGAAGATTGCTTTATAGATGTCTTATAATCACAATTATTTGGGGGCTTTTTACATTATCACAGGCTAAGATTTAATAAAAACAATAATTTAAAAAATCTACTTTATTGCATGACAGATAGGTTTTGTTTGCAATTAAACACCTTTTGGTAAGCCAGCAAATATCCAGTAGGAAGCAGAGAAATATAAGGAGACACACTACTCATTATGAAGGCAAAATCAGAAAGAAATTTGGAACACAACACAGATAATGCACAGGTGCATTAATATGAATACTAGTTGCAGAATCAAAGCCTTTCTCAAATTTTACGTCTGCTAAATGAAGTATGTTTTAAATAAAGTTATTTCTCAATTTTGCAGCTTTTAACAGACTATAAACACTCCTAAGGCATCAATAGTGATGACACTGCAGTATAGCTATTTTCTCATAGTTTGACCAAAAAGTAGAACAATATGAAAAGAAACTCATATTCAAATGAAGGATATCTAAAAATAGCATTAAGAAGTTTTAGGGCAGATGCCCTCATTTCTTTTGCATTGTGAAAGTTGATTTTTAAGCAAATGGCATTAATTTTAAGAGACAGAGAACAGCAGTAATGCTGGTGCTGCACTGAGCAAGGATAACGACACAAAGGGCAGAACATCATAACTACACCTGAGTAAAATGTTTCAAAAGAAACAGGATTATTTAATTACAAATTAGGATTACAATATTCTTATTAAAAAAACGGGTATATATTCTTAAAATGAATAAACAGAGAAACATTTAAAACCAGAAATCTGTATACTTAGCTAAGAAAACAAAATTTTAATTTTTTTATTCATAGATGTTAAACTGGGAAACCAACAAGTAAAGACATAACTCCTGATATTTGTTTCTGTCCAATTTATCTACTTGTTTTAATAGGTATTTAATTGAACACTGAACCATGAAAAAGACAAAAGTAGCACTGGTTATGTGTACATGCAAAGGGAAAAAAAGCGTGTACATACGGCACAATTTTTACAAGATCTGACATATAATTGGAGTGTGATTTTATCCTTGGTATTCCAATTCGTTATTGCCAAATAGAATGATAGAATGTTTAGAGTTGGAAGGAATCTTTAAAAGATCACCTAGTTCCAACCCACCCTGCCACAGGCAGGGACACCTCCCACTAGACCAGGTTACTCAAAGCCCCGTCCAAGCTGGCCTTGAACACTTCCAGGGATGGGGCAGCCACAACTTTCCTGGGCAGCCTCTTCCAGTGTCTCACCACCCTCACAGTAAAGAATTTCTTCCTAATATCTGATCTAAATCTCCCCTCTTTCAGTTTAAAACTGTTACCCTCGTCCTATCACTACACTCCCTGATAAAGAGTCCTTGTCCAGCTTTCCTGTAGACCCCCTTCAGGTACTGAAAGGCCACTAAAAGGTCTCCCTGGAGCATGCTCTTCTCCAGGCTGAACAACCCCAACTGTCTCAGCCTGTCCTCACAGGAGAGTGCTCCAGCCCTCAGATAATATTCGTGGCCCTTCTCTGGACTTGCTCAAACTGGTCCATGTCCTTCTTAGGTTGGGGGCCCAGAGCTGGACACAGTATTCAAGGTGGGATCTCATGAGAGCAGAGTAGAGGGCAGAATCACCTGCTTGGCCACGCTTCTTTTGATGCAGCCCAGGACACAGTTGGCCTTCTGGGCTGTGATTGCACATTGCTGGCTCACATTGAGCTTCTCATCAACCAACACTCCCAAGTCCTTCTCCTCAGGGCTGCTCTTAATCCTCCACCCAGCCTGCATTTGTGCTTCGGATTGCCCTGATCCACATGCAGGACTTCACACTCAGCCTTGTTGAACTTCATGAGGTTCACACAGGCCCGTTTCTCAAGCTTGTCAAGATCCTTATCTATGTGAATTTCAAGAACTGAGAAGCAAGTTAAAATAAATGCTGTTTCACAAACCATGCCTATAGAAAAACAAACAGAATTTCCAGACTGTCATAATTCTCACCTTTTTTTTCTAGCACAGCTTTTTGCGTTCCTTGAAAACGGGCTTCTAAGAAGAAGTTCTGTCAATTTAGGAAATTCTCATTTTTCAAATTCTCATTTTTTAGGAAATTTCTCATTTCTCATTCAAATTTTGGCTAAAATTTGCCTTTGGGGTGCCACGTTATTATTTTTAGTATCATAAGCCTAATCATGGAATAAACCTGCTGCTAGATTCTCTGTAAACATCGATCAAAGCAGGATAGCTCCATCAAGAGACTGCAGAAGATAGATGAGATGTTTAATGGAAATTATAAAAGAACATCAATGCTGCAGACACGTAGTGGTGTTAGCAAACCTGAAGTCTACCTAATGTTAAGATCTTTGAGACATCAGTTAAAGAGATACAGGCAAGTTTCAATACAGATACTTCAGTAGCTATAAATGCACTTAAGGGGAGTCACTCCTAAGTATAAGGGCAGCATGACAGAAATCACAAAAATTGCTTCCCAGTAAATTTTCTATATAATAATTTAAGTTTCACTAAAAGCAGCAGATGTAAGAGCTGAACTGACATGAAGGATCAAAGAATGAGTAATTATATATCTGTTTGTATAAAGCAATGTAGGTCACCACCCATAATTCACACTTGCACCTCAGGAGTTTAAAGACACAGGCAATTTCTTGTGGATGTCAGTAGATCAGAGTAGACTTACCATTTATGGAGCTACGTTCAACTTTACATTTCAAAGAAACAAAAGCACATACTGATGAAGCATGGCAAAATTCAAGAACATCATGAGAATAATTGTAGGAGGCAGCATCCAGAGAACAGTTAATTGCTAGAGGTTTCAGGTTAGGAGGCAGTTGGAGAGGGTTGCTTGGAGCTGAGTGCAAATCAAAGTCATCTGTTCAACTCCTAGTGCATTAAGGGAAACGTTTCTGTAGCCTCGCAAATAAATAGATTTACTCTAATAACTAACATCCTTTTCTTCTGATAACTTCTCAACTGGATAACTGGTTAGGCTAAAAGAATAGCATTAAGCAAGGGCAGGACAGAAGCTGCAGAGACATTAGCATCTCAACAGGACATGAGACATAGGAATTAATATTAGTACACATAAGGGATCCTAAAAACTCATGCAGTTTTCAGGACATAAGAGAGCAAGGATGAGGCTGCAGAACAGAAACTCAAATGGCCTTTGCAGAAAGACAAACTTTACTTAAAAGGCAAACTTCAGTCCCATCTGTGACTACCATTGATCACAACAAATGCAGGATTTTTATCATGAATAATCTCATTAGTGGGAGTTGTATACAGGAGGTACCCATATAGAAACCATTTCCTCTTATACTTGCTGTATCTTATCCTTGCCCCTGGCCCACAGTGCCTTTCTCCTGTCATACTCTCTTTTCAAAAACATTATTTATAACATCTTCACTTAATCTATGAGAACAGAGCTGTACAACAGCAGCAGTTCTACTTGATGAGGGGGAGAGAGGGACACCGGGAACACTCAGTATCCTATAAACCTTGTTGGGACAGTATTATCTTCTTCTAGTCCTGAAAAGCATGCATCGCTTTTTCTTGTTCTGGATCAAGAACTTGTTAATGCACAGAACACAGTTCAGCTACATGAAGCAAAACGTGAAACTTCTGACCTGTCACAAAAGTTTCCTTCCTGCTTCCTCTGACTTAATGGATGAAAAGAAATTGCTAAAAACCCAGTGATGACGACCTCAGCGTATGATCTGAATCTTTCTTCTTCCTTTCCATGCAGTGCTAACTAAACCCTTCAAACCCATTTAAATTCCACCGTAGAGATATTCAGGAATACCTTTTTTTTGGTCAGACTGCTCTTTTTTTCCATGTCTTTTGCTGCTGGCCGCACTAATATCCTTATTGTCGTTCTGGTCCTTTAGGTGTAGATTTAGTACGACAGCTCTTATTTTTGCCTGGTTTATTTCTTTTTTCAGAATAGCATGCCACTTTCTCACAGATAGTTTCCACCCTTCGAAGCAGAACTTTCTGATTTCTTCAACAATGAATTAACTACAGGCTGTCAGCAGGACTTGATGGTCACAGAACAACAAAGACTTGCAGACAAAAATAAAAGAAAAAACAGAGGCAAGAATGAGGTGGGAATCATGGGAGACAACCAAGCAAATTTTAGGGCATGGAGATGTGAAGAACGGGTGGCAGCAGAGGAATGAAGTCAAGAAACTTGAGCAAAATGCAAGGACAAAGATCACAGAGAAAAGGCACAGTAGGAACACGACCATAAACAATCCTTAGTAGCCACAGCCCTTGCTACAGAGACAAGCTTCCATAGAACCAGGTACTGTTTATTTCGTGATTATGTGGACTCGTGGTATTGCTGTGCAGTTTTTTAATTTAAAAAAAGTCATTAGAAGAAAGCATCCCACCAGAGATTTTACAGAGAACTTCTCATTTTACAGTAAAAACATACAGTCAGAGATTTTATGTGGTTGAAATAGAACAAATCACTCATTGGCAAACATGGTTCTACTTACTGTAGAACCATCACCACCTATCAGACTTCAATTAGGAACACTTTTTTTTTTTTTCTTCATTAAAGTAATACGTAATGAAATAGAAAAAACACCATCAAACGGTGATGTCCATTTAACTGATCAGGCCTTGGTTGTTATAAGGTAGCCTGGTTTTCTCACAAGAAAGGAGAAAAAAAAAGCATTAGTTATCCTGGATAAGTACCAGCACAGTTTTATAGCACTTTTGGGATTCTAAGGCTTTTAGAGATGCTATAATTATTTAGAAATTTTCCAGTAAGCACTAAGTATCAAAAATAGCACCTGTACTCAGCAAGGCTGAATTACCTGTTTACTACTCATGAGAGTAAAATCATTTAATAAAGTATTAGGCAAAGTTCACTGAAACAGCCAACACAGGAGACTAAAGATCCAGAGACCTTTTATAATTTTACAAAATATTAATTTGACACACACAAGGTTGAGAAAATTGGTTAGAAAAAGACCCAGATAGTTTTATAAATTAGGAAAAGAAGTTTGTGTTAAAATTTTATCGAAGGAATTAGACTTTAATAGCCAACCTATGTAATATTCTGTAAATCAGCAGTAGAGGCCAGCAACAAGAGCATAATAGCATGGGATTTAACACCATCATCTTGCTAATTGAAAGGACCCGACCTCATCAGGGTCATGCACTGCAAGTCAGAATGATAACACTGCAAATTATCACTGCTTTGCAGATGCCAGTATCTCATATCTGTAAAGAGAATGTAACTAAGCCCATTACATTCTGATGATTAAAAATTAATTTTTTTCCTGGTCTACATGGTTTGTAGAAGCTTTGGAAATACAAAAACCTAAGGTAAGACAGAATTTTGGGGTGCAAAGTTTTTCCACACACACACACACACGCATTTCAAAGGTTTGAGTCATTTAGAAAATTCATATGCTGTTCCATCTTTCATATTGATATTCAAGTTAGTCCTGGAGCTTTCTGGGAGATGACAAATGAGAAGTTTGTAGGCAGTGATGCATATACACAGTATCAATCCAATGTTACCAACTTTACTCAGGCAGTTCGCCTTCACTTACACAAATACTACCACTGAAGTCAATCAGACAGCTTAAGCTGAAAACCTAACTCATACAAGAAAGGGTAAGAAAAGAATCATATTGCATATGTACTTCAACATGTAATTTTAGGACACACAATCCTTAAGATTTATTTCCTCATTTTTAAAAAAACAGCATTCCAAGTATATGAGCAAGAGGATCTCACTGCTAGGAGTAAAGTTCCATTCCCCTGCAGGTACTTTGATACAGGTATATTCAAGCATATGTATATACTGAAAATTCTACATTGCTGTTCTTGGCATTTAATTAGGGGTAAAGGAAAATGTGCAGGACTAGAATTTTAAGTGTTGGTTTAATAACCTTTATCCAGCTCATTTCTGAATGATTTTCTTCCTCTCTGGAGAGGCTTCTAATGTCAAACACTGGTATTAAGGTGAGTCATGGTTACTGAAGAGGCACAGAGAAGGCACATGACAAAATTGTTAATTATAGGGAGGGAAGGAGTCCGAGTATTCTTTTCACTCCATAAATGTCCTTCTAAAACAGACTATTTAATATTGAATTCAAATACACTTTCAGTAGTCAATACCCATTAAAGTCTTACTGGTGTCAATAGAAGTTGGGGATTTAAGAATGTAATTTAAAAACTGTCGTAAATGAGATTTTTAGAAGGTACTGGAGATTTTGAGAAGCCACAAAGACTTTTTTTATTATTTTTTTTAAGTACAATAAAAGAAATCAGGCAACTAGACCATATCTGAAAAGATATGGTAAGTTAAACAACTTCAGTACAGTAATTTAAAATACACTCATTCATACTGCTGTTTGTTATTGTTCATTTTTCAGATTCTTTCCTTTCACATTAAATGCTAAGAATTGTAGCTATGAGAGGACCAACAGGAAGAGTTGGTCAGTGCTGGTTTTTGCTATTTCTCCTANAGAGAATTGTGTGTTTTAATGTAACCCATTTTTTCCTACTAAGTTACCAGAGTTATGGAAACTTTAGTGTATTTGTTTATGCCTTTTTTTTTAATTTTGTATCTTACTCACAACTAGCTTCCCATGTGATAAAATAAACACAAAACAACTTCACTATGAATGAATTCTTGCAGGTGACATTAAATTATTATGCAGTATCTTATAATGATGACAATATACAAAGCAGTCAAAAGCTAAAATGAACAGGAACAGCTAAAGAGCATTAACTCATTAGCACCATCTAGGCTAAAGCCATTGCAGCTATTTTCTTTCTGTGAAAGCTTTTTAGCATTGTCTATGATTCTGTTTATAATGCCAATGGAACATGACTAGCAGAAAGTATTTAAAATAAAGACCTTTGCAAAAAGGTCTCCAATACATTTTGCATTCCAGAACAATTGCTACAATCATGCTCATCTGCTTTAAGCCAATTCAAACAAAACAATTTCTAAGTTGAAATTCTTAACAGTGTGAAAAACTCCTCCTCCCCTTCCCTCTCCACCCCCTCTCCCAAAAATTAAGAAGCTATGACACATTCCAATGATATCTAGATATAATGGTACCACTATATATGTGTAGCCTATAAAAAGTAAACTTCTGTGGAACTTCACTATTTCACAGGACAATCAGGACTTCAAAAGCGAACAAAATAATGTTTTCTGGCTTTCTCTGGAATTCTTTGTTTTTCTCTGGAATTCTTAGGTTTTTACATATTTAGAGGTGTAAAACTTCTAGGTATGATTTAACAAAGACCAACTAGCAATTACTATAAACATCAAGTGCAAGAATCTTATGTTTATAAATTCAAATGCAAACTGCACACAACTGTTGGGGGGAAAAGCCTTTTACAGAGCACCAATATAGCCATATCTTTTTCACTACATTTTTTTCTTCATCAGAGCAAAATTTATTTCCCAAAATTTGGGGATTATTTTCTTCTTCCTTCTTGGGGATTATATCACTTGTACAGACGAAAACATAGAACATTAGAAAATTTGATTAACAGATGTAGTAGACAATGCAATAATATTATTGCTAGAATAAAGAAGCATTTTATGATTTGCTGTTCTTCACATACTATAAGGATACAGGAGCATGACAATGAATTTGAGAGGGTAACAGGCATACTTGAAAGGAAACTAGTTTTTAGCAACTGAGAATCCAACTTTTACCTTTTATTGCCATATAAGCCATGAAAGCAGGTATTTGGAAAATAGCACACCTTTTATAAAACAGTTCTCTGCTGCTGAAACTCAATCCCAGAATTTGCCTCCCAATTTTTCCTCTTAAGCAGTTATGTATCTTTCTATAAAGACTGGCACAGCACGGCTAGCGACAAACACATTAATTGCCTCTAGACAACAAGTAAGTACCTCTTGCGTGCTTTTCTTCAGCACCGCCTCAGTAATAGCCTAATACTCATTTCTGTTCTCTTCCTGGTCACACCACTCGCACAACTTTAGCAACTCTTCCAGTTGCTGCAGAAACCTCCACAGAGGAGATCCCACAAGAAGAAAGACTTATCTATTCTGAGTACATGAAGGGTGGACAGATGTGACCTGCTTCACCTACCTGGGTCTATTCAAAGACAAAAGGAACAACACCAACATTAACAACCTAAGGCCTAACGTGTATCATGCTAATACTTCTGATTGATTCACAAGATGTCTCAAGCTGAGGAAATAAATTTCTGCACAGCAAAAGAAATATTTTTAGAAGTAATGAAAATAAAGCAGCAGATCTTGGTTTGGTTTTGTTTTTCCTAAAGCTGCAATGCCCACGATTTTAGTAACTGGAGAAAACTAAAGCCCTCGTTCTTATAAAGCTTTCAAAAAAATGAATGCTTTCTTCAGAAAACTGTATGTCTCATCTCCATTGCAAAACCATAACAAGCCCATCTTTTAGGCAAATTTAGACTTAGAATTAAATCCTGTTAACCAAATGTAAAGCCAAATAAATTCTGAAACACCTGAGATATTAATCACACTCCAGACACCCCGAAATCACACCTTTTAACAGAAGTTCCAATTCAGTTAAAGTAGTGCTACTTCATTCATTCAATACATTCAATACAGTTTCATTCAATACGAGTTCATGAAAACTATGACACTGCTATAAATAACAAAATGAGAACTGGAATAAAAAGACAGCAAGATCCCTAAAACATAAAGCAACAAATGAGCACAAAACTTTGCCAAGGGCTTGCAAGTCAATATTGACCGTCACCTAAACTTTAATTTCCATTAGATAAAATGGACAAATTGGAATCCTACAGAGATACCTAAAACAGTATTCCAATACAAAGTTTAATGAATTAATATTACAGATGATCATCTAAATAAATCTATTATATGCCCTCTCACATTATTTACTCATGTGTTTGCTTTGTGTACTTCATAAAAAGGCAACAAATACTAAAATCAAAAAATGTGTCTTAGTTCATACGGTATTTCATGTTGCAGAAAGTGATATACATTGTTATTGTTAGACTATGATTTTATATTAGTATGAAAGTTCGCTGATGAAAAAATTGTGAAGCTACACACTGCTACCAGTCACACAACTGCTAATCATTATAATCAAACCAAACATCTCCTGTCCTGTATCAGCCCTGTTCACCTCTACCAGCCCACATCTCTAATTTCCTCTTGCCCAACCTCTTGCTTCATATTTCCTCCATTTTTTCCTCTTCCCTAGTCTCCAACTGGTGTTGACCACCCATATGCTTTTTCAGTGTTTTGCAGTTCTGTTCCTTAGATTAGACCTGACTGTGCCTCGTCTTCCGTAATCCTCAGGGGTATCAAGTACAAACACTTTAGCATCATCACTCCTGTCACAGTTAACACATAAAGTGTTTGAGTCTTCTCATCTGGTAAAACATATGCACAGAGCACTGAGTGTTTATTATTACTCTTTACACAAAACCAATGTTCTCTGCAATAGCAGAGCTACCCCCCAAAAGAGACTTAAGAGTCCCCTATTTTATGCAGCCAACTCCTCAAGGACAAAAATCTCCCCCTAGACTACAGAATGATTATTTGCAAGGTGATATTTTATATCTCATGTAGAATATTTAACAGGATTCAAAAACCCACACTGAATCAAGTAAGAAGCATATCCATTTTTAATTAAAAATAAACTCTCTGAAATATCCCCATGGATGATCACAGAAGAGAATAAAACCCTCTACAAATACACCACACAGTAAGGAGCTCCCTATTTCCCACTGCCCTTTCTGCATTACTCCAAAAATGTAAAACTTATTTTCGATACGCACCTCTGTAGTTTACAATGGCAGATATCTAACATTTCATGGGAGAGCTTATTTCACCAAAATTCACTTTACAGGCAGAATTTGCTTGCAGACCCCCCAAAATGCAGATTCTTAAATGTGAAAAATATACAACCTTTCATTTGAAGTCATAGAGACCTGAAATTTAACCTGCCGGTAACAGTGAATAATAGCCACAACAGTAGTTGCTACTCCTCGGATGTCATTACAGAACAAAGTACAGGCTGATAATATATTGCTCTAAAATAATCTATGACAATATCACACTAATAAATTTTCAGAAAGCTATAATAATCTATTTATAATTAATCTGCTATAGTCTGTAAGTACCTACATCTGTGTAATAATTTGTTACAAATACCACTTACTGCAGCTTAAAAGTAAACAAACTGGTTTGCTGAATTGGAGCCAAGGAGCTGCATTTTAGCCTCCCATCCATTACGCTGCGCAGGCTTCATTATGAATTGTATCTTTGAACTAACATTCTAATCACAATTTAAGCAGGAAGCTCACGTAGAAAAAAGCACAAAGTAATGTTAACATATCAAATATAATTCAGGTTTCCAAAATTAAATATTTCCATTAAAAGTAAAGAAGTCTGATGTTTTTGTCTTGGAAACACTTTATTTGCGCTACAGAAAGTCTATGGTATCCTGCATTTATGGAATTCTTCAAGTTAGTTTGCCTGATACAATCCAACTTCTTACAAACATCAGGATGTTTAACTCTGCCAATGAATTGTATTGATGAAAAACGCAAGTTGTGAATGCCAAAGGCCGTGTTTGTCAATGAGAAAAGCAACAAATGCTTTAAGAAATGACCGTTTTTATGAAAGCCATTCCTGCTCTTTCCATTATGGAAAAAGAAATCACAGCAGGAACAGTAAGCTCAGCATATATTTGGCAGCTCAGTGACCAGACATGCTGTTAACTATAGAAAAGGCTATTTCTGAACTGTTTTCCTTAAAGAAAGTTTTGATTTTTCAATGATTACAGGTCCAATGATGAATGCAAGCACAAGCTACTTATTAGAAATAGTAAACCATCATCTCTGCACTCTGTATTTTACTATATCTTCTACATCAAAGACATTTCTTCTGCAGCTTCCAATACATATCTTTAGCTTAGAACTTCCTCCATGTTCCTTAACATCTCTTGTCCCCAGTTATCCCTCTTTCATTTTCTATAGCTTCCCTTCACCTGGCTGTCTACTGTTCCACCATGCCTGTCTTAAAAACCTTTTCTTTGATCCTGAAAAAAATCAGCAAGTCTCCTTCACTGCCCCTTTAAAGGCATAATCTGTTCTCTCATTATGCAAGCTCTTTTTCTGGCTCCCTTCAACAGTATTCAAACTCTTCCTTTGTGTGATAGCAATCATTTCTGACCTTATCACCAGCAGACGGATTGTTATTGTGGTTGTTTGGGGTTTGTTTTGTTGACTTTGGGGGGTTTTTTAATACAAATATAAAATATGAGAATAAGAAAGGCAGAGGTTTTTTTAAATAACAGAGAAAAAGAATGGCTTGGTATTTATGATGAACCTTCTGCAACCAGTTGCAACTGGCTGCAACCAGCCAGCAGAAAAAGGTGTCAATAAAGATCATGATTTTGAATACATACAGTCTTTTGGATATTAAGGGCCATACTCATGCATGAAAATTAAAAAAATAGGACACAATAATTAAGATATTCAAAAAGAAGCAGAGAGGTGCTGATGGAGGTTTCATGTTTCTAATAACCTCTGCTTTTCAGACAGCTGGTTGCTGTGTTCAGCGCTGCGCAGGACTCCACACCTAAATGCAGAACTTAGAAAAGCCAAGGCCAGATGTCACAAGGGTTAGGGATCATCACAACGAGATCCGAGTGCACAATATCTGCATATAATCTTGTGGTCACACACAACTGAAAGTGAATATTTCTCTCAAATGTCAATTTCCATGCAGGCACAGAATACAAGACTACTACATGCTTGTGGACCATATTAGCAATCCAGTAACAGATTTTAAGATGTATGGGGCTGTTCTCTGGAATTATTTAAAAAATGGAATACAGAAGAGTATGCTGTAGTATTCTGTAGTTTAGCTCAATTTGTCCATGTAATAGGTTTAGACACAAATACATCCTTTTTATTTACGCATACATTAACGCTGAAATAATATGTCACAAGTCAAGTACCAGCATTTAACTTTTACTTTAGGTAATTATCAAAAAAGTGATAAAATAGACAAGCTGATATAGCCATCAGATAAAGTCTACCACCTCCCTAGTCCCTCTTTCAGTATTAATCCTCATGTATTTATTATGCAGCCCCTGGTCAATGTAAATTGGAAGTGAAGCGGGTGCTCTCCTGCAAAGGAAAGAATGGTTGGTGTTTATCCAGGCAAGGAAGAATTAGAGGTCACCACTACTTTTAAATGACAGAGCAGCGGTGACTTGGTGGCCTCAGCCTTCTTCTTCCCCTATTATACTTTTTCTGTAGACCCTGTTCATTTGGAATAAAGAAAGAAAAAAACCAAACAAACAAACATATTCTATTTCTGTTTGAAGATTACTTTTGCCACACTCAGAATTTGTATTTCTTAAAGCATTTATTTCGGACCACTTTTCTCACATTTGTATTTGACTTAACTTCAGAACTCTTTCTGAGCCTCTACAGAAAAAGTAGGCTTTGGAGGAGACAAGAAAAACCTGAAACAGAGACTAACTATGAACATATGCAGTTCAGTCTTAAAAGAAAGAACAAGAAGGTTGACCTTGTTGCAATGCAGAACTGATTGGAACAAAAATGAGCAATCCAGATAAAGCAAGGTGGAAAAGGAAAGGAGGGAGAAGAGAGAACAAAAGGTTACTTCACCAGCAGCATTCAGATTGCCTGGACTTGAAGTGTTTCGTTAATTACGTTTATCCTAAGAGAAGTAATCCAAAACAACAGTTCTGTATATGAGTGTTGCTTCAAGTGAAACTTGAAAATAAAACCAATAAAACCGCACCAAATTTATTATTCTCATAGTATTTCCCAGTACTGAGTCATGTTTGATAACACTAGAAAGGCCTCACTGAACTGAGGAGGCAAACAGAAATTCAGGATGACAGAACAAAGTACTGTGCATGACTCAGTTATAAAAGTTTAACATTTAAAAAAAGTCATCCTAGTTTGTCAGCAGCACGCAACATGACCAACATAAAAACATAAAAACCTAAGACCTGCATTTTTAAGATTTTGTGGTTATTTAGCTTTCATTAATTTGGTTTTTGTTTTGCAGGAGTGGGAAAGTGGATCGGGTGTTTTTCTGTATTTCACTAGATGAAATTCTATATACAAATTCTTTTTCTTGCATTGTCTCTTCTTGCTTTCTGTGTCTGTGTTCAGGCAACCAAGGGACCTAGCTAGCACTTCCACTGAAAAGAGAAAGAACTGATAAATGTTCTTTACATTCTCTTCAGCCATCTCTGTCTCTCCACAGATGTAACACAGTGAAAGCTTAAATCAAGTCCGCTCTGATCAACGCTATGTCACAAAAAGACAATTCACTCTTACATTATTTTAAACTCTTACGAGAAAATAAACTTTGATTGGCTCAAAGTTCTTTTTAGTTTCCCTCCCATCCCACCATAACACTGTCACTGAATGAAAGTCTTAAAAGCAACTTATTTTAAAAATTAAAAAAAGGTAAAAATTAGTATCTTAAAGTATTTTTTGCTTATTATTTAAATAGGTATTTCATTTGCTACAGCAGAATAGACAAACTAAGAATGTAGTCTTTTCATTTGCTTTAATGATAACTCAGAAAGGACAGGGGATATTGTATGGAGCTAAGACAGGAAAAACTCACTAGAACGTTTCAAGATTTTATAAATGGGTAGTAAACCTTGCCAATTTTTCATGTAACTATATTCAGAACAAATCTGTTGTATTTTGAGCTGTCGATTTGAGTTCTACTTAAGTTCTGATTTCTTTTTGAGTGAGAATGCCACTGATTAACCAAGGAGAGACATTGGCACCAATAACAGGACAACTGCCTCCTGCCAAAGCAGCAGATGATGGGGGACTGAAGGTTACCCCAAAACAGCCAACATTACAAAAGACACACAGAGGACATAGCCCACGGTCTTGTCTCCAAACGCCCACTTTAGCAGAGAGTTCTGCAAAGCCTTCTCTTCAAGGCTTCGGGAGAGAGTCATTGATGAGAGTACATGCAAACAAGACTGCCTCAGCCCTTCCTTCTATTGTACGAACCTTAAGTAGTGCACCTTGTATGACTCCACCCTGCTAAATTCTAACTGAAATTATAATTCAGATGAACTAGGTCAAAGATTTGCAATTTATTTTCAACCCCGAGGGAACTCAAAGGGTTTTACTAATTCACGTACATAGCAAGCTGTTATTTTAAAAGGATAAAAACCTTCTCCTTTCTAAAAATTTAATCACGTCACAAAGTATTATAAACAGTACTCAAACTTCTTAATGGAATACAGAAACAGTCCTGAAGAAACAACCAATGTTCATAAATACAAACTCCTTTTACTAGCGACCAACAGAAAGCAGCCTACTTTGATTTGCTTGATTTGCAGAAGCAAAAAAGATACAACCAGACAACCCCTTTAATAAACTGGTTCCACTAAGTATGATTACCGTTCAAATCAATTCTGTTCAGAAGTGGATCTTTTAATTACTAATGAAAGTTAATTGGAGCCTCAAACTCCACCCACACAAAAAGAATAGTTTAACTAATTCAAAGCTTCTTCCATTTCAAATTGCCATAATATTGGGTTTTAGACACAAAATATACGCCAGCATCCGTATTAAGTCTTTAAGCTCCTAAAAGCAAAAGTAAACCTTTTTACCATTACTTCCTTTTAAAGAATCACCTGTCATGCTGAATGGGATTCTCTGTATGAAATGATACTACACAAGTGATAACGTATTTGAATTGGAACAAAACCAATGGAAGATTGTTGTTCTACATTTTATTGCTTTTGATATTTCTTTAGCAATCATCATTGCAGTCTAAACAATTCTCTGTGCACTGACATTCACAATAATGTGTTTTCATCATAAAGTTAGACACTGTCATTAGGTTTCGCAAAAGGCTATACTTTACAGTTCCTAGCCATTTTTTTACACCTCACTGCATCATCGGGATACCAATGCAACAGTTTTTACATCTGTCAGCTTTAGTTATATTTACTTGAATACAAGCATTAGTAACAGCTTACTGGAAATCTGTAGAGAGATGACGAATTAGTTATGTTCTTATTATCCAACACTGGAATGGGACCAAGTAAGGAGGGTTTATCACATTCTCTGCTAAGAGGGAACCTATCCATCAGCCATAACAATCTTCTACAAACCTTGAGAAATGCAGCTTGTGAAACACAGTTATTCAGATTTCATTATTATCAACAATTTTTTTATTTTCTAGAACTGTTTGGTAAAAAACTTATTGGATTGTAGATATACATATACTGAGGGGAAAAAAAGATAAATTCTATTTTAAAAGACTGGTAGTTATGACTACGATAAATAATAGCCCCTGATTTCTAAAGTTCAGTTAGACTCAAGCCTGAAACTGCCCACTACCAAAACCTCAAATGATATAGATTTTTAAACAAACTTAACTCTCTCTTTATAGATATATATGCACATACTTACATATATATACCATACATATAAAATGCTCTTCCTTAAGAAGACTGATTTTCTTAAATATCTAAATTTTGAAATATCAGTATATTAATGCTAAAAAGCTCTCAGGTAAGAAATATGAAAGACTGGAGTTTTAAAAAAAAAGCTACGAATAAATGTCGTCTTAAGGTTCTTTAAATCTCAACCAATTAAGCATCAATTGTCAGAGAGTGCAAGCTGCTTTGTAAGCTTCTCACAGATATGAAAAGCCTCCTCATTTATTCATGTCATTGGTGAGTTCTACTCCGGAGACGGCTGCAGTTAGGTACCCCTATGTTCGGGAGCAAATGTCATTTCTATGTAGCCTAATTCCCAAAATGTTCAAAAGAACAAAGGAAGATTTTGACCCAGTGAGAAAAAAGGCATGACAAGTTGAACATCAAACAAGAATCATTTCTTTAATGTCTACCTGATAGCTGTGGCTTTTTCCTCTGCACTTGCACTGCCGATTCTAATAGTAAAAGTAATGGTCATCGTTTAATCTACACAGACAGTAATGAGGCAAATCAAATCCAAGCATGAATATACCTGACTGACAAAAGGTTTTAAAAGCAGAAAACTAAATCATCTGAAAGATCAAAACAGTGATAATTGCATGCTACACATAGGCTGAACAATATCATGAGAAAAGACCACTTCCTTCTTCAAACTTTATGTTTCAGTTCAGCGCTACCTCTGCTCCCACAAACCCCCTGCTGGGATTGCAGCACAGATTTCTCTCTGACAGGTTCACTGCCTTCCCAGTAGCAGAGCACAGCAATCCATAAGAAAGAAGAGCTAAGTCAACTTAAAGACCTGCCATCGTACCACTCTCCCTACATCAGAAATGAGCTTTGCACACAACATCAGCCAGCCTTCAGAAACCCACCCTGTTCCAGTGTTCTGCCTCTCTTGTCCAAGGAGAAACGAACACCAGAAAAGTATCTCCAAAGAAAGATATCAGTAAGACAATCTGCTTCTCATTCACCTGCCATCCGACCCTTTGTGACTTAGGCAGTACTGAAGAGGAGTGAGATCTCACTCAAACCTGGTTAAATCAGTCTGAAGGAGTCACGCAGACACCTCTAGCAATCAGCTTGGGTTCTCTGTAAGCGCGATCCTAATCCAAATACAGCAGTTTTATCCAAAGCCTTTAATCTGAAAACTTCTCTTCATGCAAAGATGAGCCTGCTTTAAAAACAGACTCCAGAAAACAGACATTATACCTTCTTTGGTACTGACAATATCTCATGCTCTCTGCAAATCTGTACGCAGCAATGCCCCCCCCCACCCTCCCCAAGGAAGGTCGAAATTCAGGCCTAGGCTCAAACTCCATTGCTAACCCTCTAACTACTGAAGACACCTTGAAGCAAGATTAATACTGCATGAAAAGTACGTTAGATCTATTTATCTTTCAGGGACAAGGAATTTGGGAGGAAACTCAGGACATAGATCAGATATATAAATAGAATGTTTATACTTATGAGGGAAGACACTCTCAGGACAAATTTATTGGCTAATTACATTCAGTACCCTATACAATTAAATTCATAGTCACGTTTACTAAACATACCACTACCAGTGCAACAGAAACCACATCAACTCATTTCAACACAGCAGTGATATATGCTATCTAACAAGGTGAATTAATCCTGCAACAATAGCTAAGAATTATTTTTATTAGCAGTTTCTAGAAGGGCTTAAAAAACCCCAACTTTTCCAAGTGCTCACATTTCCCAATCAGCGTTACACACAAATCACCTCTCATGGAAGTTTTCATACCTACAGTGCGCAGATTAAATACTATTGCATATTTTTAAACAAGGAGATCAAACATAGTACATTTTACTTGCAAGTATTTTCATATATATGTATTTGCTTAACACAATTTTCATATATATGTATTTGCATTCCTACAGTCAGACGCATAAAGTAAAAACTAGAACTTGAAGCATCTTTCACAAAGTAAAGATAGTTAAAAAAAGACCATGCACACTGTCTTCGTTATTTTACTCGATGATATTAATGTTATTCTGAATGCAAACAGTGTAGATACTGAGTTTTGCTTCCTTATTTAAAGCAAAACATCATGGTTTTGAATCAGTGGAGTTTGGTTCTGCATTTAGAATGGCTTTAAAAGATACGTTCTACAGGCAACAATTCGGAATCAAGAGTGAATAAACAGACACTTAACTATTGCTACTCTAAATGAAGTTTCTTTAACTATGTCACATTGCCTTCACAGATCTGATAATGCCTTATATTTGTAACATTAGAATACCTCATAGTAGGTAAATACGCTATTTTTACTCAACTTTTTAGGATCAGAACATCTCAGCTTGTCTTCCCACTTCAAGAACATGACAATGTTATGACATTGCTCTACACAGACAAGAGTCATCCTACTTCCCTGACATATACATATTTTAAATAATTCATTTTTTCTATTAATAAGGAAACAGTCCATTAAAGAGTGAGTGAAGGGGAATGGTGGAGGCTGGAGGGGTGGTAGAGGGACAACACACAGAAAAAAAATTATTTTTAAATCCAGGGATAAGACTGGTTCTCCTTGATATTTTCAAGCATCTCTTTTCCCTGGGAAATATATACCTGTTTACTCCTCTGTATCTTGGAGGGGGGGAAAAAAGAAAAGACTCTTTAGGGACATGCTGCCAAGAAGCTGAGAATCTCAAAGGCTAGATTAATCAAGGAAAGTCTATGCTTTCAACAATTCACAACTTTCACACTGGAAAAAACGTCCTGAGAATGAAAAAAGCACTCTTCTAAGAACCTGGTAGCCTATTAAAGCATATCTGTAAGAACAAAAAAAAAAAATAAATCTACAAGCAAAAATATTCTCAAATAAACCATTTTCCTTATGTCACATTCATTCTAAGAACAAAACAGTCCCTGGAAGAGCGACTTGGTGGTCAGCTGTCAAAATTTAATTTAGCAGTAAGAATGGGCAAGGTATGTCAGTCTAACTGCTCAGTAAAAACCATGAACACCTCCTTGAATGAAATGCTTTTAACATAAGTTTTATTCATAATAAAATTTTAGAACTTCATTTCTTCAAAGAAAAAAAGTATTGTGGAATACTTCCTTCTTATTATAAATTTTAAAATACATAAGTTATGAAAATTACCTTTTTCCTCTACTTCTCCATATATCTTCATAAAAAGTACTGATGTTTTTTCCAAAAATAGATCAATTGCCTTGACAGCCCTCAGCACGTTACCTTCTCTGAAGACAGCTTCATTTCTACTCTGCAGAAGTATAGCACAAAACAAAACGTTACTAGCTAGGCTCTGAAAGTAGCTTGTGTAATTTGCTGGAATTTACTTGATTATTTTTATATTAATTTACTAAGCCACCTTTTTTTGGCTAAATGACATAAGCACTTAAGCTCCTTAATACACTCATGTAGCTGAAACAGCAGAAGCTGCTAACCAAGTCACTGGATCATTCGTAAAGGCCTATGCTAGAAGTTACTCTCGGAAAATACAAGCTTTAAACGGTAGAAGTGTTTTCGCAAAGCCTAAGGCATTTCACTGATTTAACACCCCAGCCCCCAACTCTGGCTTCGTGGAAGTGTCAGAAGGAAAAAAAAAAAAAACAAAAAAAAACCAAAAACCAACCCAACACCACACCAAAACCCACCAACTTTTAAAAGGCCAAAGAGCAAATGTGAGTTTAATCCCAAGACAGCAAAAAACAAGACTGTGACCTAGAGAGCCAGGTCTGGAAATAGCAAGCAAGGAAGTTATTACACTCACAGCTGGAGAAGAAAATATGTGTATTTTACTAGAAAGAGGCTAGAACTAAAGAACTAGCGAACTCGTATCATCTTTTCCTCCTGGCAGAATACTTGCAGGCCAGCTTGTTAGCCAACACTGACCAGCACACCAGCTTCACAACACGATGCCTAGCCTAGCCTAGCCTAGCACTTCTGGAACATGAAGAGCAACATTCCTGAGAGGAATAGCCTGAGATCGCTCTTATTCTGCTCCTTGTTGCTCAAACAGTCCAAAAATCAGTAAGCAGCCACTAATCAGATCTGAAAAAGAGCAACTCTACAGGGAGTTATCAAGAGGTATTAGTTGCCATGTTATCTAAGACATTACCATAGTCTACAAGAATTTCAGATTTAAGGGAATGGTGAGACAGGGATAACAGCTTGTCCAACATGCTGCTTTTCAATTAAACTGGACAGGACGACTAACCTCTTTTGAAAAAGATTCAGATCTCATGCCTGCTTTTTGCCTTGCTTCCAGATAAATGCAATTCAACCTTACTGAAGCATTTAAGAAGCTCTTATATATTTGAAAACATACAACATGAACTAAGGTGACTACACTTTACACTGCAACATCCGAACACAAGCACCGAATAATTGTATCATCTTCTCTGGATTTTTTGGGGGGAGAAAGAGGGAATTCATGGAATTGAGAGAAGGGAAAGGAAACAGGTAGGAGGAAGAGGAGGAGCTAACTGAGGATAGCACAGGTTACCCTCCTGCAAATGCTGACATCATTTCACTGTGCACATGAACCTTCATAACCCCACTACCTTTAACATGAAAACCTGAAGATAGCAGTTGGAGAATATTATAGCACTTTCCATTTAAGACAAAGGATTTCTTGGGACATTTGATATTTGGGATTGATGTTCACTCTTCCACTCCAATAAAGCAAAAACTTTCTAAAGTTAAAATAAAGCTTCTGTAATACAGTAGTATTAACTCCACAAAACAAAACAACAACAAAAACCCAGACAAACCAAAAAAACCCCAAACAAACCACTACTCCACGTATTGTAGCCAAGCAGACAGTTTCAACATATTCTTCTCAACCGCTGCAGGGTGGGGAAGGAATATCAAGAAATACTCTGAAACACTTCTATGACCTTATGCAAAAAAAACAAAAACCAAGCCTTTAATTTCAAATCTGTCTTAAGTCAGTGCATTTGTACTCTACTCACTGATGTACAAAAAGTGTCTACATTAGTAAGCATACAATTATTCATGTGATTTTCATCCTGGGTAGAAAGAGTCTGTAAGAATATTTCAGTCCGTGAAAATAACTGAGTGACACACGTTTTAAATAAATATTCTGAGAACACTGACCTGAAGTGCTCCACAGTAATCGTGATGCACACCTGGTACTGTACGAAAAGTGCAGATATTCCTAAAGCAAGCCTCAGCTTTTCAATTGTACAATAGCAATTCTTCAGGAAAAGAGGAGAACTGAACACAAATGCAAAAAGGGGGAAAAAAGCAAAAATTTTTGTACTAATAATGCAAGATTACCAAGGATTGCAGCCTCCTGCTCATAAAACTACAGAAATGAGTGACAGGTTTTTTTAAAAAAATAACTACAGAAATGAGTGACAGGTTTTTTTAAAAAAATAACCATCAAAGGAAATTGTACTTGTATGCATCTGTCTATGTACCTAGGACAAAATCCCTGCTTTGAGTAGTTCAGGGCTGCCATTTTAATCTTCTGATCTTGGACCCACAAATACAGTTAGTTCAAACCTTCCAATAATGATCAAACTGGCTCTCTCCCCATTTCAACAAAACATTTTAATTCTTCACGTTCAGCATATATTTAAGAAAAACATACATATATTTGAGAAGAATTCTTCATGATACTTTGTGGGGAGGTGAATAGCGAAGTCTGTTCTAATTAAATAGTTCCCACTATAAATTATTTTTTATTCTAAACTTTATATAAATCAGTAATGGAGAAGGCAGATGGCAAGAAACAAAAGTTTGGGTTTAATATTAACAGATTTTTGTCTAATAAACCTATCCTGAAAGAGCTAATTTGATATCACCATTCTTATGACCAAAACATAAATTTCAGTTTCTATAATGCAATGCTTCAATTCTTTCTCAAAACTTTTCCTTGATTTTATTTTTTTCTTCTAATTAAGTTATCTTTAGCAGAAAAGATCCTAAACCATAATGACCGTATCCAGACACATTTAAATTTTGCATACTCACCATCACATAGAAGATCAACACAATTATAGTTTTTACTTTTAAGAAAACTAAAAATAGAAAATAGCAGTTTGTTTTCTTGCCATTCCATCTTGCACTGATTATTTGATGGACTTAGATCATTTGGGGTTTTTTAAGCCTTGGAAAATCCTCAAGTGTTAGTAAGTGCAATAAGATCTTAAGAGAACTTGTTTTCTATAAATTACACAGAAAATACTATTGTTCAAACAATATTTTCTTTAGATTAGTAATTAACATCAGCACTTTCCTCAAAAAAAGTCCCATGAAATCTTCTAGCAACACAAATTGTACCAAAAACATATTTCAACAATCAGTTTTTCATGTTATCTGCTGTCATTTTCAGCATCAATGTGAAAAGCCTCAAAACACTGCACTAAAAGCCTCCTTTCATCGATTTCTATCAAAAGAAGATGTCTTTAAGTGAGAAGCATCCTTCCTTCTACCCAAGTCACCATACATAACTTTTACTTTATGGTACAGCAGATGCTTCTGTGCAAATTACCAAAGTTAATTTGTTCCCTTGTTCATAGATTCCAGACTAATGCTGTTTTATAAGAAGATATTTAAAGAACCTGACAAACTATCAATTTATGGTAACTAACCATTGACTACTTCCAAAATATTATCTACAGAAAAGAACCTATCAAATGACTTAACTGCTGAAATCAGCAAATGCAAAAGGCAGTATGCTTCATTGACGACAGTCAAGCATAACTGTTAAGGTAGTACTTAAAGATCTCGTGTATCATCCATTTGAACAATCACAAATTCTGTATGATTTCCTGTTTCATATAAATGAATGTAGTTTGAGTGTCACATTTAAAAACAACCCTGTATTTGAAAATCATACAATAGTTTGGGTTAGAACTCCCTCCTCCCAGCTGAACACCCCCAACTCTCAGCGCCTGTCCTCATAGGAGAGGTGCTCCAGCCCTCGGATCATTTTTGTGGTCCTCCTTTGGACCTGCTCCAACAGGTTGTCCTGGTCTGAGGTAAAGCAGAACCAATTTTCTCTTCAGTAATTTTACTTTTTAGCTAAGCCTCTTCTAACACCTGAAATTAGCAGCATATTGTGCAGAAACTGTTTGCTTTCAGAGTGGTAAGACCCATGTCAATAGCTGATGCCAAGGAATGGGCTGCAGAGAGACTCTTGCTTATACTTATTGTCATAATAACCAAGGGCAGCCAACTTTGTTATTTGCCCCGTTGGAGGGTCAGAAGCAGAAAAAGCATAGAGGGGTCGCAACTGTGGCGTGGAGCGGACAGGACAGGTGACCCAAAACTGACCAACAGAGTGTTCCATTCCATCTGCATCACTTAGTATAAAAGCTGAGGGATCAAAGGGTCAGCCTTCTTTCTTCAGTGGTACTTCGTTAGTTAATTTCCTTCTAAGCTCCTAAGTCTCTTTCTCCCCCTCTCCTTAGAGTGACATGTAGGGGAGAGCATCTGCTGTTTGTCTCAGTGGCCAGTCCAGCCTAAACCATGACATGGGTCCATGTCTTTCCTGTGCTGAGGGCCCCAGAGCTGGACACAGTATTCCAGGTGGGGTCTCACCAGAGCAGAGCAGGGGGCAGAATCACCTCACTCGACCTGCTGGCCATGCTTCTTTTGATGTAGCCCAGGGTACGGTTGGCCTTCTGGGCTGTGAGTGCACATTGCTGGCTCATGTTGAGCTTCTCATCAACCAACACCCTCAAGTCCTCTTCCTCTGGGCTGTTCTCAATCCCTTTGTCCCCCAGCCTGTATGGAATACTGAGCATTGCCCTGACCCATGTGCAGGACCCTGCACTTGGCCTTGTTGAAGTTCATGAGGTTCACCTGGGCCCACTTGTCAAGCTTGTCCACGTCCTTCTGGATGGTGTCCCAATTCATTCATGGAAATGCTCTATGCGATGTTGAAAACTGTTTGAGATTTTGAAAATTGCAAATGAAGGGCATTTGTTTTTTGTTTTTTTTAAAAAGTGCACTTATGGTGAAAGTTATTATTGTGTCAGCAGATTTTTTAGAGGTATGCTGAACAATAGCTTAGCTGCAAAAAGGCAAAACAATGTAATACAAGTTTGATGGATATGAACTTTTTATGCAAAATGTCCTGGCAAATGTAGTCTCTGCATAGAAATTTCAAGGAGAAAAGATTTTGGTTTAGCTCTTCACAAGAAAATTAAAACAACAAAATACAAACCAGCAGCAAGAACGCAACTTACCGGGATGCAAAAAGTACAAGAAGAGGTTTTGTAAGTATTTGATTCTCTTAAATATCTTGTCAAGAAGCTATCCAGAATTGGATTTCAGGCGAAGTTAAAGGCAGAACTGATAACAGGAGCTCTCAGCATGGAGGAAATAGTAATAACTCTGATGCTTTGGCATGTCAAGAATTCCAGGAAGTACTGTGTTTCCCTGAGACACAGTGACTCCTGCAGTCATATGGAAATGTATTTGGTGTCTTCAGAAGACTAATAAGTTCAAATCAAAATGATCCTGTATGATGCATTAAAAAACCTAGAGACTGGAATAGCCAGTTGGTTGTGCCAACTGGAACAGTACAGCTTTCAGCCATATGCCTAGCCATCAGCATATGCTTTATTTTTGAGGCAAAATAGATATGTGTTTTGCTTGTTGATAACTATGGAATCACTTTAATTTATTTTTCAATGTAAGAGCTATTCAAATTAGGTAAGAGATACAAGGTTTTTAATAACGGGTAAATAGATTTAAAACAACAGGGCTTTTAGCAACAGAACAAATAGGGGTCTTATTTATGGTGATGCACAACAGCTTTATTTATGTTCATCTTACATTATTTTTTTCTTATGAAAGCTGTCATTTAGGATGTGTCTGCTGTCTAGATTATATGTCTGCAAAAATTAGAAATGCTGCTTTTGGTAAAAAGTCTGAAAACCTTTTAGAGCATTTTAAAAACATGGAAAAATAACTTATGGAGCCAGGTAATAAAATTATTGTAGCAACTTCAGGAATTGTATATTCATAGATTATTAGAAAACATACATTCAGTTAATGTATTTGGAAATTCTAAATTACCATAGCTGTCACTAAAAATTTGAAAGTTAGAAAGGTTTTCTTTTGTGGGGATGAATAGCAAAAAATTCTGTTGAAATACTGAGTGTGTAGATTGTCTCCCTCCCTCACCCATTAACTGTTATATACAATGGACAGTTAAACAAGTTGCAGTGGCTATGCAGCTTTGCTGCCTGATTTATTGTGCATTTAATTTAATTCACTAAAGGTGACCTTTTTGTATTTCACTACAGAGAAACAAACTTTGCTGGCTCCGATTACCCAGGCTTATGTTGGAACTTCCCATGGTAAAAAGGACATGAGAATTTTACCTATATGCCATTGTACAACCTGGTTTTTGAGCATATATTTACCTAACTTGGCACTATTTTAATTTCTTCCTCAGAGCTGCTCGCTTTTAAGGGCTTGACTAAACCCATGTCCTTACCCTACTATGTACAAGCTGCCTCAAAGAGCTGCTTCAGCACACTGCAGAAACATTTTGGACTGTTAATTGGTGAGAAGATGGGATGGTGAGTCAGTGTTGTGCTACTGCCGTTTCTCTGCGTCTCTGACGTACAGAGGAATTACGTTGTGATGTATTTGTAGCTTGGAATATATAATATGAAACCTATTCTCTCTAGAGAAATAGAAGACTGATGACTTGCAAGACTCGGTTTCTTTGAGTACATTCAGTGGGCAAGTCTAAAGAATGAACTGGCCCTCGGGATAGTTCCCCCAGTGCTGCAAGTGAACCCTTTGAACAGGGCAGTGGGAGTCTACGGCTGTATCTGCGCCTTTTGCTTTTTTTGGAGTGGGGGCTTGGTGGTGGTAGTAGTTGTTTTTTGCCAGTAAGATGTCTTTTGGAAGACCCTGGGAACTGATCACTGCAGAAGCTTTCCCAAGGGATGGAAATTAAATAATTGCTTAGACAAAGAGGACAAGGCTTCCCTTTTTTTGTCTTTTGCCCATCTCTTACTTAAGGATGTAAGAAAATAAAAAAAAAGTAACGGCTTTCAAGTGTTTCACCTGGACAGATCATCTCCTATCTAGCTCTAGATTGTCATCACCCTTTTCTACAGCTCACAGGTTTTAAGTCAGTCTTACTGGAAAGTTTAATCGGTAAAAATCTGAGTTACTTTTGGAATTTAGTAGTGAGGAAAGTAAATTTAGGCAGTCACTCTGAAATAATGATTTTTACTCTGCCTCTTTTTTGTTTCTAAATAAGATGTCATAAAATAGCAGTAATTTTCTTCTGTGTTAAGCTCTAATTGAGTGTTAGAATTCAATCTAATTGACATATTTCAATTTTCTGATAGAAGTTTGACTCTAATTTGATGTTTAGACACAGGTTGAATCTTGTGTATTTGCGTATTAATAAGTATTCTAGAAAGGTATCTGATTTTCACAGCAATAAATTTAACGACTTCTGTTTGTACAGCATTAGAAAACATCTGGTGTTATCAAACCTCATAGACAAAATGAACTTGCCGGAAAGAAGACTGTCCTTTTCTGCTCATAATGGCCTCAGCTGTTTTATTTAGCCTTAAATAAAAACAAATTTGTGTGTATGTGATAATATTAAGACCCTTGCATTATTAGATTTTTGGTATTACATAAAATGTGAGGAGCTGCTTTTGCTTACACAAAGATTTGGTAATGTAGGGGTTGCTTTAGTTTGTTGCAGATAGACATTTCCAAATGAAAAAGTGCAGTCTAAAAGCTGCTTCCTTTTAACATGTGGAGAATTCTATGTGTTTATATAGCTGCATCTTGCAAAAAACCCCAAGAAGCATAATAGTTAACTGCACAAAGTTTTTGATTTGGGTTTGTTTGGGGGTTTTTTTTGAAAATGCCATGGATAAATTTTTGTAAAGTTGCTGTGCATGTTTGCAATCCACCTGTAGAAAAAAGAGCAATTACTCTCTTGAGCTATAAAATTTTGTTCACACTTCTGTGCTGCAGATTTATGGTATTAGCTCTTCGTTAATACAGACCCTCTCTAGGAGGGCTCCGTTACCGGTGTTAGTCTGGTTTGTACCTCTATTTAATTTTTAAAACACATACTAGTACTTAAAGTAGCAGTGGATAGGAAACATTGTCTCCTTTAGAAGACTATTTATGATGTGTGCCTGATCCTCAGTCTAATTGATTATTGAGTATAATTGATTATTTCTTCCCCCCACCTGCCCCTGAGGACTGAGGATTCAGATCAAAAGCAGGATGGTTGTAATCTCTTCCTTCAAATCCACCTGAAATGCCTGTAAGGAATGGAAGTGACCCTAGGGGACAGAAGTAAAAGATGGACAGTCTGGAGTTATACACCTCTGCGTAATGGTACTCCTCACTATCGTTTGGTGTATGTTGTTATTGCTGTGTGTTTGTTTCATTGTGTGTTTGGTCTTTTTTGAATTTCTCTCTCTAGTACCTGTACTCAGTTGTATCTTGGCCAAATCTCATCTATCTTATCTGTGTGTTTGCAAGCACAATATAGACAACTGTGGATTGGGAGAGGATCTTGCATCAGTTGCCAAAGCTGGGAATATGTGTGGCTGTCGCAAAGGATATTATGTTCTGGAAAGAAAGAACTCTGAGGGTAATATTGTAATAATACGTGTAAACATAGCGAGTTCTGTATAATTGAAAACAAACAAAACACTGTTGTGGCATTTTGCAGTCCCCTGTATTACCCTCATGTATAGGAAGGCTACCAAGTAAATAGTATGCCAGTATTAAGACAAGGACCTGTTGGGGTGTGTCCAGAGGAGGCCACAAAAATGATCTGAGGGCTGGAGCACCTCCCCTATGAGGAGAGGCTGAGAGAGCTGGGGGTGTTCAGCTGGGAGGAGGGAAGGCTCTGGGGAGACCTTATTGCGGCCCTGCAGTACTTAAAAAGGGGGTCTATAAGATGGGGACAAACTTTTTAGCAGGGCCTATAGTGATAGGACAAGGGGTAATGGTTTTAAACTAAAAGAGGGAAGATTTAGACTAGATACAAGGAAGAAATTTTTTACAATGAGGGTTGTCAAGCACTGGAAGAGGTTGCCCAGAGACGTGGGAGATGCCCCATCCCTGGAAACATTCGAGGTCAGGTTTGGACGGGGCTCTGAGCAACCTGATTTAGTTGAAGATGTCACTGCTCATGGCAGGGGAGGTTGGACTTGGACTAGATGACGTTTAGAGGTCCCTTCCAACCTAAGACGTTCTATGACTTCATAGCCTTCCATGTGTTCTGCAAGTCTCCAACTGTCCCAGTCTTACTGGGATGGTCACTGTTCCGCAGGAGCACAGTTCCCATGTCCAATGAAGATAATGTAAATTAAAAAAGGAGATAAATGAATGAAGTTATCATCTGTGTCTTAGATGGGAGTGAATGAAAGGTAAGAGTTTTCAAAATAATCTACTTCCACATCTAAATTCCTTTGACTTTGAAAGTCAGTGGGATTTATGAATGTATAATCCTCAAGATACTGGACAAACCAAAATGATTTTACCAGTGCCAAGTAGGAAGTCATTAAGGACCAAGAGCTAGGAACTGAGCTCACATCTGCTGAACTTAAATCTACTATTTTCATCTCAACATTTCCTTCCTTCTTCAGCATTTCTGTGATATTTGCAGCTCCAGGGCTACTTTAAAGACTAGAAATAATCTTAATTCTCGAACAGCTGTCTGCCACATTTAGAGCAATGTATTCTAGAATCCAAGTTAGATTTAACCGAGGAAGAAATTTCTCTGCCGCTGAGTTAAAACCTCTTTGGAAAGGTTTTTTTAAAAACAAAACAACCCCAAAACAAAACCAAAATAATAAAAAGCCCACAACGCCACACACCCAAACCCCACACAAAACATGAAAAAAACCCCTTCAATTATCAGTAGTGCCAATGGGCAAGCTATTCTACACAAGAAGCTTTTGTTTAACTCTTAGCGATACAGTTTAAGTCTCCCTGAACAACTTTCTCTCATTCCCCTCTCATAGAATACATTTACCAATTTAAACTTGGAATGTAAGTTAGTTTCAAGTCTTACCTGTGACAGTAAACAGAGAGGAAAGCACAACTTAAACAGTGTCTAGCATCAATACATCCGTCCAAATGTTCTACTTCAAAGTTATGTGCTTACTCCCAAGGCAATGGATGAAAAATCTGACTGAACGAGGAGGTTCCTGACCGACTGAACAAGCCAATCATAAAATCAAAAACTATTTGACCAAGACAGCTATAGTAGTGCCAGCACTAAATGGGAGAGGGCAGAGATGAACCCACAGCCCAAACTGTGTGCATAACATAAAGCAGAATTGTACAAGTTATCTAAAAGTGTTCTTCCAACAAACTATATACATGTATGTGTATATATATACACACACATAGCACCTATATAAATATATATATATATATAAAAGAAATCAGAATACTTTCTTCTCCATAACTAATACACATCTAAATTAACTATTTGCAAGTAATGGGATGAAAGAAGAATGAAAACACAAAAGTCTGAGCTGCAATGAAAGAAAACTGAGGGACTGGGGAAAAAGCAGTTTGTTTAACTTTGTGGGCTGGGGACAGGGTGATGAGAAAATAAGTAACGCAAGCATAAAACATAACTGAAAGTTCCTCCAGGGAAAAGGGCTGCATAAATCTGTCCAAAAGACTGAGGGACTGCTACAATGCAGAAAGAAAATAATATGCCAGAGGATTCAGATGTAAACTGACATACAGAATGCTTCCGTCCAGCATAGATATTGAAGAGTTTTAAGACAAGTAAGTTACATCCACATTATAGCTACACAGACTAAGATGTAAAAAATAAAACACCTGCTAGAAATAGAAAAGTAGTTTCAAAATGTTTTACGTATGAAAGCCAGAATTTGGTAGGACAAAGAGTAGGACTGATCAAGTACACAGGCCCTCAAACTGCTCAGGGAGATTGGCAGAATACGGCAAAGGACAGTACAGTCTGAAGGGTAAGAATTACTAGAATGGAGTCAGCTCTCTGGACAAATGCTATTTGAAAGAAACAATTAGAGACTGGCATATGTCCCAAATCAATAAATGGATGTAACTCTAGGGCAGAGTATAATGGTCACGTAAAAGAACGTAAACTGCAAATCATTTACCACTGAACATCGTTTTAGATGCGTTGCAGCTTTATAAATTCTATCCACCAAATACCCTGGCATACATTTTAATTATCACTCCTTCAGTAAACTGCATACCGAAAGGTGCTCTTCCATTTTTGAGGGGAAAAATAACACTTAAGTGTCGTTAGGCAAACAGGTTCTATAGGAAACTGATCTAAAGTCAGTAGAAGTCCATGGAAAGCCATCTTTGACTTTGAGATGACCTGGGCCAGGACCTATAGAAATAGTTCTCTGCATATGAAATTAAATTAAGCCTGAATGCTTAGTTTCTAGATATACCAGTTGGTCCCCTTTCGTTGGGGCTGCTGACATTAAGTTGAAAGACTTTCGAAATCCACAAAAACTAACAGTAAATCAGTGACATGATGAGAACTGAACACACAGGCTTCATTACCATTAAAGGGGTGTCATAACCGTATTTTTAATACACCATCAGAAAGCTGAACAATAATTAGTGCAAAAACCAAAAGCACAGCAGATCCAAATTAAATAACCCTATACACATTAGAAAAAATATCATCTTGAATTCCAACTACTCTGAACCTCAGCATCTCACTGATCCCCGCCTATAACCTCACCATCTTCTAGAACACTTCTTTCTAGGGATCTTTTCTCCCCCAGGTCCTCCTTCAGCTGCTGTGAAATTGCTGAGTTTGCTGGACTGGGTTTACTAAGGCTACTTGCAAATCTTAAATTTAGTTGCAACTGGCTTTCAAGTAGGAGAGAAGCTTCCTCCCACAAGACAGACTTAGACGCTTTGATATTAAGAAACAAAAACCTTATTTCCAACCCTCATTTTAAACAGCTTAACCTAAATCGTACTATAAAAAAGTCAGCATTTAAGTACAAGTTTATTGAAGGCTAAAATTTCCTGGGGGAAAAAAGCTTTATAATAAACTGATTCCCATTACATTAAAAGGATACTGTTCCTCGATGCAAAGTACAACATTCATCTCCTGTTAAGTAGTAAAACGTCTGTTAATCAGGAAAGCATTTTTAAAATCCACAGAAAAATTCTAAATCAAAAAATATGGTGAAATTTAACTCTATCTAGGTGTTTCCTCCCCTCCAATATTCTTTGATGCCCCAGGAGATAATATCCTACTCCTTTTATACCTACTGACGTGAAGACACACTCCTAAGGCAGTGAGCATGACCACAAAGGAGGAAAGAACATGTCACCTTGTTCCAGGATGAGCAGAGTCCTACAGTGAGGTGTCACACTGGGTAAGTACTTTACAGAGAAAAGTTTTCAGGTAACTTTGGATAACTCATTAATTCATTCAACTTTCTTTTTTCCACCAGTGCTTTTAAGTTGTCCAAGGGCTACTTGGAGGTTTAATGATTTCTTTTTTAATATAAAACACTTGAGTAACAATGGTTGCTAAGGCAGCATTGATTTATCAATATGCTACCTCAATATATTAACACTCAACTCTTTTTGCCCAATTTTGTGCGATTACAGACAAGTCCCTTTGAAGAGAGCTAGAAGCAATCAAACACCTAGAAGCAATCAAGACCTAGAGTGATAAGCACAAAATGGAACTAAAAAGTTTGTTCTCTCAAACTCGTTACCCCTGCCCAAATGGGAAGAGCTGCAAGAATTACTGCTGTGGAGACACCAGCAAAGAGGCAGTTAAGGATGGTTCAGTCATCACTGCCAAAAGCCGCGGACATCAACTGGCTGCAAAGACAACTATGCACCGTTGATGGGATAAAAACCTGGGTTTGATCTTAAGTAGATGATGTTTGGTCAGTGCATGCTCTCAGAAATTCACAGGACCTCAATTATCTGAGGTCCTCTTCCAAATTTGTTTGACATTGATCCGTGAGTTTGAAGAGAGGACTGACAGAAAGAAACAGAGTATGGTTACATAAGGTATTTGATTTCGGAAAGGATGCCAACAATATATTAACACATTAAAGGGCAGGGAGAACCAACTTACGCTACTCAGGAACATAAGTGACCTCCTAGAATGCTTAGCTGAATCCAGTCTCATTAACACCCATTTATATAAAACTCATTCATGTAAAAATTCCCATCTAAATTAAGGCTTTTTATGTTCCACAGTTCTCAGTGAAAGATTCCTCCAGAATTTCACAAGCTACAATTTAACAAAAATTTCAAAATAGCAGTATCAAGAAAATTGCACCAATGTATGCTGGAGATATAGTTACTCCATTTAACTAACCTTCAAGGTCTTTTCCAAGACAAATTTTCAATCATGCTACTTAGGTCAAATCTGCTGGCATACTAAAACCGTAGTAAAGACAAGCTTGTAGATGACTCCATGGAGTCATATGCATGACTCCATGGAGTCATGCCCTGGAAAGAATGCTGAGCAGAAAAAGGGGAGAGGAAGTAATAGCCAAGTTTTGCACTTGTGTTTTGCTTACTGCTGAACTAAACCAAATGAAAAGAGAAGATGAGTTTTCATTACTCTGGGAAATCCAGGCAAGATAGAATATTCAATGTTGTATTAATCAAATAACAAATGCTACATTTTTACATATGAGAAGTCTCAGTTCAGAAAAGCAGCAAGTGGCTTCTTGAAGATAAAAGGCAGAGAATTGGTTTAAGGGCTATGGGGCCTCCACACACTAATTAAGGCAGTAAAATGCTATAACCCAAAATGGAATTCATCTCACAACTCTGTATCCATATAGCCCAAATGAACAGAAAACCTGCTAGAATTCAGAATTCATCTACCTTTTTATTAAAGTTTCTAAGCTGTATGAAGTAATTCTAATAAGCACACACTTTAAAAAAAAATAAAAATTAAAGGGTGCTATATCCCCATGGGTATCTTGAAAAGTGTTTTCAATCATTTCTAGTTTTAGTTATACGCAACTTTATTATATTTTGCAGGTAATGCATACTCCAAGGTAAACTACACAGTATAACTGAGTTTGTCAAGATGCAATATTATCATTTTTATTTTTATAGCAAATAAGAAAATAAAAAGGCTTAAGCCAAAGGGAAAGATTCAAACGTTTATGTAAATATTTCATCCTATAAAGCACTTCTGTTTCCAGGAAAAAAAAAAAAAAAAAAATCACTCTGTACTGTTCATTTAATTTATACTTTAATAAGTTAATAATCTAAAACACCTATTAGCACATATTAAAAGACACTGAAACAGCTGAATTTGACCTCCATGTCAAGGTTACAAGCAACACGAACCACAACCAGGAACTGAATTCAGCACTCAATTTCCCAGTTTTGATTCCAATGTGGTTTTTTTAATTAAGTTGCCTTTAAAGGGTCAACTGTATTTCACAGAATTAAGTAAAAGTACTAGTAAGGTCAGGATGACAGAGCTAGTTCCATGAACAAGTTTTTCTCTATTCATCCCGTTCTTACGAGATTTTAAACATGGGATCACATCCCATTTGCAATACCACGAATCAAAACACTGTGTACTGTGAAGAAAGCTTAACTGGGGTTTTTTCCCCCCCCAAAAAGGGGACATTTGAAGCTTTTTTAGATTTTATTCACTTCCCCAAATTATACTGTATATTTGGCACAAAGGTTTCTTCATTTTCTTTATAAATATGAGCCTATACACCCTAGAAAAGAAACTAAGTATCCAGATTGGCCCTCTTTCTTTGTGCCCTACTTGCTGTGCTTCTATAGTTAATAGTGTAACTTTAATAAGCAATTTAAATAAGGGAGACTTAAGTATACATTTTAAGGACACAAGGTAGAAATTCCTACATTTTATGACCATCATTGGCAACTTGTTCTTCACAATTTCTTTAAGCAGTGTCACAGTAGTTAAACTGATTGTGCAAATATGAACTAAAACAAAACAGCTGTTTATTCTTGATTTGGCACGGGATTTGTAACAAAAGAGATACTTGCTATCCATGGGTCATTAGACCCGTGAAAATAATTTATATTAACCAAGTTGCACACTCCAAAGAACATTTTTGATACCTGCCAATATCATTCTTTAAACCACAAGTTATATAATGCATTTAAATTTTGCTTTTTCTGCTCAGTAAGGATCTTGCATCTGATATCACTGGTATGCCAGAGAGGTCAAAACCTCTGGCAAAATGAGACATTGCGGTATGTACTTCAACTGCTGCTTTGCTTCCAAATAAATAAATACTTACGCACTGGTTTGGGGGGGGTGGTCGGTGGGGGGGTCGGGGG